>CM059266.1:36055906-36585596 GCA_030347295.1 Setipinna tenuifilis | reverse complement strand
GAGCAGATACACATAAAAGGAAAAACTATGATTCACACAATATGTTTCAATAGCAATCAGCAAATAAGGGTCTCTATGCAAAATAACAGCTTTTAATGCAGTTTTGTGTTTTGAGCACAGAGTTGAAAATGTGCCCTATACTAAAGTTCTGTACATCACACACGCGTTTTAATCCACACACCCGCTGATTTGCGAGATGGCACATCAGACTGAGTAAGCGTTTTGTGTTTTGAGTGAAGTGGTGAGCAGATACACATAAAAGGAAAAACTATGATTCACACAATATGTTTCAATAGCAATCAGCAAATAAGGGTCTCTATGCAAAATGACAGCTTTTAATGCAGTTTTGTGTTTTGAGCACAGAGTTGAAAATGTGCCCTATACTAAAGTTCTGTACATCACACACGCGTTTTAATGCACACACCCGCTGATTTGCGAGATGGCACATCAGACTGAGTAAGCGTTTTGTGTTTTGAGTGAAGTGGTGAGCAGATACACATAAAAGGAAAAACTATGATTCACACAATATGTTTCAATAGCAATCAGCAAATAAGGGTCTCTATGCAAAATGACAGCTTTTAATGCAGTTTTGTGTTTTGAGCACAGAGTTGAAAATGTGCCCTATACTAAAGTTCTGTACATCACACACGCGTTTTAATGCACACACCCGCTGATTTGCGAGATGGCACATCAGACTGAGTAAGCGTTTTGTGTTTTGAGTGAAGTGGTGAGCAGATACACATAAAAGGAAAAACTATGATTCACACAATATGTTTCAATAGCAATCAGCAAATAAGGGTCTCTATGCAAAATGACAGCTTTTAATGCAGTTTTGTGTTTTGAGCACAGAGTTGAAAATGTGCCCTATACTAAAGTTCTGTACATCACACACGCGTTTTAATGCACACACCCGCTGATTTGCGAGATGGCACATCAGACTGAGTAAGCGTTTTGTGTTTTGAGTGAAGTGGTGAGCAGATACACATAAAAGGAAAAACTATGATTCACACAATATGTTTCAATAGCAATCAGCAAATAAGGGTCTCTATGCAAAATGACAGCTTTTAATGCAGTTTTGTGTTTTGAGCACAGAGTTGAAAATGTGCCCTATACTAAAGTTCTGTACATCACACACGCGTTTTAATGCACACACCCGCTGATTTGCGAGATGGCACTTCAGACTGAGTTAGCGTTTTGTGTTTTGAGTGAAGTGGTGAGCAGATACACATAAAAGGAAAAACTATGATTCACACAATATGTTTCAATAGCAATCAGCAAATAAGGGTCTCTATGCAAAATGACAGCTTTTAATGCAGTTTTGTGTTTTGAGCACAGAGTTGAAAATGTGCCCTATACTAAAGTTCTGTACATCACACACGCGTTTAAAGGCACACACCAGCTGATTTGCGAGATGGCATTGCAGGCTTAGTTAGCGTTTTGTGTTTTGAGTAAACTGGTGAGCAGATACACATAAAAGGAAAAACTGTGATTCACACAATATGTTTCAATACCAATCACCAAATAAGGGTCTCTATGCAAAATAACAGCTTTCAATGCAGTTTTGTGTTTTGAGCACAGAGTTGAAAATATGCGCTATACTAATGTTCTGTAAATCACACACGCGTTTAAATGCACACACCAGCTGATTTGCGAGATGGCATTGCAGGCTTAGTTAGCGTTTTGTGTTTTGAGTAAACTGGTGAGCAGATACACATAAAAGGAAAAACTGTGATTCACACAATATGTTTCAATACCAATCACCAAATAAGGGTCTCTATGCAAAATAACAGCTTTCAATGCAGTTTTGTGTTTTGAGCACAGAGTTGAAAATATGCCCTATACTAATGTTCTGTAAATCACACACGCGTTTAAATGCACACACCAGCTGATTTGCGAGATGGCATTGCAGGCTTAGTTAGCGTTTTGTGTTTTGAGTAAACTGGTGAGCAGATACACATAAAAGGAAAAACTGTGATTCACACAATATGTTTCAATACCAATCACCAAATAAGGGTCTCTATGCAAAATAACAGCTTTCAATGCAGTTTTGTGTTTTGAGCACAGAGTTGAAAATATGCCCTATACTAATGTTCTGTAAATCACACACGCGTTTAAATGCACACACCAGCTGATTTGCGAGATGGCATTGCAGCCTGAGTTAGCGTTTTGTGTTTTGAGTAAACTGGTGAGCAGATACACATAAAAGGAAAAACTGTGATTCACACAATATGTTTCAATACCAATCACCAAATAAGGGTCTCTATGCAAAATAACAGCTTTCAATGCAGTTTTGTGTTTTGAGCACAGAGTTGAAAATATGCCCTATACTAATGTTCTGTAAATCACACACGCGTTTAAATGCACACACCAGCTGAATTGGGAAATGGCATTGAAGCCTGAGTTAGCGTTTTGTGTTTTGAGTAAACTAGTGAGCAGATACACATAAAAGGAAAAACTGTGATTCACACAATATGTTTCAATACCAATCACCAACTAAGGGTCTCTATGCAAAATAACAGCTTTCAATGCAGTTTTGTGTTTTGAGCACAGAGTTGAAAATATGCCCTATACTAATGTTCTGTAAATCACACACGCGTTTAAATGCACACACCAGCTGATTTGCGAGATGGCATTGCAGGCTTAGTTAGCGTTTTGTGTTTTGAGTAAACTGGTGAGCAGATACACATAAAAGGAAAAACTGTGATTCACACAATATGTTTCAATACCAATCACCAAATAAGGGTCTCTATGCAAAATAACAGCTTTCAATGCAGATTTGTGTTTTGAGCACAGAGTTGAAAATATGCCCTATACTAATGTTCTGTAAATCACACACGCGTTTAAATGCACACACCAGCTGATTTGCGAGATGGCATTGCAGGCTTAGTTAGCGTTTTGTGTTTTGAGTAAACTGGTGAGCAGATACACATAAAAGGAAAAACTGTGATTCACACAATATGTTTCAATACCAATCACCAAATAAGGGTCTCTATGCAAAATAACAGCTTTCAATGCAGTTTTGTGTTTTGAGCACAGAGTTGAAAATATGCCCTATACTAATGTTCTGTAAATCACACACGCGTTTAAATGCACACACCAGCTGATTTGCGAGATGGCATTGCAGGCTTAGTTAGCGTTTTGTGTTTTGAGTAAACTGGTGAGCAGATACACATAAAAGGAAAAACTGTGATTCACACAATATGTTTCAATACCAATCACCAACTAAGGGTCTCTATGCAAAATAACAGCTTTCAATGCAGTTTTGTGTTTTGAGCATAGAGTTGAAAATATGCCCTATACTAATGTTCTGTAAATCACACACGCGTTTAAATGCACACACCAGCTGATTTGCGAGATGGCATTGCAGGCTTAGTTAGCGTTTTGTGTTTTGAGTAAACTGGTGAGCAGATACACATAAAAGGAAAAACTGTGATTCACACAATATGTTTCAATACCAATCACCAACTAAGGGTCTCTATGCAAAATAACAGCTTTCAATGCAGTTTTGTGTTTTGAGCACAGAGTTGAAAATATGCCCTATACTAATGTTCTGTAAATCAAACACGCGTTTAAATGCACGCACCAGCTGATTTGCGAGATGGCATTGCAGGCTTAGTTAGTGTTTTGTGTTTTGAGTAAACTGGTGAGCAGATACACATAAAAGTATGAACTGTGATTCACACAATATGTTTCAATACCAATAACCAAATAAGGGTCTCTATGCAAAATAACAGCTTTCAATGCAGTTTTGTGTTTTGAGCCCAGAGTTGAAAATATGCGCTATACTAATGTTCTGTAAATCAAACACGCGTTTAAATGCACGCACCAGCTGATTTGCGAGATGGCATTGCAGGCTTAGTTAGTGTTTTGTGTTTTGAGTAAACTGGTGAGCAGATACACATAAAAGTATGAACTGTGATTCACACAATATGTTTCAATACCAATAACCAAATAAGGGTCTCTATGCAAAATAACAGCTTTCAATGCAGTTTTGTGTTTTGAGCCCAGAGTTGAAAATATGCGCTATACTAATGTTCTGTAAATCACACACGCGTTTAAATGCACGCACCAGCTGATTTGCGAGATGGCATTGCAGGCTTAGTTAGCGTTTTGTGTTTTGAGTAAACTGGTGAGCAGATACACATAAAAGTATGAACTGTGATTCACACAATATGTTTCAATACCAATCACCAAATAAGGGTCTCTATGCAAAATAACAGCTTTCAATGCAGTTTTGTGTTTTGAGCCCAGAGTTGAAAATATGCGCTATACTAATGTTCTGTAAATCAAACACGCGTTTAAATGCACGCACCAGCTGATTTGCGAGATGGCATTGCAGGCTTAGTTAGTGTTTTGTGTTTTGAGTAAACTGGTGAGCAGATACACATAAAAGTATGAACTGGCTTTGCAAATGCCTGCACGCGCAGCCACCGCAGTAGGTCCATACATTGTTGCAAATTCACGCACCACTTTCCCAGGAGAGAGGACAAGCTGCCTGCAACTTTCCCGGAGGATCCTGGCATCGTGGGCTGACCCAGGCCACAGTGCCACCAAGTTTTAAATGCTGTAGCTCGTATCACACACAATCTGCACATTGATGGAATGGTTTCCCTTTCGGTTGACATACAGGTACTCGTGCTGTTATGGTGCCTGGATACGGATGTGTCCCGTCAATACAGCCTACGATGCCAGGGATGCCAGAGGCCTGCCGAAACCGTTGCTTAATGATAGCACACTCCGCTTCGTTTGGTAAACGGACATACCTCGGGAGACGACGACTCAGTGCCACGGAGACCCTCCTTATAACACGGCAGGCAGTTGACTTGTGAACCCCAACCATGTCCCCTACGGTATTCTGAAATGCCCCGTTTGCGTAAAAGCGCAGGGCTATTAGTACCTGTAAGGTTGGTGGTATTGCCGCATTGCGCTCAGTTAAAATGAGATCTGGCGACAGTTCTTCAATCAAAGTTAACAGCTCCCTCCTGCTAAATCTGAATCTCTGTATGAGCTCCTCGTCATTATAAATGTCTAGGGGGTTAGTTCTATCCCGTATCACTCTCTCTCTCCGGAAAGCTCTTTCGTGGTACAGCCTGTGTACAAGACGTGCCATTTTTGTTGCTCCGATTCTCGTAACTAGAAATTGGGCCACATCTTACATTTACGCCTACCTCTGACCAGGTGTAAAATTTACGCCCGGTCTTAGCGAGAAAAAGGCTTAAGTCCCGCTGGTGCAACGGGCGTAACAATCTAGTTGGACTTAGAACGTTGAGTTAGGACCGACTTTTGTTAAGACTGGTCTTAAGCCCTGTTGGTGCAACCGACCCCCGGGGTCCCCCCCCTATCGCCGACACTGTCTGTAATTCACACCCGCGTTTAAATGCACGCACCAACTATGGAGGGAGATGACATAGCAGCCTTGGTTAGAGTTTTGTGTTTTGAGCAAACAGGTGATCAGATACACATAAAAATATGAACTGTAATTCACACACATGTTTCAACACCAATCACCAAATAAGGGTCTCTATGCAAAATAACAGCTTTCAATGCAGTTTTGTGTTTTGAGCCCAGAGTTGAAAACATGCGCTTATACCAATGTAATTCACCAATACCAATGTAATTCACACACCCGTTTAAATGCACGCACCAACTATGGAGGGAGATGACATAGACATTTTGTAACTTACATCATAAAATCTGTGAAGCAGTCTAGTTTTCTTAACATTTATATATTCTTACGAATGAACACACTTTTATAGTTAAAATATCCTAGTTTTATTTGGACAGTTTTGAGCCTCAGCATACAGTTCACAGTTAAAGTAGCCAAAACAAAAGAAATTAGGCGTAACAACTCAAAAAGTAAAAAATAAATAACAAGAACAAAATACTTTATAAAAAGCTACTATGTTATGGTGTGTATGAGTTTTGTTTGGGCAGGCCATATTACCACGTCAAAGTCAGTCAAAATATCTTCAAATCCAGTGTAGATTTACTGCAAGAGCTTATTTATGAAAGACTGAACTGAACTGAAGTTGAGAGCATACAACAGCGCAAAAAGAGCAAATGCACTCGAAAAATTGTGGATGACCACACTTTCCTCCAGAATGATGCATGAAGCAGATGCCCCATCCATCATCTTCCACCACAGTCAAGACAGCCATTTTGATATCCTTTGTGTACCTCTCCTCTTGATCAGTGTTCTGTTGAGCAACAAAACAAACAAACAGAAATAATTTCATTAGCTACATACCACTTGCCCTTCATTTTTTGTTTAAGTTGTACTGTAAAAATGTACTTACCAAACATGTTCTCAGAATCGTCTCAGCGCCATAATCCCTAAGAAAGAGGGGAAGTCCTCTGAGGGCCACAGTCTTTCTGTGTGCAGAAATGTCAGATGTCAAGACAGACAGGCCTTCTAAATTCATCAGTGAAAGAGGCAAAACTGACTTCCTTATAGTGGGTGTGTGTACATGTCACTAAGTCAGCGATTGAGAGAAAGTGTGATTGAGAGAGTGCGTGTATATCTGTGAAAGAATGAATGTGTGTAAGATGGACTGTGTAAGACTGTGTGTGTGTGTAAAAGTTAGAGAATATCAGTGAGAAAGTATGTGTGAGTGACTCTGAGAAAAAGTTAATGAGTGTGTATGAGTGACAGAATGTTGCCATCACAACATGTTACCCCCGGACACACACACCCCACCAGACATACTGCACTTTGCATGCACTAACACCAGAGAGAGGGAGACTTATTTTCTAAATGTCTTGCTACTCACCTCCTTATCCAACGAGTCAAGGACCAAATTGTGTTCTTCTTGTTCAGTAACATCTTCAGGATTTTAGGGGTGTGAGTTTCAAGTACATTAAATTCGTTGCACGTTAACCATTGTTATCCTCTGAAACTCACAGTTAACCTGTGGAGGGACAAAGTGACAACACTGAGCTGTGTAGAAGCTTTGTGAATGTAAATGAATGTGTGGGTGATATTGAAAGAAGCATACCTAGGAAGTATACACTACCGATCAAACGTTTTAGAACACCCTAGTTTTTCCCGTTATTTATTGCAATTCAAGTAGTGAAAGTGTGGTGTTCTAAAACTTTTGGCCGGTAGTGTATGTTCATGTAAACAAGAAGGTGAATTGAATATTTTGGAAGAAAGAAGCAAAACAAGATTTAACACATGAAGCACACTGACCTGACATTCCATGCTGGCCATCTATGCTTCACCAGATCAACATGGGGTTCCTGGTCAATTATTTCTGTTCTTCTCAAGGAAAATGTAGGAATGTGGCAGAATCTGAAAAAATTGGCAACAGAAAAACTGTCTTGAAAGCCAGCCAATCCATGTGCTGCCAAATTACAGGCACAAACACAAAAAAATGGTTCCTTTCACATTGTGACGTTTTACCTCAATGTACACTACCAATCAAACGTTGTAGAACACCTTAATTTTTCCTGTTATTTATTGCAATTCTAAAACTGGTGGTGTTCTAAAACTTTTGGCTGGTAGTCAGGGACGGACTGGTAATCTGTGAGTTCTGGAAAAGTCCAGAACGGCCGTCCAGTCTACGGCCGTAAATTGGTCTTTTTTTTTTTCAGTCGACCGGCCCTGTCTAACAGTCTAGGCCTACCAGAAGATGGCGCTGTAACGATAATTAGTCAATCAAACATAGGCCTACATTCTGTCAAAAAGCCAACAAAGAAGACCGTTTTCCTCTCTACCGCTCTGGAAATGGCGAGCAGAAAACGCAAAGAAAAAGGTGGATGGCAGAAATTAAAAGAGAAAAAAACGAAGTTGTTGGAGAATGAAGCTTCAAAATGTAGGAAGCTTACAGAGCTTTTTGACCGCGGTGGTGGGGCTAGTGCCGCCAGCAGCAGCAGTAACGTTGATGTGGAGATCGCGAATCAGATTCTGAGCAACATGATGCGGATCATGATGTGGAGGGAGAGACAGCAAGGGGATCTTCACCGCACGAACATAGGCATGGCTACTTGCCGGAGGAGAAAGAAGAGGAGGTACTGGTAGGCCTTAAGTGACGTTATATAGGCCACTCAATTGACTACTCTGATAATCACCTTCTACTTATTTGATTTGCGTTGTGATGATGATAAATAATGGCTTATTGCCCTCAAAAGAAACACGCAGTGAATTTGACAAATAGGCTACATTAAAAATAAGGAAACACGGTAAATGACCGCAAATTAATTTCTTTATGCGCCGCAAATTAATGGATGCATTGGCCTGGAACCTAATAAAACTGCAGCAATGATAACTTGTAATGGAAGACAGGGGAATCAAACTTCTATAGAGTTTAAAACTAATTTGTATCACGAAAAAAATTACAAACAATAACACACATTTACACATTTGATTGATCTAAAGTTCTTGCATAAATACTCAAAAATGTTCTTGAAGAAACACTCAAAAATAGTTGTGTGGATGGTCAGTTATGAAAATTATAAAAAAATAATGGATAATTGATACTGTTAATTGTATAGCCTACTAAGTGCAAGCTTTGAAATAATGACTCAAAAAAATTATTTGCAAAACCCTCAAATTTAAACGTGTGAGGGATTTTAATTTGAAAATTCTGAAAAAGAATGATCAGTGCTACTGTCTTCAATATACATTCAAACAGTTCCCCCTTTCCCGGTGCACCCCGGTCGATGGGTGGGCCTATTTGGGGAAAAGTCCAGGGCCTTTTTTTGGTCCCAGTCCGTCCCTGCTGGTAGTGTATGTTCATGTAAACAAGAAGGTGAATTGAAGATTTTGGAAGAAAGAAGAAAAACAAGATTTAACACATGAAGCACACTGACCTGACATTCCATGAAGACTGCTGGCCATCTATGCTTCACCAGATCAACATGGGGTTCCTGGTCAATTATTTCTGTTCTTCTCAAGGAAAATGTACAAATGTGGCAGAATCTGCAAAACTTGGCAACAGAAAAACTGTCTTGAAAGCCAGCCAATCCATGTGCTGCCAACTTATCGGCACAAACACAAAAAAATGGTTCCTTTCACATTGTGACGTTTTGCCTTAACGTACACTACCGATCAAACGTTTTAGAACACCCTAATTTTTCCCGTTATTTATTGCAATTCAAGTAGTGAAAGTTCAATGAATACCCTGAAATGGTACAAAGATAACTACTTAACAGCCAGAGGTAAAAAAAATGGTGACCTAAAACCGAAAAATAGTGTACATTTCAGAATTATTCAAAAAAGGCCTTTTTCAGGGAACACAAAGTTGGTTACCTGATCAGCAGCAATGAAGGTTAAGGTAGCATTCAAATGGCAGGCCTTTTAAAAAACACTTTAGAATGATATTGGTGTGTGTAAAAAAGTACCAAATAACATTATATACTATAATAAGACATAATATCAAATAAAAATGACACAAAAAGTGTAGGGTTTTAAATGGTTGGTCTAAGACTTTATTTGCTTAAACCATGCCATTTACATTTCAGTGTGATGTAACTAAACGGTGGGAGCAACTTATGACTCTTTTAAGGTAGCATCCAAATGGCTCTGACTGCATGGTATTTTACTGATATTCCAAGAAGCTTCAAAAAACCCACTTTAGACTGATACTGGAATGTATAAAAAAGGTACCAAATAACATGATATACTAGAATACAACATACTATCAAATAAAATGACAACATTTATTTGGTGTACTTATTGTATTTGGATTTACATGGTTTGTGTAACCCATTTTTGAAAAATGATCAAAATCCAGGGGCTTTTCCTGGGAGCTTGGCCTTTGAAGGAGAGCCTTTCTGGGCCTGTCCCAGTGCCAGAGATACCCTGGAGGTAGCAGAAATGTCTCGGAGGCTCTGTCACAGGAAATTTGTTCCGGCCAGGGAAAAAGTTCCGGATGACGACACAATCGTGTTCGAATCAGCTGTTCAGCACTGTCGCTATGGTGTTAGCTATGACAGGAGCGCTCGTGCTTAGAAGTGCAATTTATTGGCAGAACACTCGGCTTTCTCCTCAGATCAGAGCGCGGGTTGTTTCTTGGCAGTCTCACTCTGAGTGATGATCATCTCCAGCAGCTAAACTTCATTACTACTTGGATTACTACTTTATTACAGCAGCTAAACTTTATATTCTGTCGTTATTTGTTATATTCTGTCGTTATTTGTTGACGCTTGTTGTCTGTAGGCTAATTAGTTCAAGCTTATACTGTTAGCTGACGTGATGTGACATCTATTTACTTATACATTTTCTCTACAGTGTCAGTTTTTTTTATCTGTGCTAGTTTTTTTTTTATTCTGTGCTAGCTTATTTGTTATCAAGATGGTTGTTTCACTAGATGACATTTTCTTTTATCTGTCCAGCAAGGAGAAATACACGCCGGGGGTTAGCGAGGCCAACAAGCGAACCATCAGGAAGGCGGCTAAAAGCTCCTCCCTTCGAGGTAAACAATTTTACTTTAAGTTAAGACGTTGGTATAATGATGTAATGTTAACTTCAGTGAACCAGTATACTATATTTTGTATCAGACACAGGCAATACCAAATGACAGCTAGCTAACATGAGAAAACGGAATGCCTCTGCTTAGCTAGCAAGAAGGGAAACAACGTAGCTTTATCGGTGACATTGACATTTCTATTCACATTTTTTGAAATACCGTGGTGTTTTGAGGAGTGTGGCCATGTTTAAGAAGGTGTATAGTGATAATGACATTTTTTTAAATATACATTTTACCTCAGAATTGACCTGAGAGACATGTATGTGATGTCCATCTTTGAGATGGAAGTAGGATGATCTCAGCAAGAGACGATTCATAAAGTGTAAATCTATTAGCTGAATAGTAGTATTAGTATCATTGATCTTTATTAGGCCTTTTGTTATTTTAAGTTCTGGGAATCTGTTGTAAATTAGCTTTGGCTAAACACACAGGTACTTAATTCAGATGACTATTTTTTGTGCCTGTCCCTACCGAATTAATCAAATCAGATCAATCAAAATAATCACTGTATGAACAATAACAGTACAAAAGGTGAGCTACTAGAATGTTATGAATGTTTAATCAAAGTAGTACGATATTAAGACAGTCTATGTTCAGTGAAATGTGTCTTTGACTTGTAGAAGAATGAAGATAAATGTAAAATGTTTTCAGTGTTGTACTGTGCTATGATGTGAATGTCTACATGTAGTTCCCAAACACACACACACACCAGATTTTATGGTTAAAATCCACCTGTTCCCTCTTTTTAGGTGACACCATGTTCTATGTTGGAGCTGATGGTTTGTCATTGAAGAGGGTCATATTCACACAGGAGGAGAAGTTGGTCATCCTCAACGAGGTTCATGCTGGTCACTTCGGTAGGGACCGCATGATGCACAAGATCACGCAGAGGTTCTACTGGCGCAGTATCCGTGCTGATGTGGAGGAATGGGTAGGAGGATTAAAAACAAATTGAAACCTTAATTATTTAAGATATTGCCATCGGTATGTGTCTTAATTTTTATAGTGTACTGTATATGTTTTATAGTGCAATGCAATGCAATAAACGTAGAATATTACACTCATCTGCTATTTTACCATTAAAATTAGCAACTGCGAACCCTGCCAGAAGTTCGAGAAGGTGAAGACGGAGCCACCCGGGCTGAAGCCAATTAAGCCTGTGGCACAATGGCATATGATCGGTAAGACAATACTTTGCATGAACTTAAAACATAAAACATAACTTCTTATCATCATTACACTAATATGGCTTTCATCTTGTGCATAATCTTTTTGAAGGCGTTGACCTCATCAGACCCCTACAGAAGCCGAGGAAAGGCGGAAACCGTTTCCTGTTGACTGCGACAGACTTCTTCACGAAATGGGTGGAGGCTAGACCCATTTAGAAGAAGCAGGCACTGCTTACCTTTGAGGTGTGTGATGAATGACAGCATGTAATTATGTTGTGCTAATCTTTTCTTCCTCCTTTATTCCTACTGGTTCATACTGTGCGTATATAAATATGTGACGTTCTATATATATATATTTATATATATATACTTATATATATATAAGTTTGTGCTGTTTTGTTTCACCCATGTTCTGTTCTAGATGCCGTTGTTTATTGTGCAAATTTGTTCGCCATGACTTCTGTAATATTTTAGAGCCTAAGATGCATTTTGTTGTGGGTGTGTTGCTTGATGTGTTTTTTCTAAGTTTTTGGCAGGTGGTTTACAGGATTACAGTCAGTTAGCTTAATTATTTATCTGCAAAAAAAACACAAAATACCAAAAAAAAAAAAAAAACCCCTCTCTTAGGGCTGTACCGTGACGTTGGTGAGGGAGCTTTTCACTAAACTAGGCCTGTAGTCTTATGTTCTAAAGTAAAGTTTCTGATTTGTATTTCCTGCAATTAGTGTTGTGAATGTTCACTCTTTTGAGTAATTACAAGCAATTGTGAGTGACTGGATCACAGAGCTGGAGCTGTTGTAACCTGTAACGGTGCCTGGAGCAACCCAGGGGTTTGTGCAAATGTTTAATGTATGTGCCAACCACTGGGTTACGGTAAGTAACATCGGATGTAAAGAAAGTTAATGTCTTTGACTCAATGTGTGCCTCACATACTCCAGAATTCCTGATGCAGGTGACAGGCTTGCTTTGTTTTCCAGGGAGGACGGTGAAGATTCAGTGGCCCAGCATCCAGCAGCAGCATGGTGGCAATGACTGTGAACTATTCACTATTGCAAACAGTCTTACACTCTGCAGAGGTGAGGAGCCATGTAATACCACATACAATCAGGCACTGATGCGAGTCCATCTCTTTTCCTGTTTTCAGAGTGGACACCTTGGGCAGTTCCCACAAGCAGCTGTACAGCCCAATTTCACGATGCCGGAGACCATGGCGGTAGACGTCCACTGCTACTGCCGGAGAGCAGTACGTCCTGGTAAGGATGCTGTTGTTGTCTGTAGAAGGTGTGGACAGCTATTCCACCAGTTTTGCGTAAGTACTGTTGACCCGGCACAGTATGTCTGTAAGAGCTGTTGTGTAATTGTATTGCGCTAACCTTTTCTTCCTCCACACCACCATTTCCAAGTGTGATATAAAATGGATTTTGTAAGGTGAATGTTGTTTGTGTTTCCTAGTATTTTTTGCAGGTGTTTTTCCAGTTGAAATCAGTTTCATCAGTATGTGGTTTATTATTTCAAATAATTATTTTTCCAGTTGAAATCAGTTCCGTCAATGTGTTATTTATTATTACTTCACATATTTATTTTTTAATCAGTTCAAGTATTAGCAAAAAAAAAACCCTCTCGTTAGGCCTGTACCTTGACGTCGGTGGGGGGGCTTGTCACTAAATCGGGCCTGTAGTCTTTAATTTGTCATAAGACTAATATTTTTGCTGAGTACGTCTTTTCAGGGGCAATCAACAACCACAGCACCTAAGCCCTGCCTCCCCATTCCAATCACCAGAAAAAGGAAAGGAATTACCCAGCCAAAAAAAAAAAGCTAAGTGTTATAACAATCTTTTTAAACCTCATATACACAACTAATAATCTTTTCTGATCATATAACTGTGCTTTCCTTCCTCCCCGACAGTTCTCAACCAGCCTTTGTGTTCATCACCTTAATGCTGCCCTGCTGCTCAACTGAGAATGGAGAAGACCTCCTAGAACTACCCCGCTTACACACACACTTGCTTTCCACACATGACAAATAAAAACCCTTGTATATTTGAAGTTTTCTTGAAGGTGTGTTGTTACTAATGCAAAGTACTGCATGGAAGTACACTGATAAATGAGGATGAATAACAGATGTTCTGTCACGGGGACGGATACAGGAACCAGGAAAACCAGACAGAACAGGAGTGGACCCAATTGCGTTAACGTAGCCCCAGAGGCCATTTATTAACAGAAACACGTAGACAGACACTGGACAGGGCACACAGGGGCAGAGTCTGGGTAACAGAACAGGTAACAGGACACACAGCTGGGCAGACAGGAACAGAGTCAGGGTACAGGGCGGACAGGACTGGAACAGAAGCGTCCGCCGTTGGCCGCCGGGTCAGGAACAGAAGCGGCCGCCGCCAGCCGCCGGGTCAGGAACAGAAGCGGCCGCCATCGGCCGCCGGGTCAGGAACAGGGCAGACAGGAACATGGAACAGAGACGGGGAACAAGACTGGGCAGGCAGGCAGGGCTTGTGTCGCTGGGCTGAGCGGGGATTGAACCCGCAACTCCAGGGGTGGTAGACTGCCGCTCTACCACCTGAGCCACTGGCAGACGAGTCGTCGCCGGTGAGCCGGATCGGTAGCCGAGGGCTGGAGATGCAGCGTAGTCAGGGATGAGGTCCACATTGACGCCGGGAGTCAGTCCAAGCAGACAGAGCACACAGGAACACAGACAGGGTAACAGGAGACAGAGCTGGGGACAGGAACACAGTCAGGGTGCAGGGCAGACAGGACTGGAACAGAAGCGGCCGGCGTCGGCCGCCAGGTCAGGATCAGGGCAGACAGGAACATGGTCAGGGTGAACCGGAAACAGAGTCAGGAACAGAGGCGGCCGCCGGGTCAGGAACAGAAGCGGCCGCCGGGTCAGGAACAGATGTGGCCGCCGGGTCAGGGAACAGACAGGGGCACAGAACAGAGACAGGGGCCAGGCAGGCAGGACTCGTGTCGCTGGGCTGAGCGGGGATTGAACCCGCAACTCCAGGGGTGGTAACCAGCAGCTCTACCTCCTGAGCCACCAGCAGACGGATCGCAGCCGGTGAGCCGGATCGGTAGGCGAGGGCTGGAGATTGCAGCGTTGTCAGGGACAGTCCGAGTCGTAGCCATGCAATCAGTCCAAAAGAAAGACGGAACATACTGACAAAAAACAGGACAGGACACAAGACACAGCACGACAGAATCCATAGAACAAAACAAGACACGATACTGGAAAACACTGGGACTGAACTAGAAAACTCAAAACAGGCAGGGAAACAGGAAAACAAGACCGACAGGACAAGACAGAGTCAGGAGACAGAATGCCGTGGAAACATACCGTGAGTGGCAAACGAACCGACCAGGAGTGACTGAAAAACCAGGGTTTAAATAGTGCAGAAAACAAGGAGTTAACGAGCGTAAACGAGGGAGTGCAGGTGCTGGGAATAATCAGAGGGACAAGGAGACGAGGCAGACAGGTGTACTAAACCAGGACAGATTAACAAGTAACAAGGAAACTAGGCTGGAAGCTGGAACCGATTAACAAGTGACAAGGAAACAAGGCAGGTGGGTGGGGCAAATCAAGACAAGACAAGGAGACAGGATTCACAGGTGAAGGAGGTTATTGTGGCAGTGCAGGGTGTTGGGAGAATAATTAAAACTAATAATGTGATTAGGGGAAAGCAAAGGAAAGACGCAGCACTGCCAGAAAACCCCAATGGAACACCGTGACATGTTCAGACTGCTTTTGGGATGTTTTGAAGTCTAACTGTTGTTACTGATCTACGTACATGCTGCATAGTGCAAATGTGTCGTTACTAATGCAAAGTACTGCATGGAAGTACACTGATAAATGAGGATGAATAACAGATGTTCAGACTGCTTTTGGGATGTTTTGAAGTGTAACTGTTGTTACTGATCTACGTACATGCTGCATAGTGCAAATTCAAATGCGCAAGAGTTATGGTTTCTGCATTAATTGAAAACAAAAGGTGAACAAATGCTCATGTCTTTCAGATATATTTGATTAAGAGCAAAATGTGAATAATGATTACATTCCTAAAACAGCATACTGGTTCGTAACATCTCTGGTATTAGTGTATAGCAATTTTGTTTTGAAAGAAGATCACTGTGTCATTTCTAGTTTAAACATAATGCAGTACCCTATGGATTATTTCTTGGTTCAGTGGGATTCATTTAGCTAGTTCTTCTTATGTAAGTATATCAGCCTAGTAGAATCAAACTGTGAATAAACAATCACAGAATATTTCACTTGGTGTGAAGTACTTGCATAGTTAATACATCAGCTTAACAGTTTCCATCTTAGCTTAGAACAGTATACGTTTCTGAAGGAGTTCGTTTTCCCAGAGCATCAGTGGACATTTTCCCTGTGGTAAGTCAATAAAGTATAATTCGGGGATCTCCAAACACGTGAATAAACGACTATTTCATGCCACAATATTGGATTCGTATTCTACAAAGAAATGGCAACTTTGTCAAAGAAAAACGGTAATCTCGCGAGAGTTTCAGATCTACTGTCAACGTAGGTGCTAATGGAGGTGTTATAATAGGACGGTGGTGTTGTTTGGAACTTTCTACCTTTCCAATAACAGTTATTCAGTCATGCAATCACAGGGAACAGATTAAGGATGTCTTTCCAGGATATTTCCATATTATGACACTAGGATTCACTAATTATGCTTGGAGGTATTTTAGTCATGACAAGCCTCAATACCACAATGTTTTGATTTCAAGTCCACCACCTTACCAGTTGAGCCACTGCACCTTGCAATACCAGGATCAGCCAGCAGGAGTCCCAGGATCGTGCTCATCACAGGATCCGAGATCGGACGAGATCGGGCGTGCTCAGCATGGTATGGCCGTAGGCGAAGGCTGCCTGCCAAAAAGGCCCTCTTAAGGCCGTGGCCACTTCAGAAAAAAGGCAGAGAGACAAGAAAAAATGAATAAAAATGAATAATTCAATAAATAAATCAATAAAGTCTTCATTTTTGTTTCAAAGAAAAGACATGAATTTAAAAGGGCAAGCAGTAAAGAAATTGTGGTTTCCTTTTGTCAGTGAGGAAAAAAGGGCCAGAGACAAACAAAATGAATGAAAAATTAAATTAATAAGTTAAATAAATAGTTCATTATTTATTTAAAAAAAAAGGGCTGAATTGAAAAGGAAAAAAGCAGTAAAGAAAGAGTGGTTTGAGGTGTCAAATGTTGCTGTGCTTACTTTTCAATAAATAAATCAATAAAGTGCTTATTGCGTTGGTGTGCCCCCAGCTGGTGAAAAAAGCTTACAGCACCTGAATAATTCAATAAATAAATCAATAAAGTCTTCATTTTTGTTTCAAAGAAAAGACATGAATTTAAAAGGGCAAGCAGTAAAGAAATTGTGGTTTCCTTTTGTCAGTGAGGAAAAAAGGGCCAGAGACAAACAAAATGAATGAAAAATTAAATTAATAAGTTAAATAAATAGTTCATTGTTTATTTTTTTTAAAAGGGCTGAATTGAAAAGGAAAAAAGCAGTAAAGAAAGAGTGGTTTGAGGTGTCAAACCTGTGCTTATTGCGTTGGTGTGCCCCCAGCTGGTGAAAAAAAGCTTACAGCACCTGGTGTTCCCAGGCGAATTCGTCTCCAAGTCCCTATCCGCTACTCCAACGACCAATGGTTGCGTCCTGTTGATCACAGATGGAGACCGAACGGCCAATCATTGATTACTGTTATTCCGAGCCGGAGACAGAACAACCAATCAGAGACAAATGTTGAACAAGCCTCGTTTGCCTCATTACGACCCGATCCCTCATTAGTTATTTCGATCACAAGAGCATTCAGCACTAATAATTTCAAACCTTGGATTCTAAACAGCTACCTGAGGTAAACTAATATCTTCTCTTTCACATAATTCCGTTATTTTGACAAATACGGGAGTAGCCGTGTATGTTACCTAATTTCATAAAATTGCTGTTTACTTCGCTGCCAATAAAGTTGCTTGCTTCGGTCATCCAGACCTGTCAGTTTAGCTATGAAGAGTACGGTACAACCGTAAAGGACAATTTATTTGACCTCACAATAAGTTGGTAAATGCTTGGTACACTTTTGTCTGATGGACACCATCCACAGTAAGTCAAAATAGTTATAATTTTAAATAGCTTTTATTTGCTTCGTGTCTGTCAGATACGCTAGCGACAAGGTGTTCAACATTGGCTAACTACGTAAGTGAGTGACTGATCAAATACATTATCGTGAATCATGTGAAGACTATTTTGGCTAAGGATGGCATTGTATGTAATATTTTATTTCATGTTATATTGTGACTTTGAATTTTGAAGCTGTCGGGCACAGCGTTTGACATTGATGTGTCTGTTTACCGGTATTCACTTCTCTATCAAGTGAGGTAAGGTAGTGGCTGGCTTTTGAACGCGAGATGAAAACAGAAGAGCAGATTATGAACATGTTTGTCTGAAGAACTTTTTTGACGTTACTATGACATGTAAACTATTACCAACATTCATTCATGTCATGCATATGCATTTGTCTGTTAATTTGTTGGGTTTCTTCGTCGTAATGACGACACTGACAGTCTGTAAGTAACCAAATGTTTCAACACATTACACAACTCGTTACGTTACGTGATCAAAGGCATAATCATGTATCATGTTAAGTTTATGTCTGAAAAGCATGGCATTGTATGAACTCTTTTATTTGATTCCATATTGTGACTTTGAAGTGTGATGCTGTCAGGCTGAGCGTTTTACCGCAATGTACAGCGCCAGATGTGGGTGGTAATAACGTTTTTACCTGTCAGACTGCTGTTCAAAACTGTGAAAATATTTTTGCTACCTTTGCTGTTAACATTGTCCTATTATGACAGCTAACTGTAAATGAGCTGTCTTTTATAGCTTTGACATAGTCACTTTTTGGACAGTTAATAACAGTCATCAGTGATGCATATTACATGTTTTTATTATAGGTATTATTACCACTGGCTAAAATGGACCCGAAGAAGAGTCATGAACATGAAGTGTGCAATAGGAGGTTCACTGAGAAGTCCAACCTTACACGCCACATGAAGCTGCACAACCCCAAGGAGCATGCTTGTGATGTGTGTGGGAAGAGCTTCTCCACCAAGCCCCAACTCAACCTGCATCAGAAGCAGCACCAATACCCCTGCATCCCAAGGAAAGGAGAGGTCAGGATGTTGTGTACGTGTAACCTCTTAATGTGCTGCACTTAACTAAAACACCACAGAGGAAGAATTTTAGTCAGGGTTACTTAGGAGATAGTAATAATAATGGACAAGAGTACGACCAGCTTCACTATGAAATTGTATTCATATAAGTATTTAGAGAGAGAGAGAGAGAGGGAGAGAGAGATAATAAATATACATGTATTAAGTTAATTACGCTATGAATTAAACATCTAATAACAGAGAATAAAATATTGGGCCCAAATATTAAATCAAATTCCCCATAAAAAATAATACTAAACATAAAAAAATTACTAATATTAAAATGAACAAGGAACAACAATTCTCAACACTGAGTTCAAGGTGAGAGCAACTCAGCCTTCTCCTCTTGGTCCAGTCAGGTGCGGCGATTCAGGACTATCCGGTGACCCACAGGCAGTAGCTAGGCACAACAACAACGGCGCTATCCGGTGCTCCGCAACCTCTCACTCGGCACGTCGACTCCGTGCTATCCGGTGCTCCACAGCCAGTAGCTCGGTACTCCAGCGGCCGGAGTGGCAAAATTCGGAAGCGGCGGTTTATGTCGTTGGTTGGTCCAGTGGCTCGCGCACAGTCAGCAGGGCATTAACGTACGTTGACTGGCAGTGGGGTGAATGGGCGAAACACAAAACAATATATATATACATATATAAAGTTGGCTGACAGAAGAAACGCTGCACAGCGAGTAATTGGCTGCTCGCTGTGTTGTCTCTGTTGTTCTGCGTTAAAAATTACATCTATACACTAAGGTTGGCTTAGCGAGTTAGCTTAGCCGATAACATGAAAAACCAAACATTAACTTAAGGAGAAAGATCAAAGTGGAAAGTCGAAGGATAGAAGTAGAAAAGTTTGAAGACATACCTGGCAGTGGGGTGAATGGGCGAAACACAAAACAATATATATATACATATATAAAGTTGGCTGACAGAAGAAACGCTGCACAGCGAGTAATTGGCTGCTGGCTGTGTTGTCTCTGTTGTTCTGGTTACCTGACGTTCTAACCCCACTATTTATACTCCTGTCAAAGATACCGTATCTGAAATGCAGCTGTCGTAAACAGCAACAACAAAAAGGAAACCAGACTCTGACTTCCTCTGCCAAAAGAAAAAAAAGAACAATACACATATAGCCTACAAACGGTTGGATACATAAAAACAAGGGTGGGTTACATCCTCCCCCCACTTAAAAATATGACGTCCTCGTCATTCCTATTCGCAGAGTGACTGCAGTAGCGCAGAGATTTGGCTCTGTAGAGACACCAGAAAATCGTGTAAAACAGAAAGCGATTGTGTACCGACCGAATGTTGTTTGCACCCCACGTGGGAGTCAACCTGGTAGTCACTTAGATATGCTGGAGGGGCTCGTTTTCTCTGTGGCCTACCCTGGGGTAGAACGGGACTAAACAGAGGCTCACAATCATCACTACACAGCCCAGATGAAAACACGGGTGCATCAGGATTTAAAAATGTTTTAAGAGGGGTCTCACACTCTTGTGACTGAGATAATTCAGAACTTGAAGACTCTAAAAGTATATTCTGAGCTTCATCTCCATCAATATCAGCCCCCCGGGAATTGTCCACTATGACCTCATCCTCTATGACCATGTCCACAGCAGGAGAAAATGGTATTTGCTCTGTCGTGACCTCATTCAAACTCTCAGAGTTTAAAGGCAAACATCCACAAGGCAGTAACATGTCCCGATGCAGGACCCTCTCTCGGCCATTACCACCCTCAGGTGCGACAACATAAACTGGAATATTTACATCTGGGTGTTTGACTACAATGTGCACGTCTGATTCCCAATGATCAGAAATTTTGTGCTTCTTCCTAAGACTTAGATTTCGCACAAGAACACGATCCCCAACCTCCAAAGGCAAGGCGGTAACTTTAGCATCCCAGCGTCTTTTGTTCAGGAGCTGTCGCTTCTCTGCATTCCTGGAAGCCAGGTTATAAGCATGTTTGAGCCTACTTTTAAGGTCTCGCACATAGTGACAATGAGTTTTTGGATCATGGCCACGAGGACTAATACCAAAACAAAGATCAATTGGGAGTCGTGGCTGACGACCAAACATAAGAAGAAAAGGAGACTCCCCAGTAGTATCATTCTTAGTGCAATTATAAGCGTGTACAAGCGGTTTTACGTACTTTCTCCATTCCTCTTTCTTTTTGTCCTCCAATGTCCCCAAAAGGTCAAGCAATGTCCGATTAAACCTCTCTACCGGATTCCCCCTGGGATGGTACGGGGTGGTACGTGACTTCTCTATACCCGAAAACCTACACAACTCTGCTACAACATCCGCTTCAAAGCTAGCCCCCTGATCACTGTGTAACCTGCGAGGGAACCCATAATGGCTTATGAAATTCTCCCATAAAACCATGGCAACCGTTTTCGCGGTTTGATCTCTGGTCGGGTATGCTTGTGCGTACTTAGTGAAATGATCAGTTATGACTAGTATGTTTCTTGTGTCTCTTGAGTCAGGCTCCAGTGATAGAAAATCCATACACACCAGCTCCAAAGGCCCACTCACCTTTATGTTGACCAGTTCAGCTGCTCTTTGTGCCCTGCTCTTTCGCCTCAAGCACCTCTCACACGATCTACACTTTGCTTCAATATACTGCATCATTTTAGGCCAATAAAACCTAGCTCTGGCCAATTCTAACGTTCTCTCCATGCCCATGTGACCTACTTCATCATGTACTCCATGAAAGGCCTGCTCTCTCTGGCTCTGGGGAATCACAAGCTGGTAAAACACATCACCTTGACAACCGATGACTTTACGATACAGAATACCATCTATGAAACAAAGCTTGGTTCTCTCACGCAGTAGCAAAACAACGTCGCGGGGTTCTTTTGTCCTATCTACATCCTGAATATCACCAACCAAAATATGTATGACACGCCTCAAACACTCATCCTCACCCTGCAGCCTCTGCCAATCATCCACTGATAAACCAGGGAGCGCTGGCAAACCTGGCCATTGCTCAGGGCACTCTAACTCTGCGGGAACAGCATTGTCACTACAGAGAAGAGTCTCTACTGCTGGTATAAAATCCTCTACAAGCAAGGGGGTGCTACTCTCCTCTTCCTCAGACACAGCAAAGACGTGAATACCATGACGCATGCACAGAGCACTCATTGCATGGCCGCCAAAGAACTCAAATTCTTCTGGAGCCAATGTAGTTCGTTCCAACATCATAGATATTTTCCTATCCTGCTCCTGAGACTCCTCATCAACAATACAGGCACTGTGTGGCCGACGTGACAGGCCATCTGCATCTGTGTTGCGCAAACCTGACTTATAATGAACATCAAAATTGTACATGGATAACGAAGCCAGCCACCTGTGGCTGGTGGCATCCAATTTAGCACTTGTCAACACATATGTTAATGGGTTATTATCGGTCAATACTTTGAAATTTGCACCATACAAATAATCATGAAATTTCTCAGTGATGGCCCATTTAAGGGCAAGAAATTCTAACTTATGTGCAGGATAATTTTGTTCACTCTTAGAGAGTCCACGACTTGCATAGGCAACAACGCGCGTTTGACCATCCTGAACCTGATACAATACTGCACCCAATCCCATTGTACTGGCGTCAGTGTGGAGCACGTACGGAAGCTTCCAATCAGCAAAACCTAAAATAGGGGCAGACGTAAGTTTCTCTATTATGAGCTCAAAAGCCCTTTGACACTGATCAGACCACTTGTCACCCAGCAGTGGTGATGTAGAACGAGGACCGTGCTTCGAGCATTTTCTTCTGCAAGAAAAATCTCCCTTCAGCAAGTCATTTAGAGGCCTAACAACACGTGAGAAGTCTTGAACGAAACGCCTATAATAACCCGCAAAACCTAAGAAAGACCTGAGTTCACGAACAGTTTGAGGACGGGGCCACTGACTAATGGCAGAGATTTTGTCTGGATCTGGCTGAATACCTTGTGCAGAAATCACATGACCTAAGTATCTTACAGAAGACTGAAAGAATTTACATTTAGAAGGGGACAGCTTCAGACCAAACTCAGAGATACGCTGGAGGACTTTCATGAGTCTCTCTTCATGTTCTTCCAAGGTTGGAGAAAATATAATGAGATCATCCAGAAATGCTATGACCTCTTGAAGGTTTATCCCTTCCATAACTCTTTCCATGGTCCTCTGAAAAGATGCAGGTGCGTTAGTAAGACCCTGCGGAAGTTTCCTGAACTGCCAATTACCAAATGGCGTAGTGAAAGCGGTCTTATACCTGTCAGAGGGCTCAACATCCAGCTGATAATAACCACTCTTTAAATCAAGGACACTGAACCACTTCGACCCAGACAGAAGAGCAAATGTTTCTTCAATTCGTGGCAAGGGATATGCATCCTTTCTTGTAAGGCTGTTAAGTTTACGGTAGTCAACCACCATTCGGAGATCACCATTCTTTTTCCTAACTAAAACCACTGGAGAAGCATAAGGGCTATTTGATTCTTCTATAACTCCTGCTGCTATTAACTCACACAAGTGTTTCTTGAGATCATTAAAATCTGCTGGGGAAACTCGCCTTGTCCTCTCCTTAAAAGGAACATGGGGCTCTAACTCAATTTGATGAGTGACACCGGGGACATTTCCAATATCAAGGTTGTGCTTAGAAAATGCACTGGAAGCTTCCTTGACTATTCTTTTCGTTATGTAACTCTTAAATTCTGGTTCTATAGGGCTATCTCCAAAGTCAAGTTCAAACGATTCTTGAGCTGTATTGCTGTTATCTGTAGGTGATATCGAGAAAGACTGAGCCTTGTGTAATGAATCAGTACATGAAGAAGATGAGATTGGTACCGCCCAGTCAACCAATGAGCATTCAGCTATAACACACTTAGGAGGCAGAGTGATCTCATGCTGAGATACATTTTTAACAGTGACCTTGACAGCATTTTGAAATCCATCCTTCACCTCCACTAACTGGTTATACACCACTAATCCACCTGGAGCAGGGGCTTCCTCCACACCACTCAAAAGAACGTGAGAACCACCACCACCTGACCTCATGCGACATATACCCGTTAACACACTTAGTTCACCAGGTTTCAAACATACTGATACTTTACCACTAAAAGTCACACGCGTGGTATTGGCTTCTATTTCTGGCTTAGTTTTGTTACAGTACTCTGAATAAATCAGTGCCCAGCTCGAGTGAATCGGCAAGGTAGTTAAAAATGTTGCCCCCCCTTTATTCTTACAATCAAGTACCAACTGACGCAGAATATTAGTTCCTACCAAAAGAGGAATTTTCTTATTGTGAGGCTGGTCAGGACTCACTAACATCAATGTACTGAAACGCCGGCCAGTTCCACAAGCATTCTGGGGAAACTGAACTTCAACTTCAATATATCCTAGGTAAGGAACCCTCTGGCCTGCAGCACCTTCAATATGAAGTAAGTTGTCAAGCGGAAGTAATTCTCTGTGTGAAAGATGTGTAGAATAGAACGAATGTGATAAAATGCTTACTTGTGATCCTGTGTCCATTAAACATTGACACTGAACGCCATCCAACCAAGCTACTCCATTACAAGAGTCGCCAATTAAACCGTCAGAAATCTCTGCAACACATTCTCTACTAGAGTGGTACTGACTAAAAAACTGAGAGGAAGTGGGACTGGAATGAATCTCGCCCCCCGCTCGTCCCATAACGGGGGCGTTTATAAGTTTAAAGGGTCTGACTGTAAGGCAGGTTGCTTCTGGCCACTGTGTCGTTCACAAAGTTTCTGTTGCACCAAGGCAGCATTTGTCGGTTTAGAACAAGTGGAAAGTATGTGTGATTCCTCCCCGCAATTATAGCAAAACCTCGTAACATTAGTCCTCCTTGAAACAGGTGCAACAGAAGAGTTAACAGCACCGCTTTGGCCCTCAGGCCTTGAATTCTGCCTGAACCTCTCTCTTCTAGTGCTTGCCACAGACACACGCTGTAATTCTGCCTCTAAGTGCCTAATTTTTGCTTCAAGCCGATCCTGAACAGGCACATCAAAAACACCAAAACTGTCAACTGTGTCCGACTCTACTGCCAACTGTGTCTTAGTATGCACCCTGGCCACACTGTTACCCAAATGCCTTTTCTTTCTAGACTCCTTTAACACAGTTTCATCCTCATACGTCCTGACTTTTAGTAGAAGGCTAGAGAATGAGGGTGGTTTGTAATCAAAACCACTATCTTTCAAGCGTAAAGTATCTATCAAGCGATCGTCCCAACAACCCCGTAAAAATTGCTTCAGTAATTGAGAATCCGCATTCTGTTCCATCAGCGCATTCCTTTCAGTAGCCTCATGAAGTAAACTCTGGAGCCTACGTAAATAGTCAGAAGCTTTTTCCCCACTATTTTGGTGGGTTTCGATGAACTGTATGTAAAGCTCCTCACCACTTGTTACACTACCATACTCATTGTCCAGCTCCTCGACATAAGCAGCTGGAGTTTTGTTTGGACCGATCCTAAGTGCAACAGTTAACGCGGGCGGAAACAAACTGTCTAACAAAATCCATCGCTGCTGGCCTTCAGGGATACTTGCATCACTCAACAACTGTTTGACACGAAGCCGCCATAAATTGTATTCTACCTCATTATTTGGCTTCGGAACATTCCCGGAAAATGGCTTCAACTCACGTGCTTTAGGAGCATATGTGGATGTATCACTTTTCACAATATGTTCAACAATAACACGTTGAGCCTCAGCAGGTATGGGTATGGTCAACGAGGAATCAGCTTCTAGGGCAACACCAGGGGACTTTGTTACATGTTCATTAGTAGAATTAAACTGTGGGGGTAAACTGAAAGGCTTTATGTTGCCACAAACGGCAGGGGTGGATGTTACAGGACCTACATTACAAACGTCTTTCATTTGACCTACCGCGCTCTGTTCCAACACTACAGAATTCACACCATATGCATCAGCTAATTGGGCGATTTGCTCTCTAAAATTGACAGTGATATCACTAAGCGCGTGTATAAGGGGCACTAATTCCTGACCAGGTTGACTCCCACCTACCGGTTCTGTTTGGTATTGGTTTACTTGGACCACTTTCCAGCAAGAACCATCTTCAGCTACGTGTTCCTTCTCCAGCAGCATTCGAGTGATGTCACCACTAAACTGACAGAGAATAGAGGCATTGTTAATATAATGAATCTTTTCTACATCATCTAGAAATTTAAATGTGTTTGCAACTTCCTCAAGAGTAATATGTTCTCTAACTCCCTGAAGTATCACAGTCCGCAAAGGGTCATAGCCATACTGCGAACAAAACTCCATACTGCTCCAATGATTATATTATTATATGAAAAGAATAGCTAAGGCAGGTATGAGAAGGAAAAGAAAAATCTGGGAAGAAAGAGAAAAGGGAAAAGAGAAAAACAATTTATACAGTGAAGTCAAGTGTACTCAAGTCCCTGTTCGGGCGCCAGTTTTTGTAACCTCTTAATGTGCTGCACTTAACTAAAACACCACAGAGGAAGAATTTTAGTCAGGGTTACTTAGGAGATAGTAATAATAATGGACAAGAGTACGACCAGCTTCACTATAAAATTGTATTTATATAAGTATTTAGAGAGAGAGAGAGAGAGAGAGAGGGAGCGAGAGACAATAAATATACATGTATTAAGTTAATTACGCTATGAATTAAACATCTAATAACAGAGAATAAAATATTGGGCCCAAATATTAAATCAAATTCCCCATAAAAAATAATACTAAACATAAAAAAATTACTAATATTAAAATGAACAAGGAACAACAATTCTCAACACTGAGTTCAAGGCGAGAGCAACTCAGCCTTCTCCTCTTGGTCCAGTCAGGTGCGGCGATTCAGGACTATCCGGTGACCCACAGGCAGTAGCTAGGCACAACAACAACGGCGCTATCCGGTGCTCCGCAACCTCTCACTCGGCACGTTGACTCTGTGCTATCCGGTGCTCCACAGCCAGTAGCTCGGTACTCCAGCGGCCGGAGTGGCAAAATTCGGAAGCGGCGGTTTATGTCGTTGGTTGGTCCAGTGGCTCGCGCACAGTCAGCAGGGCATTAACGTCCGTTGACTGGCAGTGGGGTGAATGGGCGAAACACAAAACAATATATATATACATATATAAAGTTGGCTGACAGAAGAAACGCTGCACAGCGAGTAATTGGCTGCTCGCTGTGTTGTCTCTGTTGTTCTGCGTTAAAAATTACATCTATACACTAAGGTTGGCTTAGCGAGTTAGCTTAGCCGATAACATGAAAAACCAAACATTAATTTAAGGAGAAAGATCAAAGTGGAAAGTCGAAGGATAGAAGTAGAAAAGTTTGAAGACATACCTGGCAGTGGGGTGAATGGGCGAAACACAAAACAATATATATATACATATATAAAGTTGGCTGACAGAAGAAACGCTGCACAGCGAGTAATTGGCTGCTCGCTGTGTTGTCTCTGTTGTTCTGGTTACCTGACGTTCTAACCCCACTATTTATACTCCTGTCAAAGATACCGTATCTGAAATGCAGCTGTCGTAAACAGCAACAACAAAAAGGAAACCGGACTATATCTCCTCTGCCAAAAGAAAAAAAAGAACAATACACATATAGCCTACAAACGGTTGGATACATAAAAACAAGGGTGGGTTACATACGCGTGCTGCCAAAGTTGTGGCAGACAACCGCAACAAAGAAGTGGACCCGACCTGGCTGGACGCTGAGAAGGTGGAGGCTGCGGCCAGAAAGGCTGGAGGGGAGATGTGGAAAGGCCAGCTCATCATCACATTTGGCCAGTACACCGGGCAGTCTTTCACGTGGCTGCTGGAAAATGATGTCGGTTGGGTGGCGTGGATCCTGTCCGAGTTTATTCACCAGGGTGAGCTCAATGACCTGCTGAAGTGGCAGAAAGAACGGCTGCTTGAGTATGTGAAGGATTTTCCCCCTGTCAGCTGTCTTGTTGACAAGAAGTTGAAGGTAAGTTAGCTAGCTTTTCATTTCCACATGTGAGTGATAAAAGGTCCTATGTCAAAACTGTGTATGCATCTAACTGTTATATTTATTTATTTTTCAGGAAAAGACTGGAGCATCTCAATCCTCCATTTCCCAGTATGGCTCCAATTACGCCACCGATGCTGAGCTATTGGCTGTTGCAGGTATGCTTATGTACTTAAAAAACTTAAAAAAAAAAACATTGTAGAGCTGCTTAAACTAATAATGTTGTCTTTATTTATGTCATCATGTTAAATTAATTTGCAATAATTATATCCATTCTGTGTGTCTGTGTGTGTGTGTGTGTGTGTGTGTGTGTGTGTGTGCGCACGTGTATGTGCGCATGTGACAATGTGCTTTGCAGAGCAACTCTTGGATAAATCTGAGGTGCCTGTCTCCACCCAAATCACCACCTTGGGACAGCTCACTCCAGCCGCCAGCCAGGATCCTGCCATGCCGCCCTCACATCAACAGGCCTCTGTCTCCCCCGGCATCCAGCTGGAAGGTTGGCAGAAGTACTGGGAAGAACCACCAGCATCTGCCCAAGCCCTTGGCATAGCCCTGCCTAACATCAAGTGGCTAAAGTGCAGCGAGACATGCGGTCTGTTTGAGAGGGCATCAAGGTACAAGAATACCAAAGGCGAAGTTGTGGAGAGGAAGCTGCTGAAGGAGAAGATGGAGTTCCACCCACCCCCACTTCCAGTTTCTGTCATGGGAGCGATCCCCAGCATGCTGGCCTTCTTCACCACGCCTGCCTTCTTCTGGCGTCCTGTCGGTGTGATGAAGGCCATGATACGCTGCTGTACATGTTTCATTCATGTGTTTTCAATAAAAAAATTATTGAATTTTAAAATGGTTGTGCTTCAGTTATTACCTGCATAGCAATTCAATTGAAGTGTTTCATAGTCACTGTCCAATAAAGTGACATTTTCATGCATGCTTCATTCAAGCATTGCCATACCTTCATTTTACAATAATTACCTTTACTTAACTGCTTTAAGAAAAAGATTTCACTTGGGTAAATAAAAACATTCACCTATGTTATGATACTTTTCTAAAACGAACTGCTTTTTTACTGCCATACTTGAACTTTTCATAAATATTTACCAAGTAATTAAGAAATATGTACTAGTGTGACCTAAAAACGAAGTTTTCCAGCTAAAAATGCCAATTTCTGGAAATTCAAAATGACAGACAATGGACAATGGTAAGCATTGATGAAAAACTTTATGAACAGCATCTGGAAATAAAATAGAACAATTATTTAACACTGCATCTTTAAGTAGAATGATTTTGGACCTTTGGAACTTTCTACCTTTCCAATAACAGTTATTCAGTCATGCAATCACAGGGAACAGATTAAGGATGTCTTTCCAGGATATTTCCATATTATGGCACTAGGATTCACTAATTATGCTTGGAGGTATTTTAGTCATGACAGGCCTCGATACCACAATGTTTTGATTTCAAGTCCACCACCTTACCAGTTGAGCCACTGCATCTTGCAATACCAGGATCAGCCAGCAGGAGTCCCAGGATCGTGCTCATCCCAGGATCGCCGATAGGGACTTGGGGGGGGTCATGGCCCGTTCCCAGGCTGTCTTCCATCCAAGTACTAACCAGGCCCAACGCTGCTTAGCTTCCGAGATCGGACGAGATCGGGCATGCTCAGCGTGGTATGGCCGTAAGCAAAGGAGCCTGCGAAAAAGGCCCTCTTAAAGCAGTGGCCAGACGCGCGTGTCATTCAGGGAGCCTCATCACGTCACTGAACCGCCAGCTTTTACAACCAGCGCGGGGATATTGAGTCAAACGCCGGAAAAAGCCTTTTGTCAGTTAAGAAAAAAGGCAGAGAGAGAAAAAAATAAATAAATAAATAAATAATGAAATAAATAAATCAATAAAGTGTTCATTTTTGTTTAAAAGAAAAGAGATGAAGAGAAGAGAAGACTTAAACCGAAAGTAAATTCTTACAAAACAGAAAACTGTGATCACGCAACAACACTGTTAACGCACACTCTCTTGTTCTTTCTCTTTCTTTAACGTCCGTTCGTTTTGTTCGTCGTTTTTCTCTGAGAGCAATGAGGTCCTCCTTAAATACAGCGTTCACTTAGTCGGCTAATCATGATATAATTGGACGCCAGCCCCACCCAATGGCGCTACCGTCGTGCTGTAGTTCAGGTGGGGCAAGAGTTCAGAGTTCAGTTTTAAAAACGTGAAAACGGTGAAATGGGGAGATGGCATAGTTCACCCTCTCACATTTCCCTCCCCCTCTAGAGTCTCACCACCTTGGTGGCGAGACATAAAATCGTCCATAAATGTTCATCATCACGACATACAGTACATACAGTTTGTTTCCTCAGACCAGTAGATTTTACCAGGAGCCTTAAACTACCAGCGTCAATCGTAAACTCTATGGCTGCCGCATCCAGCCACCAGGTCCAGGTCAGCGACGGCCCTTATCAGGACCAACACCCTTGCCTCTTGCAAGAGAAATTCCGACCACTCACTCCAATGCTCAGTGGTCTTCCCTGAAACACATTCATACCGTGGCCGCCACATCCAGCCAACAGGCCCAGGGCAGAGGCTGCCCTTATCAGGACCCACACCCTCTTGCCTCACCGCAAGAGAAATTTCGACCACTCGTCCAATGTTCAGTGGTCTTCTCAAACACACATCCTGATTCCGTAGCTGATCCTCCTGGTTCTTCATCCACTGGTCTCCTCCATGCCCTTTCTCACCCGTCTCGGTGAGAATCCTCGCCCAGGTAAACTCGGTTCCGCCGACCAGTTGTCATCTCTTGTCGGGTCCCGCACCACTTCTCCCCTCGGCCTCCAGTGTCTCCTCGGCGTCGCATCCCACTTCTGACACCAAATGCGAAGTAGCCAACGGCTCCTCCATATCAGGAATGCCAACCGATTGGAAGCAGGGGTCAAGTGGTACAAAAATCTCCAAAGTTCACGAATGTTAGAAAAATATCTCTTTCCTTTTATTTCGTACAAAAACCCAAACGTGCAGCTCTCTCACATACAAACAAACGTAAAAGAACAAAAATTAACCCGACACTGAAACCGAAAATAAACGTGTACGCAAATAAAGAAAATCGTTACTTGTAGCGCTCTCTCATGCTCTCGCTCACTCATTTGTCCTATTGTTTGCTGGTTCGTTCTCTCGTTCTTAACGTCCGTCCTTTGTTCCTTTCTCTCCGTTCGTCTTTTGTTCGTTTCTTCCTCGTCTCTTAAATAGAGCATTCAATTATGTGCAATTACCGCCACCCAGTGACGCCATCACCGTGTTGCAGTCCAGGTGGTGGCAAGCGTAGCACACAGAGTTCATTCTCAAACACAGTAAAAACGGTGAGAGGGGGAGATGGTAAAAGTTCAACCTCTCACAATGACATATGTCTATGTTTGCTCAAAAACCAAAACTAGGCCAATGCCTGTATATGGACTCAGAACTGTGATTGGTAAGACCTGCTATCCACTTTGCCTCAGTCGTTGCTTCTGCCCTTCCCCCTCCCAACAGTTTTTCTTCACTAGATGTCGATGCTGCCACAGAATCTCTCAGCTCCACACTAACCTCCTGTCTAGATACCCTGTGTCCTCTTTCCACCAAATCTGCACGCTCCACCCAGCCCTGATGCCATCCGCTCGTCACGTACCACACTCAGAGCTGCGCAATGAACATGGCACAAGTCCAACAACCCCACCGACCTAGCGGCCTTCCAATCTCTCCTAGGGTCATTCTCATCCTCTGTTACGACTGCTAAAACGGACTACTACAACAAAATCAGCAGCACCACTGACTCACAGAAACTTTTCTCCACCTTCAAATCACTGCTTAACCCTCCCCCACTCCCCCTGCCACTAATCTCACTGCTGACAGCTTTATCTTCTTCTTCACAGACAAGGTAATAGCTATCAGTTTACAATTCAGTGACCCCCCCTGTCACAATCTGCTATGTCCCTGGGACAACAGTGCAACACTCTCCTCATTCATCCCTCTCTCTGAAGACCAGATATCTAAACTCATCACTGGCAATTGTTCCACTACCTGTCCACTTGACCCTGTCTCCTCTAAACTCTTGCAAGCTATCGCCCCAACAGTAGTCTCACTGATCACATCCGTGATTAATGCCTCACTGTCCTCAGGTGTATTTCCAGCTGCCTGCAAGCAGTCCAGAGTTACACCACTACTGAAAAAGACCATGCTTAACCAGGTCAAAAATTATTGGCCAGTTTCACTGCTTCCCTTCCTCTTCCTCTCCCTTCCCATCAAGAGGGCGGTCTCAAAACACCTCACTCATTTCTTCGCCCACAACCACCTACTCGACCCAAAACAGTCTGGCTTCAGAAGTGGCCACTCCACTGAGACAGCTCTACTATCTGTCTCAGAAGTCCCAAAAGCAGCCAGAACGCAAGGGCTATCATCTGTATTTCTCCTTCTTGACTAATCGACTGCCTTTGATACGGTCAACCACAACCACATACTGCTAACCACACTCACAAACATGGGCATTACAGGCACAGCCCACTCCTGGCTTAAATCCTACCTCGCTGGACGCTCCTTTAATGTGTCGTGGCAAGGTCATCTGTCATCAACTCACACCCTCTCCACAGGGGTGACCCAGGGGTCGGTACTGGGACCCCTTCTGTTCGCCATCTACACCACCTCACTGGCCCATATTATCCGCTTACACGGCTTTTCCTACTATTGCTATGCTGATGACACACAGCTGTACCTGTCGTTTCAGCCTGATGACACCACGGTCTCTACAGGCATCTCCGCCTGTCTCTCTGATCTGCCCACATGGATGAAAGAACACCATCTCCAGCTCAGTCTACGGTCACCTCCCACCTCGACTACTGCAACTCCCTCCTAGCTGGCCTACCTGCTTGTGTGATCAAACCATTGCAAATGGTCCAGAACGCAGCAGTGCGACTGGTTTTCAAACAACCCAAAAGGGCACATGTCACTCCACTCCTCAGCAACCTGCACTGGCTGCCGGTAGCTTCCAGAATTCAACACAAGGTTTTGACGCTAGCCTACAAAGTCATATCACGATCCACCCACACCTATCTCAATGTCTTACTAAAGGCTCACTTCCCATCCAGAGCATTACGATTCACTAATACAAACCGTCTGGCCATACCCTCGCCTCTCACAAAACAAGGTCACTCTAAACTTTTCTCTGTTGTTGTCCCTCAATGGTGGAACAACCTACCAGTTGCTACAACAACAGTAACATCCCTTTCCACCTTTAAAAAGCTTGTACAGACCTATCTCTTCCAAGACTTCTTCCCTTCCTAACAAAACTAACAATCACTAAACCAACTATCTCTTATTCTGTCCCCATGTAGGAAGTATGTGTGTCTGTAGTGTCCCTGCTCTGGGAAACTTACTTAGGCACATGTATCTCCTTGTATGTATAAAGGTAGTCTGCTTACTATGTGTTCCTCAACACCTCTGTGAGCTTATGTCCTCCTTTTTGTAAGTCACTTTGGATAAAAGCGTCTGCTAAGTATAATGTAATGTAAAAAATGTAGTAGTAAAAAATGTAGAGTAGCGTGCGTCTGCGTCTGTATGTTTTTAAAACTGTGTGTATAAAAGAAAACTGGACCAATGCTTGTATGTGCACTCAGAACTGGGATTGATGAGATGAGTGGTGCATGTGTGTGAAACAGTCAGCATGACGTGTACGTTTACAACTGAACACTCAGAAAGCTAAACTGGCCCAATGCTTGTGTAAAGGACAGGACCTACGTCTGCTTAGTAGGGGAAAATAACACTTCACTGCAAGGCTGGAGGACACAGCATCTAGGTCCGTAACCCCCCAAGCCTACTAATCTTAAACCTATTCTGCTCACTGCAAGGAATACAATGGTTAGGGCTTTAGGATTTTAAAATGTCACAGTAAGTACACTAAGTGTGTGTACATATTGTGTGTTATCGTTATCCATAACTTTTAGATTATTGACTGTATTTACTGATTTTAGCGGCCTCACTAGCACAATCCAAATAGTCGCCTCAATCTTTTTGCCTCCAATGATGTCACACCCTTCCGAATGTTTACATTTTTACCGCCGTTATGAAGGGGTCTATATGTTCCCCAAAACCACAATATTCTAACAGCGTAGGATGAGACACCCCTACTCCAGAGAAGATATCCAGAAATCCTACACAATAACTTCACAGTGGACAATACTTGAAAGTCCAAAATTAAAAGTAATTTATTAGTCTAAATAATGAGAAGAAAGTATTAAATGTAATAAACCCTTCTTTTTTAGTCAAAATTACTCAATGCTGCTTGTTCACCTTCAGTCTGAGCGCTCAGATTCTGACTAATAACATCCTGTCAATAAACCCAGCTGAATCACTGCATCCAAATATTTAACGTACACATGGCAAAAGTAGGAAACTATAATCACATAAACTTGACCTGAATGACGCACAAAATCAAATGGCAAACCTCAATGACAATGTCCATTTCTTTTCTCCAAGCAGTTACTTTAAACAAAATAGGCTCGAAAAGATAGTTGCAAAAATATTTTGCCCAAATGAAAATGTGCTTGAAGAGCTCAGATGACAAAGCAACAGAACAAATGGACTAGCCAACCGATGTGATCATCCATGCATGTACAGTTGGCGAACTGAGCAGCAAAAATCCTTAATTGAAATCTTCATAGACGACAAAGTAGAAAATTAAACTGCAGCCGTCCTCTGTATTAACTCTAGCAAGCAAAAAAAAAGTAGTGTAGCAAACCAAACAGTGAAGGCATTCAGTACCAGTAGCAATGGCAGTAATTCCGCTGCTGCACATAAATGGGTAAAAGAATGCAGTGCTGTTATGAACTCAAAAGTCAGGTTACTTCACCTCACCTACTTCACATCTTCCATTGAACACACTCAGCTGCTGGAGCAGTCTCTGATTGGCATGGAACTGTTAACTTGCTAGCAAGTTAAATCCTATCAAAATAAAAACTCATTCGCGACTCTAAACTCCTTTCCTTGGCCGGTGCACCACTGTGTACTCTTGTTTCTTAGGCTACACACTCCAAGGCCCTCAAGGCAGTCAGTTGTCATCGCACACTCAAGCTGAGGTTGCAGAGAACAATCGCTCAGCCTCTCCCTTCTCGAACAGTGGCACTAACGTTTTTGCAACATCCACCATTCTCTTCCTACTTCCTGTTATTGTTTCTCACTGTACTCTGATTACATTACGTTACAATACACTTAGCAGAGACACTTTTATCCGAAGCGACTTACAAAAAGGAGGACATAAGCTAATACAGGTGTAGAGGAACACAGAGTAAGCAGACTACCTTTATACATACAAGGAGATGCATGTGCCTAAGTATGTTTTCCAGAGCAGAGACATTACAGACACACATACTTCCTACACAGGCAGAATTATACAAGCATGAGGCACCTAGGGAAAGAGTTGGTTTAGTGGTTGTTAGTTTTGTTAGGAAGGGAAGCAGTCTTGGAAGAGAAGGGTCTTCATAAGTGAGGGATGTCGCTGCTCTTGTAGCATTGGGGGATATAGTTCAAGTAGTAGTAGAGCAAATACAGGTGCTGGTCATATAATTAGAATATTATGAAAAAGTTGAGTTATTTCAGTAATTACATTCAAAAAGTGAAACTTGTATAGTGTATACATTCATTTCACACAGACTGACATGTTTATTTCATTTTATTTCTTTAATATTGATGATTATAACTGACAACTAATAAAAACCACAAATTGAGTATGTCAGAAAATTAGAATATTGTGGAAAAATGCAATATTGAAGACATCTGGTGTCACACTCTAATCAGCTAATGAACTCAAAACACCTGCAAAGGCCTTAAAAAGGTCTCTCAGTCTAGTTCTGTAGGCTACACCATCATGGGGAAGACTGCAGACCTGACAGTTGTCCAAAAGTTGACCATTGACAACTTGCACAAGGGCAAGACACATTAATAGAGAGGCGAAGGGAAAGAAAATATGTGGTATAAAAAAGTGTACAAGCAATAGGGATAACCACACCCTGGAGAGGATTGTAAAACAAAACCCAGTCAAAAATGTGGGGAAGATTCACAAATAGTGGACTGCAGCTGGAGTCAGTGCTTCAAGAACCACCATGCACAGACGTATGCAAGACATGGGTTTCAGCTATCACATTCCTTGTGTCAAGCCACTTTTGACCAAGAGACAACGTCAGAAGCGTCTTGCCTGGGTTAAAGAATTGGACTGCTGCTGAGTGGTCCAAAGTTATGTTCTCTGATGAAAGTAAATTTTGCATTTCCTTTGGAAACCAAGGTCCCAGAGTCTGGAGGAAGAGGGGATGTTGCTTGAGGTCGGGTGTAAAGTTTCCACAGTCAGTGATGGGTTGGGGGGCCATGTCATGGTGTTAGTCCACTGTGTTCCAAGGTCAACGCAGCAGTCTACCAGTATCGGTCTTAAGTAATATTCTAATTTTCTGAATTACTGAATGTGGGATTTTCATTAGTTGTCAGTTATAATCATCAAAATTAAAGAAATAAACATTTGAAATATCAATCTGTGTGTAATGAATTAGTATAATAAACAGGTCTCAGTTTGGAACATCAAATTGACTACACACTGTTGTTTCACTCAGGAAAATGAGTCCCGTAATGCTGTTGACAAAAGTGGTGCTGTACACGTAAAAAGTTCTCATACCCGGCAACACAAGTTTTTCTCTTGGCGTAATCTCACAACAGCGGCACGTACACTAGTGCCATTTTCTCACGGAGGCCAAGGGAAGCCATGCTTCCCCTATCTTTTCCGACAAAACTGGGATTTTAACTAAAACATTTTGTCTATCAATTTAACAGTTTTGTTCCTTTCACTGTGCTACAGTCATTCCTCTCCTGTTTTCTCAGTCAGTATTTTGCAATGAGTGAAATACTGCCCCCGTCCCCTCATGTAACCTATGTGGTGAAACACAGTATTACACTCATGTTGTATCCAAGTGGCACCCAGCCTGAATTGGTTTACCTATCACTAGGGAGTTTTAGAAAAAAACAGCGTTCAACCAATCAGATTAGTGATATTGCTGGTCTGTGATTCACCAACATGGTATGAAGGGAAGCCAGTTTGAATTTACCTCCTTGACAGAATCCATATACATATCTATGGGCAGGATTGACCTACACTCACACACTACGGGTATTCATACAAGACGTGCACATTTAGAATTTGATGAAGGTTAGTAATGGAGGGTGGAGATTTTGAGTTTTTGGTGAAAAAGAGTTTCATCAAACTGCTGTATCACCAACAATTCAAATCAAGTCGGATGGCAGACCAACGCCAAAACTACAGTTATGGAGTGAGGGGTGAAAGGGGGTTTTAGGAGTTTTAAGGAGGAGACCTACGTCCGCACGGAGTGGCTAGCCGGTAGTGATAAACTCCAAAGGCTATTTTGCTGGCCATATCTTCTCTTTGATAAAGACACATGTTCATTAAAATCCTTGGGCTAGTAGTGGGTTCCATGATCTCAATAACGTGTCTCTGGCCATCGATAGGCATGGTAAATGCAAAAGCAAAATTGATTGTGCCGTAAAATTAAAATACTTTGGACATGTCAGAATTGAACGAGCGTTAGCGATCATAAACACAATGAACAGGTGAAAAAGAACAGGGACATATTGAGGAGACTTCGCACGTCAAGAACAGGCTTTTAGGGGCCACAATGAAACAGCTGGTAGCTCAAATAGGAGTAATTTTGTGGAGCTAATTAATACATAATTAATGAGTTTGACAGCACTCTAGCAGACCACCTGAAGTCATCTATGGTTTTCAGCGGCATGTCTAACACTATACAGAATTGTTGAAAGCATAGCAGCTGTCATCTACAATGAGACAGACACAGAAATAAAGAAGTCCCCATTTCTTGCTGTTGAAGTGGATGACACATCAGACATCTTCAACAAGTGTCAACTCACTGTTATTGCTAGATATGTCAATGAAAAAGGTAGTGTGTGTGAACGTTTCCTCGGCTTCTATGATATCAGCTCTGATAGAGATGCCAAAGCTATAGCCTGTTGCGATGAGAGCCAGTGAGAACTACAATCCAACAGAGAAACTAATTTGTCAAACCTATGCCGGTGCCAGCTGCATGAGCGGACAACAAGGTGGAGTGCAAGCTCTAGTAAAGTCCCAATGTCCCAATGCACTCTTCATCCACTGCTACACTCACAAGTAAAATTTGGTTTTAGCACAAGGCACAAACAACATTCAGGCAGCGAAACTGGTTTTTGCCAATGTTGACGCGTTTCACAGCTTCTTTTCACGCTCGTGTAAAAGATCCTCATTATTATGCAAAGTTGATAGAGCCATGCCTGGGGGTTCTGCCGTGAGGCGGAACTTTAAAGCCGCGCTGTGCATGCCATCCATGAGGGACACAGCATTTTGGCCTTGATAAGATCATGGTTGAGCCTGGATGGGACAAAGAGACCATTGCATTGAGTGTGGCTTTAAAGCACAGGCTTAAAGATTTTGATTTCTGTTTCCTACTCGGCGTCTTTCAGGTCATTTTTGGTCTCACTGAGCTGCTTTTCCAACTTCTACAAAATAAGACAGTGGACATCAAAAAATGCCAGGAACGCGTCAGGACCACACTTAGTGCAATCAAATCCTTGCGCACAGATGAAAAGTTCAGTGGCATCTATGACGACACAGTCCAAGTTGTTAGAGAACCTGCACCGCGATGTAATCGTGGTTGGGATGACTTGGAGCATGGTTTAAACCAGCACCAAGACACAGACGAGGAAACCGTGGTTTCTTTCTGACGTCTTTACTTTGAAATTGTTGATGGCATTACATTACACATGACTGAAAGATTTGCAGACATGGAGCACCTCAGGTTTTTTCAGGTACTTGATCATGCCTCGTTTCGATCTTTCAGTAACCCTGCTGTGTTTCCCAGCAATGAGTTGGCCCAATTGATCAAGCCATACCCATTCTTTGAGCAGAGGCTATGGAATGAGCTACGCTCCCTGTACAACAACGAGCTGTCCCAAAAGTCACCGGCAGAGCTTTTGCAGCTTTTTATTGAGGATGATCTGCAGAGCACATTGTCTGAAGTTTATAAACTGCTCCAGCTTATGCTGACTATACCAGCCACCAGCACGTCAGCCGAGCGCTCCTTTTCCTGTCTCAAAAGAATAAAAACGTATTTGAGAAACACGTGTGGGCAGGACAGGCTTGTCAACTTAGCCAAATATCAGTTAACTCTGTTGTTGTGGATGACCTGAAAACCCGTGGGAAATTTTACGATGCGGTTATTGACCACTTTGCAAAGATGAAGGGCAGGAGAACGGCCTTCCTTTTTAAATAACGCAGCTTCCTCGGCACATCATCTCTCTCTAGCAGCTCTTTCATTGTGATCTCACAGCTCTGCATCATTATATTCCAGCTCGAATAAGTATGGTGGCCCATCAAATGGCTCTTCATCTTCATCAACTTTGTAGTAATACTCCCCCTGTTCCAGCATCAATGAAGTATTCAGTAGATAGTCACTACAACCAACACTCTGTACCACCACTTCCGTCAATAATATTACGCATGTTCGTATGTTCCTGAGTGAAACGACAGTGTGTAGTCATTTTGTTGTATGGGCCTCTTCATTCCCTTGTAAACAGTGACCGGATATTGTTAACTTGTACTACCTCTCCTCCTATTTTTTGTAATGTTCGTCAATCGACTTCTATAGACTTTCCTCATGACAGCGACGAGAAAGTATGGCAAGGTACTTCCTGTAAGAACCGTTTTATTAATAAATGATGTGTACACTTACAAAGTTCTCAGTGCCTTGTTTTGAATGTCAGGGCCTTTGTTATACTACCGCTATCGTAATCTTCTTGCTTTCTATATGCCCTTAGCAGTTTAACCCATTAAAAATAGCTCAAAGAAACTTCACACTCCATTGGTAGTATAACAAAGGTACTCACTTTTGTGAGTGGTTTAGACATTAATGGTTGTGTGTTGAGTTATTTTGAGGGAACAGCAAATTTGCACTGTTATATAAGCTGTACACTGCTTACTTATCGTTGTAGAAAAGTATTATATCTTCTCACATGGAAAGATATAATAAAAAAAGTACAAAAATGTTAGGGGTGTACTCACTTTTGTGACATACTGTACATGTCCGTCTTTATGGGATCTCGTCAAGTAAAGTGTACATGATTTGTTTAGATACAGTTTGTATAAGGTATAGGTATAAGTTCAAATAGTGTTTATGTGATGTATGTGGTTTAACTATTTCTTTATATTTACTAGGACCAAGACTCGTTTTTTGATTGTAGTTTGCAGATTTTCTTATGTTTTCCTTACTAGAAATATGCCTGAAGTTTAACTATAATAAATGTGGATGATTTAGCCATGAATTTGGTTTAGCTAGTCATAACACAGCATTACCTTTTTTGTACAATATATCAGTAGTTTCTAGAGATGTAACAAGATCCGGGATCCGACTCAATTAACCGGCTCTCTAATATCACTCATGAACCACGGATCTAGACGTCTATTTAACCGGCTCAGTTGAGTCCTACCATATTTGATTGATATATAATCAATAAACGGCACCACTTAAACATCTTCCATCTCAGTTGGCAGAGAAATGACACATATGCGACTTCAGCACAACTAGTGGATTCAAGCAGTAGCGCAAGCATAGGCACTCAGCCGCTCAGTCGGCAGAAAAACGAAACTTAACTTCTGCAAGGATCCAACCAACTTAACTTAACCGAGATCCGTCACAGGGAATCAACCGACATAACTTAACAGAGATCACTTGTGGTGGATCCTGAATTTCGTTTCTCTCGCGGCTCGCTGCTTTCGGTTAGTTCATGGCTTCACTCGCGGCTCGCTGCTCTCAGTTGGCTCATGGCTTCACTCGCGGCTCGCTGCTCTCGGTTGGCTCATGACCTCACTCATGGCTCGCTGCTTTCGGTTGGCTCATGACTTCACTCGTGGCTCGCTGCTTTTGGTTGGCTCATGGCTTCACTCGCCGCTCGCTGCTTTCGGTTAGCTTGAGTATGAATCCCTGCTTGCTCGCGGTCCTGCACAAACCGTAGCAGATGGAATACTTTGCATACCCAAATAGCGGTCTCGCACACGAGTTCGGCATGTTGTTGACTTCTATGACTGTCGTATAAGCTTGTTGCCTATGTTGTGTCAATGAATACTGTGATCCACCCCATATCCATTTTCCCCAAAAGAGAATAAAATAATAATGAAAATAAAATAAAATATTCTTTCGTAGTGGTTACTGGTTACCCTGGGAGCGTCACTATTTAGACCATCTGTGTTTTTTTTTGCAGACATAATACGACTGACGACTTGTCTTTTGCTTAAGCTATTCATTTATTGACAAACAATGAAAACGTATTCCAGCGTGAAGGAAAACAATATACATTTTGATTATCAAGTAATGTGTTCTGCATTTTGAATTACAGACTGTAATCTGCATTTGGGCCTGTTATAATGTTCCTCACAAACGTTAAATTTGTTCCTCACAAACGTCACAAATTCCTCACAAACGTTAAATCCCGTAATACAGTGGTTCCTCGTTAATCGCGGGAGTTCTGTTCTAAAAATAATAATCCACAATAGGCAAAATCCGCGAAGTAGTCAGCTTTATTTTTTTACAATTCTTATAGATGATTTGAGGCTGTAACTCCCCCCGCCCACAAATACAGCTTTAAAGTCACACAGCTAGCGAACGAAGATTTATGTAAACTTTACATGCTGAACACATTCTGTACAGGAGACAGTTGAAGTCTATATTATAAGCCCCCTCTACAAAATTGTACTTTTTTCTAAGTATTTCCCAAGTGATTATCCAAAGAGCAAAATAAACTGAACACAGCTATTTGTGGACACCCTAGTTTTATTTTGGATGCTAACATGTTTTTATAGTCCACACAGAAATGAAGATATCACACAAAACACAAAAACGTCCAGGGTCAAAATTATTAGCCCCCCACATCCTAGTAGTCAAGTATGTATCCTTTTTGCTGAATAACTGCTTGCAGACGTTTGTTGTAGTTTACAACAAGTCTCTCACACCTCGTTTGAGACCCATACTGAGACTTTTATGCAATGTGTTTAACTTGATGATTGAGTGTAATCAGCTGTTTCACCTGATCACCTTTATGCTCATCACCTGTGAAGGTAAAACACATGACTGCGTACAATTGATATGTGTGATGAGTTAATGAATGGTCATTTCTGAAAGGGGGCTAATAATTTTGACTCTCGTTTTTGTGTTTTGTGTGATATCTTCATTTCTGTGTGGAATATAAAAACATGTTAGCATCCAAAATAAAACTAGGGTGTCCACAAATAGCTTATAATATAGACTTCAACTGTATGTAGATGTTGTCAATATGTGTGAAGTATGTGTTTTGGACTGTTGTGCCACCCTCCACCTATCTGATTTCGGCAACCTAGCTGGCAACCACTTTTCTGGGAGGAGGTGAAGGGGATACTATGCATTGCAGTACTTTGAACGTAATTGTAGAACCAGTTTTTGCCACAACCATACATACTGTTGCTTTAAGAGTGTTAACAATATAGTAATACAATACAATACAATACAATACAATATAGTAAGACATAATAACAAAAGATGGTAATGCAGTGCAGTATGTGCATTACGTCAAGTCCATGTTTTTAAGTATGTTGTACAGGCATACCATACAAATAAAAAAATTGTCTATCTTATCTTGCAGGTATTGGCAAAGATCGGGTGGCTCGAGTGACAAAGTTTTACACAGTCAATGCTGCAGCCAGACCAGAGCAAAGAGGTGGTGCACGAAAAGTGGACGAAAACGAACACAAAAAACAACTGGTCAAGGATCACATCCAAACCTTTACGTGTCGGGCCAGCCACTATGGGAGAAGGGGAGCACCGGGTCGTAAGTACCTACCCAGTGACCTCAGTGTGAAGAAGATGCACAAGCTCTTCGATCAGCAGAATCACGACATAGTCAGCTACTCTCTTTATTACACCGTTTTCCGCCACAACTTCAATCTAGGATTTGGCCATCCAGCTACTGATGCCTGTTCATCATGTGCTAAATTTCAACTCAGAGTAAAGGATCCCAGCTTATCTGAAGATGAAAAACGCGTGAGAGCGCGAGTCTTTTATGATCTGCTGAGTAAGGAAGAACATGATGCCGTGACTGTGTGCTTCGATATGATGCAAAATGTAGTGCTCCCCAGAACCCCCATCGGTCAGGCATACTATTCCCGACAGCTCTACATGTATGTATTTGGAGTTGTTGTCCACCATGGGAAGGGCAGTAGGCAAGCCATGGATGATGTCCATCTTTATACATGGATGGAACACGAGAATAGGAAAGGGAGTAATATGACTGCTTCTGCCTTGGACCACTGTCTACGTCAAGAGTTGAATGGTGCTCTTCTCCACGCTCAAAGGCTGCGATTGTTCAGTGATTCTTGAACAAAACAAAAACATGAACCTTCTCTCCATGCTGTTTGCCTTGATGAAAGAGGAATTTCCAAGGATTGGTGCAGAGTATGTGTTTCCTATCAGGGGGCACAGTTTTCTTCCAGTCGATCGCGTGTTTGGGAGGATCGAGCAACAGGTTCGCAAGAAGGATACCATTCTCATGCCGGAGGAGTACTACGAGATCTTGGGAAATCATGGAAAAGTTCACATCTATGGGCAACACTGGCAGGCTTATGATTTCAAGAAAGAAACACAGGATTTTGTAAAGGCGCAGAAGTCATTTAAGTTAAGTGAAGCAAGAATGCTGGAGCTGAAGAACGACAAAGTTGGATTCAAGGCTGTGTATAGCAGTGAATACTGCTATCATTCTGTGTTGAAGAGAGGGAAGACCTGGGCAAGCTTCAGGCCAAGTCCACTTCCAAATGAAAACACTGTGAAGGAAGCAAAAAAAAGAGATGTGCTTAACTTGCTGTCTGAAATTGGTGTAAGTGACGATGTGCGTGCCTTTTATGATGATGCACTCTCACAAATGAATGTTGAGGAGCATGACAGTGACAGTCATGAAGAGTAGTTGCCTTTTGAGAGTAAACGTTCACTGACTGCACTGAGGAAAATACCTTTTTGAATGCTTTACTTATATAGAATCAGTTTTCATGTAATTTGGTTAGTGGTGAATACTATTGCACTGATTGTTTCTTATAGAATGGTTCCATTTGCAGTTAGAATTTCATGTGCGCATGAACATGTTTTTTTTTTTTTTTTAATGAACAACAGAAATACCTTTTTACCTTTTTTAATCTTCCAATATTTTTTTTAAACCACTGCAATGATTTATATGCTGTAATGCACTTGGCAATGCACTGAATGTGTTGTGTTTAAATGAATCTTAAAAAAGAAAAATACTACACTACACTACATTACACACAATATGAATGTAACAAAAGATGTTTTTTGAGAGTGAATGTTTACTGAGTGAATGTTTACGGAGTTCTGCACTGAGGAAAATACCGTTTTGAATGCTTTACTTATATAGAATCAGTTTTCATGTGGTGAATACTATTGTTTCTTATAGTACAGTTCTGTTTACACATAAACATGTTTTATATTTGAAAATAAACAACAGAAATACCTTTTTTATTCTTCAAATGCTTTTTTATTAATGCCGTTATTTACAGTACTGTAATGCAAGACATGTATAGTGTTTAAATGAATCTTAAAAAAGAATAATTGCCTACACTACATATGAATATAATATGAATGTAACAATATGAATGACAAAGATTAATGCAATCTGGGAAGTTTAATGTGAGAGAAAATCCTGTGGTCTAATATATTTGATATTGTTTTACATGTTTTTTGTTATGAAATTTTGCACTTTTTTTAATGCAGCAATACTTTATTTATGGTTGTTTTAACGCCCAATGGCCAAATAATAGATAGGTTGTTAAACTTCAGATACTGTCATATGTAGATCAACTTACTATGTTGCTTGATTTTGCTGTGTCAATCCAAAAAAAAAAAAACTTTTATATTAATGTCATGGATTTCTAGCATTTTGTGAAAAAGTGAGTCATGGATTTATTGCGTTTTGTGAAAAAAAAATCTGTTTTTAAAATAAATCTTTAAAAATTAAAATCTGGATTTGATTTTTTTTTATTATTATAATCTTGAGATGTGATATGACAGTTTGGGACAGAAAATAGGGATTTTCATCATAACACTTTTTTGTTACAGAAAACACATTTTTACTCAAATTAATCAAAATGGATTTATAGCGTTTTGGAACCAAACTCTTCATATGTAAGATTTCAAAGAGCACCATCGACACAATATGCAGCACATCAATAACGTGCTTCACTATAACACTGTTACCATATCCAGTAGACTACTGTCTCAGTTGCGCCCTCCTCCCCTTTTGGATACCTCATGTACTGCATACCCTCGACAGGTTGATGACAGAGTGGCTGCAGTTGGAGACGACAACTGCCACCCAGGTAGGTGAAAAACGGATCTGTTGTTTAACTATCAAGACTCCTGATAAGGATAATTAATTTTTCATGCATCATATTAAATTTGTGTTCTGCTGTTTTGGTCAGGTCGGACCGTTGCGACAAAAATGCGCCAGTCTTTCTCCGTTGCCAGGGATGAAGCCTCGGCGCAGTCATTAGAGCAAGCATCTTCTTCCGTTGGGTGTAGGAGTTTACCTGACTGAGCATCTAGCTAGTACAAAACTAAAACACAGTTTTACTTAGGTAAAAGACGCTTTATTTGTAAAATATACTCAACATCTTGTCAAATATTGCGTATTAGCAAGTGTTGCACAGTCTTCAACTACATTCTTTATTTGATTACCTAAAATATTGACATTTTGAGACAGCGCTGCTAGTTGTTTCTTTTGCTGTCTTACGTTGAGATTATTTATTGAAATGAGGCAAATAACACGGAATCCTTTGATGGTATTTTAAATGCATACCGGTAAGCAAAAGTAGGCCTAGTCTATCTATTAACGTAAACTGATTCATATTAGGAAATTGTCATGTTGTAAAATTTGGTTAATACCCTCATTTATCATCCATACATAAATTTGATAAAGTTTAAAAGTCGGATTTTATGTGGTTTAGGAAACAACGCATTTGTAAACATCTTAACAGTGTAAAAGACAATATTTTGTGAGGGAGGACATGTGCGACACTGATTGGCGGGTAACAGTGGACGTTAGCTTTGAGAGTTCTCAGGCTATAAATGTTGTCGTCAAATTTTCTTTTGCGTTGCACTTAACATAAATTCAAAGCATTGATAGGTTTCTGTTTGTCAAGGGTAGCCATGAACGCGGTTGCGTATATTCATGGTGCAGCATTTGCGTTTCGCTCTCCGTTAATAGTACTGATGTTGTCTCTGTTTAAAGGGACTGTACACCTAATCTAGCTGGTGGACTCCTCCTAGTTTTCTGTCAAAAGGTATCTGTGTAAACGGACAGATTATACAGCCAAGGCGTGCAGACAACTAAGTGCAGTGTGGTCTTTTGCATACCATCGTCATTTTGTGGTGAATTCTTACGTTTTAGCCAGTATTTGGCTTTATCAGCAAGAATACGTGTTCCGGTAAGGATATACATTTATTTTACATTAGGCACGTCAAAGATGTACAGACATTTGCTGGGGTGTTGCTAAGATACGTATATGTTCTGTCTGGACAGCGATGCCCCCCTGGTGTTGTCTTGGAGCTTTGTCTTTGTGCAAATTAGTGCTTGTTTCCAAATGCAAAATACAGGCTAGCCTTTGTAAAAAAAAAAAAAAAAGCTTTGAGGATTGTAACGTATTATAGCAAAAAATGCCCACAATGCCTCTTGGACAACCGCATGCTTTGTTCGTAATCTTTGGTTGTTCGTAAAAACGGTAAAACTGAACAGTACAGTTACCCTGTACATGGGCAGTTACATTTCAGCTGGAAGTGTTGTATTTGTGTGGGCAATTGTTTGGCGAGATGTTGGAGGACACACCTTTCGGCTTTCCCCTTTTTCCGCGATAATGTTAAGGATGACAGGGTCACGGGTGACAGGAAAACAGATGCTATCATTTAAAATGTATATTCTGCATCTGCAGTTCTATGCATAAAACACTCGCTTTAAGCTCAACATTGCCCTTTCCCGGTATCTTGTGCTCACCATATAGAATATAAAAGCGCGTGCCTTCGTCTCGCGCAAGTTAATCGCCCACGCCCATATCGCACTCCGGCTCTTCCATGCCGCATGTTCAAGATTTTCTCTTTGAAAGTGTAACCCACTCCGTCGATGCATCGTATTGTATGGATATTGCTGTTGTCGTTTTTGTGTATTTGTACAGTTGTGAGTATGGTAAAAATCCTTGTTATTATACCAGCTATCATCGTGCAGCACCCTATTCAGTAAATTTACAGCATAGTAACCACGCACCTACAAGCGGGACAGCACATGTTAATCAAGACAGCTTCATATGGTTTGCCTTTAAGATCCATTAAGCTTATGATAATTAAAGTACCCACCACCAATTAGTGAGTCCCTTAAACATTCAGAGAGGATCTTAACTGAATAAGCCTTGTCGTGCTCTGTAGTATGAATTGGATACAGTAATAGTAATAATAAACCATGTTTTAAAACGTGCATTTATTTGATTGCATTCAGATTTTGTGGTGCTGAAACTGGACATCATGGCAACAAGGGAGTCAATGTGAACATGCTGTACAGTTAACAAAGTGACAAGACAGTCATTTTATAAAACAATACCGTTGTGTTTTATTGAAGGAGGTTTACTACAATATTAGCCAAAGACTATTTTTAAACATACTATTTTTTAAACATACAGACTGCAGGACTCTTATATTGCCCTAAAGAACAGTTAGTCCAGTGATATCAAGACATCAGTTTGTTTAAGACAGACTAATCTAACTGTAATGTGGGACATTGTTTTCAGACATTAAAATGTTGATTAGGCTACATTGTATGCAGATTTTGCCTGTTTCAAATCAGTATTCTTTCATGTTGTCCTATATGAAGCACACCCATCATTTCACAGCAAGTAATGCTGAGAGCCACTTCAGACACAGTGCTCCCTGCAGCCCTTCATTGTTATATATCTGCAGGCTGAGATTTCTTCTGCAGCATGTGTGTGTTTGGAGAAGGGTGTTGTTGGGGGGGGCACTTACAGTGCTTTGTGTTAGGCTAGTGTGTTGGTGAGCTACTTGGTGTCTGAAAATGGGTTTGTGAGTGCTAGTGTAAGTCAGTGAGGTATATGTGTGTTGCACATGCACATGCTCTTGGCACCCTTGGCCTCATTTTGCTGTGCCAGTATCCTAGCGCTTCTGGTGCTCTGTCCCATGCATGCAGCTTGCCTCAGACAGCTGCAGGTCTGTCACTAGGGTTATGAATGGTACATTGCAACAGATAAGTACTTGGCAACAGCCAGTTGGCAGATCTGTGCACAAAGCAGAGCAGGGCAGAGATGAGTTACTTGGGTAGATCCTGAAGCAACACCCTGCTCAACAACCAAATCACAACGTGCAAATCAACTGATATATAATGATATAGTCCTTTGTTGCAGCCTTTTGGTGTTGCTATCAAAAGCCTTTTGAATATTTTAGAAAAGCCTTTTTTTAGGCTATGTTTATGAGCAAAAGACTGCGGTGACTGTCCTTTGTATTGGTATTACACAAGTGTCTTCATCCAGGTGACACCCTCTTGGTTATTTTCTTATTGTCTGTTTCACATTAAGCAATTTTATGTGTGTTGTGCTACCATGACCTCTAAAAATCCAGTTATAGCTTAGTTTCTCTTGCTTCACCATTCTGGGAAAGCTTATTTGAAGGAACATTTGGTTTTGACTCTGGACATCCTTGAACAAGTAGGCATAGGCCTGTTCTTTACAAGATGTAAAGCATTAGTGCCTCTAGGCTATTACAGGCAAATCCCAGGGAACTAAAATATTGTACACACCTTTACAATAATACACTGCAGGCCTCTTATGGGTATCTATTCTTTATTAGCTAACAGCCAGCGACAGACTTTCCTTTTCCTCTTCATTTATAGATATTGATTTTATCTTAATTCATATAATTTAACAGGACGTTCCCTCTAAAAATGGTTTGAAATTGTGCCACCAATTTTTGTAGCAGATACTAAGCCTGGGTGCGCCCATACTTCCTGTGACGCTGCATTTGCATTTTGTGTGCAAGTGAGTCTGGCCAAGCTACCTGTCTACACAATTTCTACCTTTGCACAGAAACGGGAATCAATGAAAATCTAGCATTTCAAAAAGGCAATGACGCGGTAGTTTAGCGACCAAAAATCTACCTTAGTCACTGTCAACATGGCGAACATGAAGCAACAGCAAGATTTCAATGCAGCTGTAGCTGCTGTTTTGGTAGAATTCAAAGGAAAGTTCTCTCTGAAAATAGAACAAAGGGCAGCCCTTGAAGCATTTATTTGCAGGAAAGGACGTTTTCGCAATGCTACTGACCGGCTTCAGTAAAAAGTTTGATTTATCAGTTAGCCCTGCTGGTAGCCAAGTCAATGGGGCTTTGCAAGAGCCCTATTGTTGTGATCTTTTCGCATACGTCAGAGGACAGAGGGGTGTGATTGGTTGAAGCTTCGTCCAGTGGCAAGCAGAGGCATTTGAGAAATGGGTTTACAACACAGCTTGGCCAGACCAATGCTCGCAGAGCATTGACAAGTTGCGATAGCCAGACTAGCAGATGCCTAGTATAAAAAGTAATTAAATGGGGTTTGTAGATATATGGCAGTTTAGAGCACTGCTGGTGCATTATTTTTTGTTATATTAGGCTAGTTTTTACTCTAAAATCTTGTTTATAGTCAGGCATTGATTTTTTCCTCTTACAGCGGAGGCCTGAGACATCAGTAGTTACCAAGAAGTTTCCACGTTTCAGCAGAACAGTGAAGTAAAATTAGGGTCCATCTGAACACAATGGAGCTGGGTCCATTATTTTACAGGGAGGTCATAGGAGAACCTGGTCAGGGAATGGTGCCCAATCTGAGCTCAGTGAAACCAGTGTCTCTGGATCAGATTAGGGGACTTCTGCTATATCTATCCTCATGCCTCCACTATGTCTGTGCCAATTTCTCAAGGTGGGGTAGCACGTGAGAGTGAAGTACAGATGAAGGCGAACAGTGGTATAGCTTGTTAGAGGAATAAATAAAGGCAGGGAAATGCATAGAGAAGGAGTGAAACAGAGAAGGACAGGTAAAAAAGTAGGAAGCAGCAGAAAGGGAGATTCTAATTAGCTAGATAGATGAATGGGTGGTGGTGTGACACATGGAGCAAGAGAGAAAGAAGATGAGCTGAAAGGAGAAGGAGAGAAATCGTGGGGTGACAAAGAATGAAAGGGGGTGGAGGGTTGGGGGAAATAATGTGTCCTGTTGATTTTCTTGTAACACAAAAGGGAAAACTAGGCCAGAGTCACTGATGTAGCCTTGTGTGTGTCTGTGCGTACATGCAGCCTAAGGTTTCATGCACACGCCAACACTCCCGGCTTTTTTTTTTTTGTGGGTTGAAAATAAATTGCATCCACACGTGTCGGATCAATAAATATTCACGTCCAGACAAGAACGTCGTTGCCGGAACGTGTGCACAGGGGCAGGGGAGAGGGCAACTGCTTATGTGTTGACGTCAGCAATGTGCGTTGTCATTTAAGTGGGTTGGATGCAGCGACAGCGACAGCGACATTATGATGGCCTACAAAAAGTTGTTGCCAATACTGTATGAACTACTAGTAATATAAAAAACAGTGACAGAAGGTAGAAACAATTGCATTGCAGGCAATTTATACCCTAAATTATCCCACAGCAACCCATTTGGAAAAGTTTGAAGATGTTGCGTCTTTAAATTCACCCACCTGCAAGTGATATGTGCTGTTATACACTTCTGTTGGTAACTGTTCCAGGGCTAGGGATACGGTACCTTGGTTCCATTGCTTGACAGAACTTCCTGATGAACGAAATTTATTTCTGTGTTAGGGCTGCCACAAACGATTATTTTGATAGTCGACTAATCACCGATTATTTTTTCGATTAGTCGACTAATCGGATCATACGTAAATTGACTGTAAAACATACATCTTATCGCACCAGCATGCAGCTGATCAGAGGTGTGTTTCTCGAACGCAAAATTGCTAACTTGTTAGCCACTACCGTTGTTGGTACTTCCGAAGTACCGCCTCAGAGGCTAAAAGTACCGCCTCAGAGGCAAAACTTGCAGTAGATCTTCGACTGTAAAGTTTAAATATCTCGTAATCCTGCAGTACAAATGCAGTGAAATTCAATCGATATGTAGAGGACACTATAATACAGCTCATAGAACTTTTAAATGGCCAATTCATGTTATGTCATTTTTCTTGTTATGACACGTCTTAATGATTTAATGGGTTTGACAGCAGTATTATAGTCACCTCTACAAACCGATTGAGTTTTGCTGAGTTTGGAACGTGGGATTACGAGATATTTGCAGTAGAAGTTTGCCTTCAATTGAAGCTTTTCCCATTATTGACAGCATATGTATTTGGTAAACAGAAACCCATGTGTGATTGTCAGTGGCGCAACTAGTAGCGCAGTCGCAAGCAACGTAAGTTTTCTAACATAGACTGTAACAATCTCTGCCTTTCGAAAATGTCATAGTTTGTTTTTTTTTGTTTTGAGTTATTCCTGTCAAAGCATTCTGGCAGATTTGCCTGGTCTTTCAGTGTAATGCCTAGACCCACCACATGTTGGAGTGGCGCTGTTGCGCTAAATGGCCTCCCTTACTTTTGTATAAATGCGAAGAAGACACCGGCTTGATGTTGGAGCCAAGTATCCAGCTGATTGTCTCTGGAGAACTTCCCCGTGCGTTTTTTTGTTTATGTCGTCAGTTGTCACGACGCGTCGTCCTGGGGCCAATCGCTTCTCTGTGGATTATGCAATATCAAAAAACTAACCGATAGCTCTGCTGTCTGTCTTAAGTGTGGATTATACCGGAGGAGGAAAGTTGTTGCTTGCTGCTGAAATCCTGGACTGGAGTAAGCTATGCTACGGATCTGGTAGGCTCGCTGACAACTGACTGACACTAACACTGACTATCTTTTCTTCTTATTATTTTCACTGCTGCTTCGTCTTTGAAGAGTTGACTTTGCGGGTATTGGGGTTTTCTATTGATCGTGGATGCAAAGACTGTGTTGGATCTGCTACGTCGGTGTTAAGTGAACTGGAATGACTGGGTGAACTAAACAATATAGTGCAAACGTGAAATTGGGTCGATTGCTGAGTATTCTTTCCTTGTTAATGTGTTTATTATCATGTGTTGCATTGCAAACTTTTGAATTGTTGTATTTAAAAAGGGTACATGTTGCATTTCCTGCTATTTAAGCTGTATGCATTTATACATGTAATCTTGTGACGTTTTCCCGACCTGACGTGACTTAAACTCACTTCCTAAAAAAATATTGGCAGTTTTAAACTGTTTAATAGGGAAAAAACGTTACAAGACGTAGGTTCGAGACTGAGTGTAGACGAATTGTATGACTTATCTCTTTGTGTGGCTTAGCTTTTCACAGTCATGTTAGTGTGGATTTATGCTCTGAAGTTTGTCTGGGTTATTGATTTGAAAGAGTACATGTATTGAGGAACAATGCTATAGTAAAACACGAAGGCTATGTGCTACCAGGCGTGCACTGAGATTTGAACCTGGGAACTAAAGAGAACAATAGCACTAAAGCCACGCAACTTTCTCATTGAGCTATTGGGACGGACAGCGATGTTGTATGGTGGAGTATCAATACCACTGACGAATGACATCAAGACGCTATTGAAATCTACGGATTTGTAGGAATACAATTTCCCTCACGACATGTGTCACTGTAGACATTGGGCCAAGTTTTGGCACTTGAGTTAGTTTTACCAGACGCTTACTATGCTGTAACCATTTATTATTGCCGCTATCGTATGATTTCAACAAAGACAAAGACATGTATTAACTCCCTAGGTGCCACAGGCGAGTGTCATCGACAAGATGGCGGTAGATGCCGCACTGATTTAAACTGTATGCATGTTGATTTGGGTGATGGGAATGCCGGCTTCGAGTACGTGACAGAAGAGGAGTATCAAAGTTGGATCACTGACTTTGATCAACCAATTGGATATTTTGGGGGAAAGAGAACTATCAAATTCTAATTCGGCCCTAGATTTCCTGTCTCTCTTTCTCTGTGCTGAGTTTTGGAACTTGCTCGTAACTGAGACAAATAGATACGCCCACCAATTTCTCTCCTCTGAAGCCACACTCCAGATTCCATCAGTGGTATGATGTAACCGTAACTGAAATGAAGGCCTTCATTTCACTGCATTTAAACATGGGTCTGGTGGAGAAGTGTGAGCTGGAGGACTATTGGGCAGAATATAAACCATCAGCAACACCTTGGTTTGCCTAAATCATTTCTAGAAATAGATTTGAAATTATATTATCTTTTCTGCACTTTGCCAACAACGATGACTGCATTGGCATGGGCCAGCCAGGCTATGACTGGTTGTTTAAAATTAGGCCAATTATAAATCTGATCATCCCCCGTTTTTCTGCCCTGTATGGTCCATCCAAACAGCTGTCATTGGATGAAATGACTATCGCATTTAAAGGGAAGTCAACCCTGAAAATGTACAATCCGAACAAGCCGGACAAATATGGCTACAAGGTGTTTGTAGTCAGTGAAGCCAAGTCCGGTTATGTTTTGGAGTGGTCCATGTACACCGGACAAAGTAGGTCTGATGCTGGTGAATTCGGAGCCACACACCACATTGTCCGTCAACTGATGGCCCCGTACACAGGGAAAGGGCATGAGGTGTATATGGACAGCTACTATACCTCACCTGCCATAGCAGAGGAGCTGGCCAGCAAAAATATTGGCATGTGTGGGACTGTAAGTAGCAGGAGGAAGGGCCTCACAAAAGAGCAGCTGCCCTTGAGGAAGAGAGATGAACCAGTGTTCATGAGGAAGGGGAAAATGTTGGCATGTGCGTGGCATGACACCAAGCGACTCACAATGCTGTCTACGCTCCATAGCAGCACATGTGTGAGGAAACGAATTAGGACGAAACACACTCCTAGTGGGTTCAGGGAAGTAAATAGGCCTGTGTGTGTTGACGTGTACAATTCATACATGGGTGGTGTTGACACAGCAGACCAGAGGATGAAAACATACCTCTTTCCCCATAGGTCTAGGAAGTGGTACAGCCGCATTTTCAACACTATCCTTAGTATCAGCATGGTAAATGCACACATCATCTACTGCCGCTGCACTGCTGCTCCTCACAAGACCCTGAAGGTGTTTGTGCAGGATGTAGTCACTGCCTTGCTGGAAGGCCACTCCAGGAAAGAGACCAACAAAGGTCGAAAGTCCTCCTCACTGGGAGACTTGCCTGGGAGACTCACTGAGCGGCACTTCATCCACAAGACAGATGGCAACCCAGACTGTGTCGTGTGTTCTGATCGGACCCGCCCTAAAGGCCGCCGTCAGACCACATACAGATGTAAGCAGTGTGAGGTAGCTCTGTGCGTTGTGCCATGCTTTGAAAGGTACCACACCATAAAGAATTACAAAAAGTGTCATCTGGATGAGTGGGAAGTCAATATCACCACAAAAAGGCCTAATGCATAAAATCGTTTCCCCCTCTGTCATTTATTAGTAATTACAATGTTGATTTGCCATTTCCAGTTAGTTTTATTCTACAATAGGCTGTGTTATTGTGTGTTCCTGTTCTTTTGATGTATGTCTGTGTCAGCTCAAAAAAAAAAACCCCAAAAAGTTTCTCGTCTTGTCTTGTCAACTCACTCATGATCTGTGCCTTGCCGTGCCAAGTGAGCTTTCAAACTAAACAGGTCTTGTCTGTTTTTATTTGTGTGTCATAAAAGTAATATAGGCCTATATTTGCTCCACATGGAATCTAAGTGTCTAGTAAATGGAAAATCTCTTCAGCAAAAGAACAGCCCATGCTGCCTACAAGCATACGCCTTCACGTACATAGACTACATTTATTCGGTTTGATTCTGCCATTTATTGCTAATAATTATTAATGATTTACACAGTGTGATTACTCTTTACTATTTACTTGAGCATTCAGTATTGTGCTTTATAACATAGAAAAGGTGAGGGCCATTTTGGAAGGGAAGAAGTGCTGCATTTTACCATTGAAACGTGAAATTTCATGAAAATTCCATAATCTAAGATGGCCGCCATCATAGGAGGTCATCGTGACATCATCATATGCAAATTAGATGGGTACATTTAATCCGTACATAAACTTTAGGTCATCCTTAGCATTTCTGTAATTGACAAAAAGTCTCTGGGCCCTATTTTGCCGCGGCGCATTGTGCATTCGCGACATGTGCATGCTGTCATTGCTATTTTGTGCCGGCGCATCATTCATTTTTTTCAGGCAAAAAATCATGTTGTCTAGATAGCGAATGACACTGCGCCCTCACGGGTGTGGCAGCGAAAAGAAGAGGTGTGGTCTGGCGCAAAGCGCACCAGATGCTATTATGAGGACGCATAAACCAGTTGCGCCGATGAGCATAAACCATGTTTTTTTCGTCAGTCACGCTATTTTAGGGCTTTGAACCCCGATGCACCTGCTGCTGCGCCAGGGAGGCGAGCTGAACTGGCAAAAAAGTGGCAACACGTATAGCCTGTATAGCGATGTATTTTTATGTTTTAGTAAACAAACAGGCACAAATAATAAGAGTATAGCAATGTTTTGCAGTTTATAGCAATGTTCTGCAGTTTCTTTTGTCGTTTTAAATAAACAGCGATTGCAATGTTCTGCCGTTTATTTAATAAACAGCGTGGCAAGTTGTACGAAATGAAATGGACTAAGCATCAAAAAGAAAACTAGTGGACTAATGGTTTGATGGACCTCCATCTTTTATTTTTGATGTTTCCTTTGAGTTTAAAGATTTTGTTTCCCTTCTTCTAACGTTGTTGTACCGCTTTGGGCACTGTTCGAAAGTTCTCTTCTTGCCAAAGCAGGACACAATTACTGAAGATATTTCCTCCCATAACGGAGGTTTGGGGGGATTCTTTCCATCCCCGAATATTAACTGCTCACGCGCTTTTACTTCACGCACGACCAGATCGGTCTCCTCCACCGAAAAGCTCCTCCCGTCCGGGTAAATCCGCGTTCGTAATAGCAACAGGCCATGGACATTGCGCCCGCTGACTCTTAAAGTGGAAATGAAGCAATGCTGAATGCCAGCATTTTTCAGTAGTTTATTTGTCTTCAAAACTGAGAGGCCATTCAGTAAATCACAAAATCAACTAGTCTTGCTGGAAAATTATTTGTTGTTACACGCTTCGGCCACCAGGGCGCAGCCATGTTTTGTGCTTACGTCATCTTAATGGTTGGCGTTTTAGCTTAGCGTTAGCTTAACGTTAGCTTAGAACAGGTAGTGCGCTAACTGCTAACTAGGTAAACAGGTACAGTGACAGATGTTGCTAGAACTGTTGGGGAATCGTTTTGTATCGCCCCGGGATGCTCTAATGAGTAGTACAGGGCTAAGGCAAGTGGGAAAAACATCAATTTTCACCTGATTCCCAAAAATCTAACTATGACGAAGCGGTGGCTGGCTGCACGTAAACGCCTCCACCCACCTAAGGGTACTGTGCAGAGGGTCTGTAGTGACCACTTTTTAGACAGTGATTATGTGAATGAGGGGTCTTTCACCGATGATGGGGGATTTGTTTGGCGTCGCACAAGTCGCTTAAAACCCGGTGCTGTGCCATCTGTGTTTAACTTTGATGGCTACAGTGTTGGGGAAACTGACAGACCAACATCGGTCTGTCAGACCGTGTCAGACTCAGCGCTTGGGCGAAGAGAGAGAGCGGAGAAACGCGCTGTCCAGGCAGAGGAAAGTTATGATTTGGAAACGATATGAAATATCAATGTTACACACAGTAATATTTCCCAATCAAATCAAACGTTTTCGCCTAAATAACTACACTATTCACTTCTGCCGCGCACATATGAGGAATACTGTGAATTCGGGGAAAGGTGTTGTTTACATCAAGTAAGAGCTATGTAGCCCAGGGATGAATGCTATACATTGATCGTGCATTGTATTACCTTGACTTTTTCAGTAAAAGATGATTACCTTAGATTCAGGCAGTTGTCACGGTGCATTCAGAAGAAAGAGGTGGAGAACAAGTTCTTTTTTAAGCCATGTTAGCGGCTTATTTATTGACAACACAAACAAACGCGACTTTTCGACATCCGCTGCGCCCATCGACCGCCTGCACTGGTGAATAGCATAGAAATGGCACACACCAATATTTCTAGGTCCGTATACTTTTTCGTTCATTCATTATTCAATTTTGGAAGTCACATGGGAAATGGAAAAGGACGCGTATTCTTTCATTATTCTGAACCGTAGAAAAAGGGGAAAAGCTCCCAACTTTCTTCCTCTCCTTTCTTCTGGCTCCATGTTGGTAGCCACAATGCCCTCTTCTCTCACTGGCTCAAACGCATAGGCTGAAGGATGTATATAGCCATTTGTCGGCCTGTCACGCTCGTCAATGTTGTTTTCTTTGCTCATTCCGGCGACAAAGTATGAGCCCCTTACAGTGTTTCTTTAACGTGAACAGCAATAGAATTTTGTACGAACCATTACGCTGACGTCATAACAACAATGGCGGCGCCCATACTGTAAACACATCTACATTGCTACAATTGACAGTGCTTTATTCTGAATAATGGGTTTTATTTCGGACTTTTTGTAATTCATTTATTTGACGTCTTACTTCACTGATGCTATTACCATATGTATTATGCGAGTGCTTCATTTCTTCTTTAAAGGAAATGAGAGTATAAATTCTCATTGGTTAATTATATGTTACGCCCAAAACACACCCATGACTAATGAAGTAACTTAACCCAACCCTTTTGAACGATGCGCCTGGCACGTTTTTTGCAGAAAACCTCTGGTGTCTAAAGGGTTAAAAGGAAATAGCAGTGGCATGGCGTGTCAACAAAGAGTTCGCCATCCAATCAAAACGGTTGTCCCCTGCTTTTTCTTCGTTGTTTCCATGCTTCACACACCGCAGTAGGAACAACAATAGTGGCCACAATGGAAGTACCCACAATGATAGTGGCCACAATGGAAGTACCTACAACGATAGTTCTACCGAAGTGTAACAATAGGATTGTTTATTAATGAGTACAGTGTTCCATGGGGACGGCTCAAGATGCAACACACCTCTGTTAGATGGAACTACGCGTGCACGAAGAGATGAAGAGTTCAGATGCAAAACCCCCTAACTCCACTTGACCACTTTTTGAGAAAAACACCATTTTTTATCAGGCCTTTGTATTTAAGTATAGAAACCTAGATTTATTTGAAATCACAAGGACATTAGTTAGGGAAAACACTGTGTAAATTTCACAAATGTTACTTCAGCCAAATTACTGTTTTTAACAAGTATTTTCTTTCTTTGCCGTCAAAACCAGCTAAATCCATTAGTGCTTTGTGTGCAAAACCCTCTAAATCCATTTTTTCCATACAGGCATGGGAACGTGTTACAAAACCACCAAAGATACAACTGGAAACATTGAAAATGATTATGCCACACATATGGGGTGGTTATAATAGTGCTGGTGTTGTGGTTGGCCCATTCATATTAATCATGAAAATGAACACACACACACACACACACACACACACACACAGCACCTGCAACTTTGAAAACATTAAAGACTCGTTGATCAGAGATCGAGTAGTGTGCGCCACAAACAGCTCAGCACTAAGAGAGAGACTACTCCGGGAGGAAAAGCTGATGCTGGAGTCATGTCTGAACATTTGCAGAGCTACCGAGCTGTCGAGGGAGAATAGCTTAACACTCCAAGGACAGGCAGTGGAGGAAGTACATGCATTAAAGCAGACAGAAGTGAAACAAAAGGAGAATGAGATACAGTGCAAATTTTGTGGCAGAACACATGAAAGGAGCAAGAAAAAGTGCCCAGCTTTTGGAAAAAAGTGCAAAAAGTGGGGGAAGGACAACCATTTTGCAGCCCAGTGCAAATCAAAGCAAGAGGCCATGAAAATGAGGAAAGTACATGCTGTTACAGAGGAAACAAGTGACAGTGACTGGTATGAGGATGTCAACTATATAACGGAAGAACATGGAGAGAGCGAAGAGGTGAATCAGGTGAAAGACAGGGATGCAGGGATGAACATAGGAATTAGTTAATTAGTTAATTTCCAGATTGACTGTGGGGCCACATGTAATATCATCCCCATTGATCTTCTAAATCCAGACACACCACTAGAGCACACTGAGAAAGTGTTAGTGATAACAAGACCAAACTAACTCCTCTAGGTACATGTAGGGTGAAGATCAGAAACACCAGAAACAACAAGCTGTACAGATTGGAGTTCCAAGCAGTCGACCAGAACAGCAAACCCCTTTACTGGGCAGAAAGGCCAGTGAGGCCATGAAACTGATAAAAATACAATACGAGAACATTCTGGCTATTGACAGCATAGTAAAAAGGGAGCCAAGCACGGTGACATGACCATGGACAAAATAAAGGACGACTTTGAGGATGTGTTCACCGGAGTGGGCTGCATAGAGGGTGAATATAGAATAGAGATAGATGACAGAGTACCGCCAGTGAAACTGCCAAAGCGCAGAGTGCCCGTAGCCATGATGACACCGCTACAAGAAGAACTCAAAGACCTAGAGAGAAGAGGGATAATCGCACCAGCACTGGAACGCAGCACTGACTGGATTAGTAGCATGGTAGCAGTGAAAAAGCCTAACAGGAAGCTGAGGATCTGCATAGATCCAAAACCGTTGAATCGAGCACTAAAAAGAAGTCACTACCCACTTCCAACCATTGACGACATACTGCCAGAGATGTCTAAGGCAAAAGTATTCACAGTCTGCGATGTGAAGCAAGGCTTCTGGCATGTCAAATTAGAAGAAGAGTCAAGCTACCTTACTACATTCGCCACTCCCTTTGGCCGCTTCAGGTGGCTAAGGATGCCAATGGGAATAAGCCCAGCACCGGAAGTGTTCCAAAGAAAGCTCATGCAGGCCCTGGAGGGCCTCCCAGGGGTCTACATCATAGCAGATGATGTGCTAATCACAGGGGAAGGAGCAACACAAGAGGCGGAAAAGGATCATGTTGAGAAAGTCAGACACTTCCTAACCAGGTGCAGAGAGCGCAACATCAAGCTGAACGCAGAAAAATTCAAGCTCAGACAAAAAGAGGTACCCTACATAGGTCATCTCCTTGACCCGGAAAAGGTACGAGCAATCAGAGACATGCCAAGACCGACCGATGTGAAAGGTATAGAGACTGGTAGGGATGGTCAATTATCTTTCTAAATTCTATGATCACCTCTCTGATGACTGTGAGGTTCTGAGACAACTCACACGGAAGGAGAACATGTGGGAATGGACAGACATTCAAGAAGGAGCGTTTCAAAGACTGAAAGACAAAATTACCAAAGCACCAATCCTGCAATACTACAACAAGGAGGAGGAGTTGACACTTCAATGTGATGCGTCAGACACAGGATTGGGGTCCGCATCAAGGAGAGCATCAAAGGAGAGTGTGAGACAGACATAGAGACTGTGAATATGGTCAGTTACCTCCCTATTTCAGCAGAGAGGCTGAGTGCCATCAGGGCTGCAACCAAAGAGGACACTAAGCTGCAGAGTGTAGCAAACAGAATACTGCTGGGGTGGCCCAAGAGAAAAAAGGACTTACCAATAGACATACGACAACTACCACAATTTCCAAGATGAACTGAGTTTCCAGGATGGCATAGTGTTCCGAGGGGACAGAGCTGTGATACCAGATGCTCTGAGGGTGGACATGACTCACAGAATTCACTCCTCACACCTGGGAGTGGAAAGATGTTTGAGGAGAGCTAGAGAGTGTCTGTATTGGCTGGGGATGAATGAGGAGATCAAGACCTTCATCTCCAAATGCGACATATGTAGGTCAGTGGACCCAAAACAACAGAAAGAGACACTACACCCACATGACATGGTTAGCAGACCATGGGCGAAGGTAGGAACAGATCTTTTCTCTTTCCACAATAAAGACTATCTATTAATAGTGGATTACTATTCAAACTTTTTACTTACCTGACACTAAGAGCAATACAGTGATCAGAAAACTTAAGGCTCACTTTGCTCGACAGGGGATACCAGACACTGTTATCTCAGATAACGGATCCCAGTATGCATCCATAGAGTTTCAGCACTTCAGCCAGAAGTGGGGTTTTGAGCACAGGACATCATCGCCGGGCTACCCACAGAGCAATGGGAAGGCGGAATCGGCAGTAAAGACCGTCAAGCGGTCTTTACTGTACAACATAATGTAACATAATGTAACACGAAGTACGAGAGCTTCGAGAAACGGAAGGATCTCGCCACTACCATTGTAGATACTTCCATTGTACAATGGTAGTACAATGCTAGCTGTTCGAGAAACGCACCCCAGATCATTAGCTTTCTGCTTGAAGTGTTTAATTTATGTGCTAACTGAAAATAAAAACAAATAAGATGCCAAATGCAATGTAATGTAAAAATAAGATTCTAAGCACCCTCTACTAAGCAGTACTAAGATGTTTCTATTATTTCTAATTTCACCATCTAAGCCATTTTAAAATATCACACAATAAAATCATGACATAATAGTGCATGAAAAATCACTGATATGTATTTAAAAGTCATTTATATGTAGGCTACATTAAGGTCAAAGGTAAAATCTTATTGAGACAGCTTAGCAGCTACATCAGAGATCCTTATTTGCTGCTGATAATGGCGCACACACCTATGACCGAACACACACAAAGAAGTCGTAATGACTTGATATGCTGTCACATTCACTGGGATATACTTTAAGAAATTGCCATCGCGAAAGAGTTTGTGCAGCGAAAGAAGACACGCAGGCTGGCGTTTTAGAAACAGTAAGTCCGCTTTCTCTACCATAACTTAGCCAGCATACCATCATAATTTATGGTTGGATACTACCAGTATAACACCGCCCAGTGCTTTCTTTATGTGTTTACGATGTTTATCTCCAAATCACTATTCAGTATTCACAAAGTTGTTGATGTGGAATTGATTTTGTTGTGTAGGCTACTGTTAAACGTTTTGTGCTTCTACTGCGCGTTTATGTGCAAGGTTGGCCTATCATCGGCTAAAGTGTCAAAACGGTAGGATAGTCTTCTAAGCCTATGTATTTCGCTTAGTGCGTGTGTATTAATATGTTACGTTAAAATCACAGGTTAGTTTTTGGAATGAACTTGTGCGCATATGGCGTTATCATCAACGTGAGAAGGCAATATAATAGGTGCGTTCGGGTCGAGGTAAACGTTTACATTCGGCTACATGCGTTTGAAGTCAGTGATGCATTGTGGGATGAAAATGTTGCATGATGGTTAGACTTTGTGTCAGAGTTGCCAGAAAGGCGTGGCGATGTCACTAAAACGTCACAAGGTCAGATGACCTAAAAACCCACGTGAGTTAAACGCATGTAGGCGCATGTAGACAAATCGTGCAAGCGCTTGCAGTTGCTTTTCCGCGGCTACAATCGTCTAACTAACGCCTCCGTGGTGACGCAACTTTGCCCTGGTTTGTTTAAAGTTCATTGACATCTGGGGCCTATTTCACAAAACCTGACTAAACACATCCAAGATAAGTGACGAAAACGGGGCTTGACCTAGCCTTGTCTATGTAAACACGCTGAATACATTTCACTAACGCCGAGCACAGATAAGTTGAGGCGGCTAGGCCAAGCCAGGTGTAACAAATCCTGTTAAGAGCGCGTTCACGTCATTCTATAAAAGACGGCATGGATCGATCCCAGAATGAGCGATGAAATGGAGAAGACACGTGCGCAGTACTTCACCCTGGCATAGCAGAGCCTCCTCATGGAATGTTATGAGGTGAAGCACGTGCAGCCTGTCATTATATACTGCTGTGATCACCGACTTAATTGAGAACACAAGTGAAGTTGGTTTGCGTATTCATTCAATTAATGAAATAAATAAAAGAAACTATTCGATTACAATTGGTTCAGAAATTAAAAGCATAATAATAAGCAAACAAACAAATATAATAAACAGCAGAGAAAATGTTTTATTTAGCCTATTCAAAGTGTTTCATACAGGCCATTAAAAGTTGGCTAACACCATTGCTGGCTGGCCGGCCGCGTCTGACAACTCTGAGTGACAGTTCATTGAGCCAATAAGGGGCAAGAATTAACTAATCCTGGTTCTTAGCCTGGTCGAGAGCAGGCTAGCTGCAAGGTATAAATCCCCATGGTAACTTATATGCGATTTCTTCTGTGAAACGACTTCAAGGCTAAAGTCATCTAGGATGACCAAGTAAACCCGTCTTAATCCCTTATCTTGGTTTTGTGAAATAGGCCCCTGGACACGTGTGTTATGTAACGCTCTGTCACGGAACTTCTCATCTTATATGTACGTTATTTTAGTCCAGTTTGAAGACATATCTTTTCTCTCTCTTTTTAGCTTGTTCTGGGGCGTGTATCTGATGCTGTCAAGCTCAATCTTTTATTTATTTCTGTATTTGTTAATCTCGTTTTTATTTTATTGCTTTGTGTCAGTAGGCTATACCTATTAATGATCTTTGGGTTATGGTTTTGCCGTGTTATTTTCATCCTTGTGTTGTGCAGCACTTTGGGACATCTCTGTTGTTCAGGGTTCCCACGGTCATGGAAATCCTGGAAAAATCATGGAAATCAGAAAAGTCATTTTCCAGGCCTGGAAAAGTCATGGAATTCTGTAAATTCAATTAAAGTTTTGAAAAAGTCATGGAATTTTAATAGGTCGTTCACGCAATGACATTGTTCTGTCAAGATATCATTTATTATTTCACGAAATATGTGCTAGCCGACCGCTCTAGTAATTTGATGGGATCCGAAAGTACTGTCTGTCTTTGGTCGCTGAGAGTGAGGGAAGAGGGGAGGGGAGGGTTGCAACAAAACGAAGGCTTAACATTTCATCTTTAGCCGTAAAAGCATGCAAAAATTTTACATACATACGGTGTCGTGGAAAAACACTATAGGTTAAAAAAAAAAGTCATGGAAAAGTTTTGAAATTTTGTCAGTGAAAAAGAGTGGGAACCCTGGTTGTTTTGTTTAAATGTGCTATTAAAAAAACGACTCGACTTGACTTGAAGTCTCAATGCACCCTACTACAACCGCCCGGCCCCTCCTTGTCCCTGACACACATATGACCTCTCCGTCATCTACTACGAAGATCAGGTGGTGTAAACAAAAGACTTGTGTCCGACTTGATCGAAGCCCGCCCATGCTGCGAGGCGGAGTTCTTGCTGACATATGTAGACAAACTCAGACAAATGCAAACAGACGGGTTTGTCACTCGTACGCGCCTACTGATGCAGTCCTGTTTGGACAGTTAGGCTATAATCATCATGACTGAGCTTTCATTAGCCTACCTTAAAATGGTGAACAGAAAGTTGCCTAGATCATATTTGAAATAACCACGCGCGTCTGTGCTGGATGAAAGAAAAACGACGCGTCGACTACAAAATTAGTTGTCGACGATTTTGATCGTTGACAACTAATCGACTAATCGTGGCAGCCCTAAGATAATGTGTAGTTCCACACATTATGCCATGCTCATTTGGGTGCACATTTTGAGATGACTTCATGTTGCTAGTTGTCTACTGATATGCTAACTGTGTTTTACATACAGTATGTCACAAAAGTGAGTACACCCTTAACATTTTTGTACTTTTTCTATTATATCTTTCCATGGGAGAAGTCTAAAGATATAATACCGTTCTACAACGTAAAGTAGGCAGTGTACAGCTTATATAACAGTGCAAATTTGCTGTTTCCTCAAAATAACTCAACACACAACCATTAATGTCTAAACCACTGGCAACAAAAGTGAGTACACCCCTACGTGAAAATGTCCAAATTTTGCCCAATTAGCCATTTTTCCTCCCTGGTGTCATGTGATACATTAGTGTTACAAGGTCTCAGGTGTAAATGGGTAGAAGTTGTGTTAAATTTGGTGTTATCACTCTCACACTCTCTCATACTGGTCATTGGAAGTTCAACATGGCACCTCATGGAAAAGAACTCTCTGAGGATTTAAAAAAGAAAGTTGTTGCTTTACATGAAGATGGCCTAGGTTATAAGAAAAGAGGACAGGCTCTACTAAGAACAAGCCTCGCCATGGTTGACCAAAGAAGTGGAGTGCATGTGCTCAGCATTATATCCGGAGGCTGTGTCTTCAAAATAAGCGTAGGAGTGCTGCCAGCATTGCTGCAGAGGTTGAAGGGGTAGGGGACGGGTAGGGGGTAGGGGCTAGGGGCTGTCAGTGCGCAGACCATACGCTGCACACTGCATCAAACTGGTCTGCATGGCTGTCGTCCCAGAAGGAAGCCTCTTCTGAAGATGATGCGCAAGACAGCCTGCAAACAGTTTGCTGAAGACAAACAGACTAAGAGCATGGATTACTGGAACCATGTCCTGTGGTCTGATGAGACCAAAATAAACTTATTTCGCTCAGATGGTGTCAGGTGTGTGTGGCGGCAACCAGGTGAGGATTACAAAGACAACTGTGTCCTGCTAACAATCAAGCATGGTGGAGGAAGTGTCATGGTTTGGGGCTGTATGAGTGCTGCCGGCACTGGGGACCTACACTTCATTAAGGGAACCATGAATGCCAATATGTACTGTGACATACTGAAGCAGAGCATGATGCTCCTCCCTTTGAAACTGGACCGCAGGGCGGTATTTCAACATGGTAACGACCCCAAGCACACCTCCAAGATGACCACGCCTTGGGTGAGGGTGAAGGTGATGGACTGCCTAAGTTCTTTCATGAGATGTTACTAGATAGTTCACATTTAGCATATCTGGTTTCCCGGTAACCTGGCACTAACAAATTTTATGGTAGCAGTACCATGATGAGCGAACTTCAACTTCAATGAAATATTTCCCAGTAAGTCAGCATTTTGGGGTAGCTAGCATCATAAGCTAACTTCTTCAATGAAATGGCGGAAATCTAGTTTACCAGTAAATTAGCACTAGATTTATTTTTTCCTATTTTTCTACTGTAATATCATAGATCAAATATCATATACCTCATGATGTCCTCAAAACTTACTATTCTAGAAGTTATTGTGCATGTGATGGAGGAATGCAAAATGCATGTAGGGGGTGTGGCCTCAATGGCTCTGCAGAAAATTGTGTCCTATGTCCATATGAGTGAGGAACAGCATACTGTACTCAACTTTATTCACACAAATCTGATAATTATAGCCAAGATTATGTAACATTATTTTTTCTGCCAACTAATTCCCAGTTTATTCTCATTAATTCCTGAAAATTCCCGTTATTTCTAAAATTCTCGTTAATTCACGAAAATTCCCATGGAAAGTTTCCAATTTCCGGGCTTTTGTTATTCTAGCCACAATATCAAAAAATTTGGTGGGAAACACCCAGACGCCTTCTCACATGCTAGCTGCACCTGTGCTCCTCATCCCTGAACCTAAACCTGAACCTCCACTCTATTAAAAATGGGTGATATGACTGAGGGGTTTTGCAGATGGGGCAGGTATAAGCTCAATCACGAGGGCACAGTAGCTTGACAGTCTGCCCCCACCAGTAGAGGATAGTGGCCCTGGGCCGTTAGCATCAACTAGCCCATAAATGACCTTGGCCTGGCCTGATAGTGTGACTGTGGCTCAAAACAGAGTTGGATACACACAGAACACGCGAGCGTGCACACACACAAAAGCAACCAAGATCCACACACCACATGGTAAGCTCAGACAATTGTAAGGTAGTGTTTTCAAACTGGAGATCAATCAGGCTCCTTTATCTTTTTGAGATAAACACCGCAACAATACTGCCATGAAGTTGATCATTCGGCTCCAGAGGTAGCGTCTTGAGCAGGTCGTAAGAAAGCATCAACAAAGTGGTTAGCTATACCTACAAAGACTTGCTCTTTAACTGCACAGGGTACAGGAGACTGAAATGGTAGATGTACTCAAATTCAATCATAGTTTTACTGCATTTCCATACTGTCACACAATTACTCCAACTAGGCAGTAGCTGTGGGAAAGCAGAGACACCTTGGTTTTTTGTGTTAGAACATAACTATTTTATATTATTCATTTTATGGGGAAAATGGTATTTATTCATGGGTCTACGGGACATACATAGGCTACAATTTAAAACACCATCCATGTCATGAGACCCAGGCACTGCATCCAATGTAGGATAACATCTAGGCTACAGATGGCACCACTTCGGTTTGGATGGATTCATGCAGCATTTTTTCATGAAACTTTGCACTGTAAACCCGGATAAGTTAATACAACTCAAAAAATGTAACTGATTACGTCAATAGTTTTGAGTACATTAACTATATATTTTAATTAAAGTTAACTTTAAAAGTTTAAGTACAAGAACTGTATTCTTAAAGTAAAGTTAGCTTTAAAACTAAGTACATAAACTGTGTTCATTAACTTAAGATAGATTTAAATATAAGAGTATATGAACTTTGGCCAAAAACAAAGACAAAGCAAGCTGTGCAGCAATGACTGCTGGCTGGACTGCCTATAACAAATTAAATCAAATCCAAATATATTAGACGTTTTATTTAAGTAGTGCTGTTATTAGCACCGATTAAACCTAAAGAGTTTACAAACTTGAACATGTTGGTTGTCAGAAGTGGAACTGGAAATCAATACACTCATGGTATTCTGGTGTAGCCTTTTCATAAGGTTCTCAATCATTATCAGTGAATGAACAAAACTTACTAGAAGGTTCAATTTAATAAGCAAAAAAACTATTCCGGCATTTGTAAACACGTGTTTGCTGTAACTAAGGACACAGTTGTAAGTTACATGTGAGCTGATTTGAAGAAAGAACGTTGTTAGTGTCGTGGATTCAGGGCCGCCCCTAAGGTTTTGGAGGCCCTAAGCATAACTGTTCAGGGAGGCCCCCCCACCACCTCACCATACACACGCGCACATGCCACACACACACACACACACAAAATTGTACTGAAACCGTTATTTATTAAAATTCACGTTTTAAAGCTGAAAATTTACAATATTATAATAAATAAGGCTAATAACAGTAAAAGTAAAGAAGAGCAGCACCATTAATAATGTATAAATAATAAATACGTGTTAGAACATTCTTAAGAGCAACAATGATGGGAAAACGATATGAAATGCAATTTATAAAAGTATGTTATATAACATTAGGGAAACATAGAAGCATGCTGTAAAACTACACATTAAGCACAGTTTTGCTGGTTTGCAGGTTTACTTGCCACTTTGACCCATTTTAGTGTGTGTGTTTGGCTAGTAATGATCTACTTGCCATTTTGGCTGTCTGGTGAGGGAAAAGTTAATTTAATGCCTTGGCTGTCTGATCATCAGGCAGAATATATTTGGACTGAAGTAGTGAACTGACGCACAAGAAGGACTTTGTTGACTAATTAGGCACTCTAAAAACTACAAACTACACTGTCAACTATTTCCAAGCATGCCACATGCATTGTACAATATTCGTTTTTATAATTTAGAGTTTACAACTACATCAAATCAGTCAAAATCTATGAAACTATACTGTCAGCTTTCAGCTATTTGCAAATGTGCCACGTGCACTGTAAAATCTAATTATTCTACGGCCCTCTAGAATGTTGTGACAGCTCCCATTCCCGTGGACAATACATTATCCCTTACTTAGTTTCTATAAGTTAGTGTTTACCTCAATTCAGCAAAGCCAACGCAACCTAGCCTGAAGTAAGCATTGGTTATTAAACAAGCATTAATGCTGAACAATTTAAATCTTTAACAAGCAGTTACCAGCGAGGGATGAACGGGAATCATCCTTTTGTTTCATTTTCTTCCTTTTTCCAGCTCCAGACTCAAACTGCCGTTTCATTCTTGGATTTTTGGCTACTTGAACTTGGGGTCCGATGTAGCAAATTTGGGCGCTAGCAGTAGCCAGCTGCAGCGAACACTGACAGAAAGACGCAAACTGGGCTGTACCATTTCAGGGAGGGGGGGTGGGGGGGGGGTGGCTTTGTATTAGGCACAAACGAGAGCGTGAAACTCCGCTCCGCGCACGCTTTACTTCTCCCTCTTGGACGTGTCTATGGTGCTGAAAGCACTTCGCCAAACCCCGATCGATGACCGTCTGAGGCCCTACGCACGCTGCGTACTCTGCGTATGTGAAGGGGCGGCCCTGGTGCTGAAAGCACTTCGCCAAACCCCGATCGATGACCGTCTGAGGCCCTACGCACGCTGCGTACTCTGCGTATGTGAAGGGTATGTGAAGGGGTATGTGAATCCCTGCGTGGATTTCCCCCGACAAGGAGCGTCCTCCATCGCTGTTGCCCGATGTGCTCACAACAATAATGCACAGTCTTTTGTAGAGGGAATCACACCAAACTAATGAAATTCAGTTGTTGACGTAGACTTTATTCGGTTAATTCCACCAGTGCAATAAGTAAATCAACCAGGCATACACAATGTGCATAACCGAGAGAATCCACTGCCACCTAAGAGCCAAAGTCAAAGTCAGGTTAGCTAACCGGAGAGTCAAGTAAGATGCGCCCCACTGAGATGTATCTCAGCAGGTATCCCAAGTGAGTCTCGGCCTGTGCTGTGTGCCTCTGCTTCTTATATACTTTCTCTAGCACTCTGAACCCTCCTTCTTTCGAAACATCAAGGCAACGTCACACGGCCAATCAGAAGTCGTTTGGGGCGGGTGCCCCTTTACGTGACAATTGACTCAGCCAATCAGCGTCCTCGGGGACATATCATATTGGTGAATTTTCCCTTTCATTGTTTTATTAAAAAATAGGCAAATGTCCTCCTTATGACTAAGCCTTGCTTTTCAGGTGGCAGTGACTTCCTCTTGACATTTACTCCATGCACATTTGACATTTGTTTCACCCACACTGGCTCCTTACGCCTATGACATTTGTGGTTTGCACATATGACCTGGTTTAAACACCTGTGTTCTTTCCATGCAACTTGTGTGGGAGTATGACATGCGCAACCTTTTCCTTTATCTTCAACTGTGTGTTTGTGTGTGTTTTGTGCATCATCCTACTGCAAGAACATTCACCACATTAGTTCAACAACAAATCATTCTTTAAAGCAAGTAAGCACGATTTCAGAGGTTTACCATCATCCAGACACATTAAAATTTTCTGAATACATGTGAATGTATGTGTGAGTTCCTTGGGATATTCCAAACTGAAAGCATACGTCAGGCCAAACAACAACATAAATGCCTCAGAAATGCCTCCGTCTTATCCCAAATTCTCCGCCATTTTCTGATTCTGTTCTAACCGGTTCTAACCTTAGACAGTAGAAGTGTAGTGACAGACTACACTTAGACAGTAGTGAACTGTTCGGGTTTACAGTGTGTGAGAAGCTGCAGTGTACCCAAACAGCCACCAGGTGGTACTTGGGAGCTCTGCTTTTATAACACAATGAATGGTATAGTGGTGTATTGAATTTGAACCAGTGATGCACAGGTAGGCTACAGTACATTGTATGTCCATGACCACTTGTCCCATGATCACTTTTCTGTCAGACCACGATTGTAATGACTTAGGCCTCACTCACACTAAAACCTGTGCGTGATCGGCACATAGCCATTTTTGGCCAGTTTTCTGTTCATATTGACTTGGAATGCATGTTAACAGATGAGAGTATGCACACAGCACGCATGTCTGCACGCTCAGAATACGGTCTGCAACTAGAGAATAGAACTCGAGTCTATTTTTCTGCGCATGCTGTTGTAACAGAGTTAAAAAGAACTCTATTTAGATTGACTGAATTTCTCCAAAATTACTGTAGATACTGTTTAACTATTTTTAAGTCGTACCCATTCACTCCAGGTTAAATAAGAGGCTTCACGGCTGTAATCGTAATTTACTTTTACTTCTGTGTATTTTTTGAGCTGTCACGCTTCCCGTACTTCAATCAGAACTTTAGTCTGCTAAAGGTAAGTTGGGTCTGGAAGGCAAATAACTTCATTTTTTTAATAAAAGAACAGAACATCCAAAACCTTGGATGTATGTGTGTCTGTAGAAGTTGTATAACAGATAGCCTTGGAAAGTAGAAGTAGAAGATTTTGTTTTTGGAGGGAACCACGTTATATTAACTATGCGCTAAGGAGAGAATACTTTTTTTCTTGACTTTGTTTTACGTTTTTTGTATATTTCAGTGCAGTCGCGATTGCAATTCTCATAAACAAATGTTTATTTTGTGAATGCAGGTATGTTGTTAAAACATAATGTAAAGGTTGAAAATGTGTTAAGGTTGAGAGATAAGAACTCTCGTTGCAAAAAATATATATACGATCACTAGTGGACACGTCAACTCTGTAAGTGTATGTAATTTATTTTGCCATAATTCCTGAGTGGGTTCATAAACCAAAGGGTCTCCAGATCAAAACATGCAAGTTCATCATGCTAACCTGATTGTCGTGGCTGCTATATTGGATATTTTTAAGTTGCACAGGCCAGAAATCTTGCTCAATCATTACATGAAAGCGTTTGCATGTCACAGCCAACCAAAATTCATGGCGAAGCTGGCAAACAGCAAGTGAGGTTATATACAAGGATGGTTTATTGTCACATGCATAGACACACTGGGTAGAGTAGGACATGCAGTGAAATCGGTGATTGCCTGTCTAAAACTGTCCAAGCGGGGTGGGTGTGAGAACTGTGTCCTGCGTGCTGTGTATGTGTTTGTGCAAGGGTGGTGTTCTGCATGTGTGTGGGGGGGTGGGGGGTGGTCACGAGGTCTTTGTCAGGTGTGCTGTGTTTGCACGCGGGGTGCGTGGGTCAAGGGCTTTGTCCTGCATGCTGTATGTGTGTGGCCTGTGTCTTGCATGCTGTGTTTGTATTGGGGGTTGTGCCATGGTGGAGGTGGGGCAAAAGTGTGTGAGAAGAGGTGCTGAGGGCTCATGAGGCGGGATTCAACGCCAAAGAGAGGAACAGAACTGAAGTCAGTGGGTGGGGAAAAATGGTAAATGGTCACTTGTATTGTTTGTTTGCTATCAGCCACCGTATGCAGGTTACACTGTCCAATGACAATGCTCTGTCGTTCCTAACTCTATTCTGAGATGTCCCTGGCGCCAGTTAACTTCTTGTACGATTAAATTACAGTCGAGGTATTCTCTTGTGTGATCATTGACTCATACGCTGACAACTAAACCTTTACAAGAAGAAAAGAAAACTTTTGCAAACCATACAGGACTATGAAGCAGAAGATGAGCGGCTAAGAGCTGCAAAGAGACGACGTGTGAGGGTAAGCTAACAATTGAGTTGGTAGCTTGTATGTCAGTATATTCATTTGTATATTCATTTAGCACCGCACTATAAGGCGCACCTTCAATGAATGGCCTATTTTATAACTTTTTTCATATATAAGGCGTACCGCATTATAAGGCGCATAGAATCGAAGCTACAGTAGTGGCTGGGGTTGCGTTATGCATCCACTGGATGGAGCTGCGCTAAAGGAAACTGTCAGATAAGTCAGTCAAACGTTATTCATAGAATACAAACCAACGTTCTGACAACTCCGTTTACTTCTAAAAAGAATAAACAGCTGTTTTATTATTTTTCCCGAGGTAATGTCAGTGACTGAATATTTCGAGATAGTTTATCTTTTAACAACAGCATGGTATAACAGGAAGTGCAACGCTTTTATCACGTAGTCTAGGGGAACTTTTCCTCGATTCAGTAAACACGTAAAAGAAACAGTCTGATACGTTACGGTAAATCAAACGTTAGTGCAATCACAATATAGTAACTCTCGAAATGGTGCAAAGCAATAACAATATAACAACAACTCGACGTTGTTCAAACGTTAATGCCCATATTCACGTCCAGGTTCGCGTGCTAGCACTGTTGCATTCATTTGAATAGTGACTGTGTAGAGACACTTCTACTTGCTGCTTTCTGTTCAACAACCCACTGTTCAAGTTTGTCCTCTAATGGCGCTTTTCTACTGCAGAACCGGTACGGCACGGCACTACATGATTTAGCTCGGCACTACTCTACTCACTTGTCGAACCGGTCCTGTTCCTTTTCCACTGCCAGCAGTTACTAGTCGGGACTAGTTGAAGTGTGTGGAGTTGCTTCGACACTGTGCAGTGGCTTGTTATCACTGAAAACGCCAAAAAACCATAGACAGTAAAAGAAGAAAAAACAGAGCAAGAAACGTATAGAAGAGGCGAGGCAAAAGACACTTGAGAAGAAAAGAAAACTTTTGCAAACCATACAGGACTATGAAGCAGAAGACAAGCGGCTAAGAGCTGCAAAGAGACGACGTGTAAGCTAACGATTGAGTTTGTAGCTTTTCAGCTATTTGTTACACAGTTGTAGATCGATGCAAAGTACTAAAATATAGACCGAACCTCCGAATTAGATAAGAACAATATTCCATTTGTTCACTTGCTTTAATGGACGGTAGCAGTGAAATGACAATACACAAACATGTCAGGAGCATCTTCAACGAATGCTGTCAGACTTTACATAAACAAGTCACACTTCCTGTCTACCTGTGTTACAGTATAAAGAGTTGTAGTGCAACATCCTCTATGAATTCTGGGATGTAATTGTTTCACGAACGCGCAGTGGATTGAAAACTTCAGGATGTCCGAAGAAACTCTGTTTAGTCTTCTTTACTTGGCGCAGTTCATCTTGTTGCTTCCTCCACTTCCGCACCATTGATTCGTTAATGTTGAATTCTGTTGCTGCTGCCCTGTTCCCATGTTCTACTGCGTGACTGATAGTTTAAACTCGCGCGTCGTAAGCGTGTCTCTTCAAAGGTGCCAATTTGGGGTCTTTACCATAGATCCATATATATGGCGCACTAGGGCTGGGCGATATGAGAAAAAATGATATTACGATTTTTTTTGTTCATAATGTTCGATAACGATATATATCACGATATAAATAAAAATCACTATTTTTAAATTATTTTTTAATGTTCTGTTTGAAAAAGAACATTGCACATGTACAGTGGAGTATACTTAGTGTTCAAAGCCTTAAAATGAACAAAAATAGCTTGACAAGCTTTCAGGTTACCCAGAATAAAAACAAAATGGTTGTACAAACTGTAAAGCACTTGCCAAACTGCCAAACTGTAAAGCACTTGCCAAACTGTAAAGCACTTTGAGCTGCATCTTGTATGTATGAACTGTGCTATACAAGTAAAGGTTTATTATTATTATTATTATTACATTCTTTTGTCAATTGTGAATTGTGTGATGGCATGTGTGATGTCTTTGTGCCGTTTCGATGATTTTTCATATGCCACGGTGCTGGAAAGAGCGGACTGTATGGTTTGTTGATCAGCCTTCCTCTTATTGCTGGTCGAGGGGGCTTTAGCGACCTGGCAGCACTCTGCGTGCTCTAATGGGTGATGATGTTATAAATACTGAAATAAATTGCTGTCGTTTACTGTTTTAGTAGGGACGTGACTTCTACACATTTTACACAGGACATTGCTCTGTTGTTTATCCGACTTCAAATAGCCAAAGTACCTCCAGGCAGCCGAGCTCTTCTGGCCCTTCTTCTCAACGATTTCCTCCTGGGCAGTACTGAGACTTAAATGCTGTGCAGAACGCCACCCAGCCGAGTTTTCGCTCATTTTTATACCGTCTTATTTTGCCGGTTTGGTTGGATACACGCCGTGCTGCAAACTTGGCTGAGATGCTTATGTTAGCTACTACACGCGGCGCGTATGTCAAAGTGTGTGTGTGTGTGTGTGTACACACAACCTAACGTGAGTGACGTGGTGGCTCTCTTCAAACTGACTGGCTACGTGCGTCAATGTTTAGTTATGATTGGCTACTCGTGTGCCTGTGAAAACGTTGGTGATTTTTTGAAGGCGTGCGCTTATTGCAGGCTTATCGAATGTGTCTAATTTCTAATCGTATTAATTTTATATCGCGAATAAAATCGAAATCGAAAAATCGCCCCAGCCTATGGCGCACCGGATTATAAGACGCACTGTCGGCTTTTGAGAAAATTGAAAGCTTTTAGGTGCGCCTTATAGTGCGGAAAATACGGTACTAACCCAAGTACTAAAATACAGACCGAACCTCCGATTGGTGGGATGTAATTGTTTCACGAGTGTGCAGTGGATTGAAAACTTCAGGATGTCCGAAGAAACATTCAACCATGACATTTCCTTTGACCAATCAGTAGACAGCACTGTTCACGTGACATTTTAGTACCGGCTCAGCATGGCTAGAGCCACCTCTCAAACGGGTACGAAAAATAGTAACAGGTCCCAGGTCCAACCCCCAGTGGAAAAGGGCCAAAAGCGAATACAGTCGAGCTGTACTGTACCGAGCCGTTACGGAAACATGCAGTGGAAAAGGTCCATTCGTAACCAAGTTGAGAGGTACTATGGTGGTGAAGGCTGAACTAAAGTCAATGAATAGCATTCTCACATAATTCCCCTTTCCCTCCTCCAGGTGAGTTAGGGTGGTGTTCAGGAGGCTGGAGATGGCATCCTCTTTGGGCCTGTTGGCTCTGTACGCAAATTGGAGGGGGTCAGAGGAGCTTGGCAGGGATGAGCAAATCATGTTTTTCACAAGCCTCACAAAACACTTCACTGTAAATGTTAGTGCCACTGGTCGATAGTTATTTTAGACATGATGGAATTTTGTTTTTCAGCACTGGGGCAATAATGGACTGCATGAAGTAAGAAGCCAATGATGTGTTGAAGATGTAACTAAACACAGGAGCTAGCTGAACAGCACACAATTTCAAAACTCTGTTAGACACACCATCGGTTCCCGAAGCCTTCCTACAATTAAGCTTCCTTAAGACATTGCTCATGTCTATCTCATTGGCACAAAAGGGTGTGTCCCCACTAGCATCACAGTTCACAGTGTATTCTTAGCATCAAAGCGAGCATAAAAAGCATTTTACATTACATTACATTGCATTTGGCAGACGCTTTTATCCAAAGCGACTTACAAAAAGGAGGACATAAGTAACAGAGGAGGACACAGAGTAGAGACACAACAGACATATGTACTTCTGCATAGGGATAGAGAGAGAGAGAGTTGGATTTAGTTGCATTTAGTTCACTCCGTAGGGATTTACTCACAATCGTCAGAGAAAGGGCCTTTCTTTCAAAGCCTGTGATGGTTCGCAATTCCCTCCACAAGCGGGCTGGGTCACCCTCCGATAGCGCCGCTTTGCATCTTTGATAGTTCTCCATAAACTGTATGGTGCTGCTTTGTAATCCGACATGTTGCCCGAAATGGACCCTGCATTGTATGCGGTGGTTCATGTCTTTAAGGCCATTTTTACTTCTCTGTCCACCCGTGGCTTCTGACTTGGAAAACTTTTCATACTTGGAATGATGGTATCAGTTAGCAGATTGATATAACTCGATGCCACTTCCGTAAACTCGTTGATATTGACTGATGTTGTTTGGAACATCTCCCAGTCACTGTTGCTAAGAGCGTCCTGTAGCCTGGATTGATCGGTCCAGCGTTTGACCTCCTTCGTCACCGGGATTCTCTCTGACTTACCTGTCGGTATTTAGGCAGCAGGAAAACAGCAACATGGTCCAATTTTCCGAAACCTGGTGGAGACTTAGCTTTATAACTCTCCCTGAACTGTGTGTAGCAGTGGTCCAATATGTTACCACCCCGCGTTAGGAAGTTGATGTCCTGAATAAATTTAGGCATGGACCGGGTTAGATGTACCTGGTTGAAATCACTACAATAAGTGCGGCCCCCGGGTGCATATACTGTTGCCTATTTAACACTTCCTGCAGCTCTGTTACAGCGGTGTCTGTGTTTGCTTGTGGGGGGATATAGACAGCAGTAAATATAACAGATGTAAATTCACAAGGTAGATAGAAGGGCCGGCAAATGATAGATGTTCCAGATGAGGTGAACAAGATTTAGAGAAGATGGTAACATTCATATATATATATTAGGAAGTGGTCTGGCAGACCCTGCCAGGTCTGGCAGGCGGGAAAAGTGAACATTGCGCCAGGCGCATTGTTCAAAAGGGTTGGTCTTTAATTGCTTCATTAGTCATGGGTGTGTTTTGGGCGTAACATACAATTAACCAATGAGAATTTATACTCTCATTCCCAAGAGCCAGCGGGCACATTGTCCATGGCCTGTTGCGATGGCCGATTTCCTCTGGACGGGAGGAGACCGATCTGCTCGTGTGTGAAGTAAAAGCGCGAGCAGTTAATATTGGGGGATGGAAAGAATCCCCCCAAATCTCTGTGGGTCAAAGAAGTATGGGAGGAAATATCTTCAGTAATTGTATCCTCCTTTGGCAAGAAGAGAACTTTCGAACAGTGCCGAAAGTGGTACAACAACGTTAGAAGACGGGGAAACAAAAGATTTAAACTCAAAGGAAACATAAAAAATAAGTTTTCTTTTTGATGATTTGTCCATTTCATTTCTTACAACTTGCCACGCTGTTTATTTAAAACGACAAAAGAAATCCTAAATAAACTGCAGAAAATTGCAATTGCTGTTTTTTTAAAACGACAAAAGAAACTAAATAAATGGCAGAACATTGCTATAAACTGCAAAACATTGCTATACTCTCATTATTTGTGCCTGTTGGCTTACTAAAACATTAAAATACATGACTATACAGGCTGTACATGTTGCAACTTTTCTGCCAGTTCAGCTCGCCTCTCTGGCGCAGCAGCAGGTTCAAAGCGTTGTGCGCCCCTAAAATAGCTTTTCAGCCGTGCGTAAATGACAGCTGACGAAAAACCATGGTTTACGCTGGTCAAACGATGATATGGTTTTGCGTCCTCATAATAGCATCTGGTGCGTTTTGCGCCAGACCACACCTCCTTTTTTTGCTGACACGCCCGTCACAGCGCACTGTCTAGACAACGTGATTTTTTGCCTGAAAAAATGAATGATGCGCTGGCACGGAATAGCAATGACAGCATGCGCATGTCGTGAATGTACAATGCGCCACAGCAAAATAAGGCCCCATGTTTCTAAGAGTTAACGACTTGTGTGATGGGCAGCTCACAGGACAACAGCTTCAAGCACAGCTTAATAATGGTCGTAGTAAGCAGGTTTCAGTTTCAACTGTGATGAGAAGACTTCGAGCTGCAGGTTCGACAGGAGGATTTTCAGCAAGAAAACCACTGCTAAGACTTCAGAATAAGACAAACACCTGGGCCATAGAACACAGCCATTGGACTACTGAGTTTAGGAAAGCTCTCTCAGCTTGTGGCTGGGGAATCGGCTTCGCGATTAAGAGGTTTCCTGCGGTGGTTCGTCGCGCATAGACATTCAGAACTGTACTTCCTCAGCGTCTTGGCTGGAAATCCTGTGGATTAGAAGTAGTCCGTTCCATTCAAACTCAAAATGTTGCTCGTGCAACGGGTAGCCTAGGGAAATTCGCTCACCCTGTTCGTGGCTCTAGGCCTACGACTGAGGAAGGGGAGCTGGTTGCCTTTCCAGTAAGCTTGTGTACTCGAGTTACAGTACGTTGTGACCTTGTGCACAGGCCATTCTTTGTCTATTTACTTGCGCATGCTGACGAAGTCCATTGTCTGCCTGGCACCTTGGCCAGTAGGGCAGAGAGAGGGTCACTTTGCGTCCACGCGGTCGGACGACCCACAGAACAGAGAGGCTGAGCAAATAGCCCGCCAGTGGTTTAAAACCTGAGTGTGAAACCTGAGAAGGGATTATTACCTGAGGAAGGAGAGTCATGGAAAGAGGAAGGTAAGGAGGATCATGGGAAATGTAGTTTATGTGTGGTTGTACCTACATAATACAGCCACACAAGCTCTACACCGACTACTCAAAAACATATCCAAGTTTCATTTCTGTAGCATTGTCCATTGAAAAGATGTAGCACGTTTTGCTGAAATCTAAAGGGTTTTGTACTGTTGTGACATACTGTATGTGCAGTTATACTTTCCAAACATTGTTTAAAATAAGAAAATAAAAACAGAGAAACACATATTGTGTTTATTAAAGCGACATCAACAGGAAGCGGCTATGCTCACTGAAAGACACTGGCTGAGTGCATTTGAAGATGGGGCTGTATCAAATAAACAGGGTGTATTTATTTTATTTAAATATATATTTAAGTAGAGGTGTGAACCATCGATATCTAGATGCATCATGATTCTTCACATCAATTTTCTTTATTACTTCACATGGCTTTGATTTCATCAACACAAGCAGTCACATATTACCTTTCTCTTTTATTTAATAAAACTCAGCAGCCACCAATATTTATGGCAAATAAAAAAGAAATTAAAAGTAACAGCACTGGGCACAGGGCAGCACTGAGCACAACTTTCACTGTTCAGCATTTAGACATTTCTAGGTTTTATTCTATTTTTAATGCTCATGCCGAAACAAAATTGACACGAAAATATATTATTGTTGAAAGACAGAGTGTTAAGAGGTCCTAGAGTGATGGCACATGAATCCAGCATGAGGCAGAGGTTGAGTTTTTGCCATTTATTTGCAACACCACCAGTAAAAAAGAGTGAGCCAATGACAAAAGAAAAGAGGAAAAATATACCAAAAAGAATATGTAGAAAAATATATCAATATGTACTATTTACACTATATACAAGAAACCAAACAGGCTATGAGAAGCCAAAACAGCATAAAAATAATCAGCCAAAGGCTCACAATCAAAAGTTCAGATTTTCAAAGCACAGTCTTACTTACACAACTGAGGATATTGCAGTGCACAGACACACATCTATTCACCAAGGAGCTCTCCCCGCTACTGAGAAACCTCCCCATTGTTAGGGATTCCTGGGTGCACCCCGCAGGTGGACTATTTATTTACTGACAGAAGCTACAGGGTGTTTGCTGTCAAAATGACATTACTAATGAATATAAACATTTTAAACCACTAGCATACGAAAGCAATCAGGACTCATACAAAATAAGAACACACACACATACTATACATACACCCACAACAGTGAGCGTGTTTATATGTACATCAATAAACAGTTTATAATCGGGTTTTTGCAGTAATCAGTTTATTCAAGTGCTCATATAAATAAACAGTTTACAATAACCCGTTTATTGCTGTAATCGGTTGATGAGAAACCCGATTCGCACAGGTAGGTTTTTGGATGATAAACTGATTTCTCAAGACATACTATAACCAGTATGTTTGGGTTATTGTCGTTGTTCTATAACTGCGCATGCGTCGAAAACTGTATGTTGACATCGCGCAAGCAGCTGTAACAAAATAACGTCTAGTAGCAACATCAAAACTCGCGACAAAGAATTAAACTGTCAAGTTTTGAAAATACAGTAGTAAAATCATAGACATGTAGAAAAAGTAAAATAGTAGACCTTGTAGTAGTAGCCTGTGTTTTGGCTTAGTTTAAGTGTCACAAACGTGGACACTTGATCATCATGTAAACTTGCTTGGCGTTGGTTATCAAAATACTGGAATATTGGAATAAACCGTTTATTGTTGAACACGAGTTTACTCATGTAAACAACAATAAACGGTTTATTCCAATAACCAGTTTATTCCAATAACCCGGTTATGTGATGCATGTAAATGGGCTCAATGATTAGAGGTTTCAAGCACTTACCATGTACACTCAAATGCCATGGGAATATAGCGTTTGAACATAGGCATGCTCATCTTTTGGGAATACACGAAAATGCTGCAATGCCGGTAAGAGCTACCTTTTTGAAATGCTAAGCAAACATTTGTTGATGTTCTTACACATCCTAAAAGCACTCAGTTACATAACTAAAAGTGATACATTGTTCCCAGATACTTTCTTGCACAAGGTCAGAAAGTACTTTAACTTGAGTATGTTAAGTTACTGAAAAGGCAACCGTCTTCCCTTTCTTAGTCATATAGCCATGAACAGGGTGAGCAGATTCCCCTAGTAACGGGGACGCTGGCGAGTCTAATGCTGCTCCGTCTGGCTTGTTTTTGTTCGGTATTTTTGATGTTTTTGGCACAGTATTCACAGTATTCAATACACTGAATATTTTGTTGGGTTTTCATTTGTAATAGTTTAACTAAGTTTGGAGGTTGTATATAGTCAGTTTTTCTTTTTTGATGGTGTGCCAGTTTTTCTTTTTTGCGTGTTTTGCCTTACGACTGGTGTGCTTTTGAAGTTGGTGGACGCCAGAGAGGTCTGGCTGTTCGACGTTGGTGTAGCTTGTTAGGACCTGACAACTTTGAGTCTTCGGATCACTCTTTTTTTTAGCAGAACTGGGAGATGGCCCGTGCCAAGCAGACCGCCCGTAAGTCTACTGGAGGAAAAGCGCCAAGGAAGCAGCTAGCTACCAAGGCAGCCAGGAAGAGCGCGCCTTCCACCAGTGGAGTCAAGAAACCCCATCGCTACAGGTCCGGAACCGTAACTCTGAGAGCAATCCGACGCTACCAGAAGTCCACTGAGCTGCTGATCTGCAAGCTGCCCTTCCAGCGCCTGGTGCGTGAGATTGCTCAGGACTTCAAGACCGATCTGCGTTTCCAGAGCACTGCCATTGGCACCCTTCAGGAGGCTAGCGAGGCATACCTGGTGGGTCTGTTCGAGGACACCAACCTGTGTGCCATCCACGCCAAGAAGGTCACCATCATGCCCAAGGATTTATCCAGCTGGCTCGCAGGATAAGGGGCGAGAGGGCCTAAACCCGCCAGCCAGCCTCTACGGAGGATTCTGCATATTTATCATATTTACACGATTGTGGACATTTTTATTTCTTGTACCTATTTTCTCTTCCTTCCTTCCTATGTTTAATTGTATTTTATTTTAAAATTTGTGTAAAGCACATTGAACTGCATTTAGGTATGAAATGCGCTATACAAATAAATTTGACTTGACTTAACTTGACTAGGCTACCTGTTGCACAAGCAACGTTTTGTTGAGTTTGAATGGAGCGGACTACTTCTAATCCATAGGATTTCCAGCCAGACGCTGAGGAAGTATAGTTTCTATAAATGTCTATGCGCGACGAACCACAGTGGGATCCTCTTAATCGAGAAGTCGATCCCCAGCTACAGGCTGAGAGAGAACTTTCCTGAAACAAGTCTAAAAGGACTCTACCTTCATCGGATGACTGCAAATTGTCCATGGAACAGAGACGATGTAACCTCAACTGGACTCTCCTGAATTGGCAAGGATTCGCCAATCAACAACCAAAGAATTCAAGCAACTCCAACAAAGGACACAGAAAACAATCTTCCCGTGAGCACTTGGGCATAGTTAGGATATTACTTAGCACAGCAAGAAAGTGTTAAACTTATGTCTGATGTAAACATATACACTGTTTTCTTGTAGACTTCGAGTGACCATTTATGTTCTTTTAGTTGCTACTTTGGTAGACAGATCATGCATGCTCTCTCTCTCTCCCTCTCACTAAGACCCCGTTCACACTAGACTTTTCAAAATCCAGATTATCAGGTTTTTCAAAATCCGGATGAAATTTATCCTAGTGTGAACGCAAATTATCAGGATTTTCCAGGGGTTAATCCGGATTTTCAAAAACCACCTCATGAGGTGGTTTTTTAAGGGATCTTGAGGGGTTCTTTGGCCGAAAAACCTAGTCTGAACGCTAAGGGATCATTAATCCGGATAATTACGTCATACTTCCAGGTTCACAGGGTCATCATCACAGGGTCATTGGTCATTCCCGCGAGACAAGACCTCGGTGACTCGAAGACCTGTTTGGTGTTCTGTTGGTGTAACACACCTGAAACTATAAAGAGCCTAATCTGTATTTATATACATTGTTTGTATTTATATGTTCTTCTAATGAGATGTTTAAAATTACTATATTTGTATTCAACATTCTACGTTGTTTAATCTACTGTATGTATTTAAGTGTGCTTGCAAAAAGCACACTTATTGTTATCTCCCCGTTTATTATTAAGTGTGCTTGGAGAGCACACTTATTGTTCTCTCCCCGTTTATTCTTCTCCTGAACCAGATCTTTCAGACGTTACTATTCCTCAGGCTTTCGAGATAGAGACACCGTTCCAACTCTAAAACGACCGGCCCGGTTTGGACAAGACCGCCTACATTTCTGTATACCGTACCTCTTGTCGTTCGTCCGTTATTGTCGTTTTTCTGCAACTTTTTGGCCCATTGAAAATGAATGGTGGAATGTTCAGGCTGATGATGTCATAGTACACTGGTCCACTGTAGCAGCCAGAGTGAGCTCTGCCCTCACTCTAACCTCCACTTCGTTTTTTAATGATTAAAACTTAACCGCTTAACCTATAAACTTGATTTGAAGTTTGTAAGAGAGGTCTGGGATCTGACTGTGACCCGTGTAAATTTTATGTGGCAACTACTTAAACTGTTTGAGATAGGACAGTTTAAAAATGGTGTCAGACAGTCTATGGGATTTTGCCATACATTTCAACATCTTACTGTAAACAGGTCAGGGTGCATGTCTGAAGTTTTAAATGATCAAAACTCAACCGTTTAACCTATAAACTTGATTTAAACTTTGTAAGAGAGCTCTGGGATCTGACTGTGAGCTGTGAAATTTTGATGTGCCAACTATTTACACTTTTTGAAACAGGACAGTTTAAAAATGGTGAAAGAGAGGCAGACAATACTGTGGCAGTTGCACCTGGACCAACTGCCATTTTTTAAATGTGGAATGTTCAGGAATAGAACTCTTGAGTGATGTCATAATCCCCATGCCATGGCCTGCATAATGTTCTGCCATGGGAGTGTATTGCAGCCTATAGTAGTTATCTCTAGTAGTTAAGTGTGCTTGGAGAGCACACTTATTGTTATCCCACCGTTTATTATTATTAAGTGTGCTTGCAAAAAGCACACTTATTGTTATCCCACCGTTTATTATTAAGTGTGCTTGCAGAGCACACTTATTGTTATCCCACCGTTTATTATTATTATTAAGTGTGCTTGCAAAAGCACACTTATTGTTATCTCCCCGTTTATTATTAAGTGTGCTTGCAAAAAGCACACTTATTGTTATCTCCCCGTTTATTATTATTCACCGCAACACAAATTTTTTCACCCAGATCTTGAAGACGTTACTATTCCTCAGGCTTTCGAGATAGAGACACCGTTCCAACTCTAAAATGACCGGCCCGGTTTGGACCAGACCGCCTACAATTCTGTATACCGTACCTCTTGTCGTTCGTCCGTTATTGTCGTTTTTCTGCAACTTTTTGGCCCATTGAAAATGAATGGCGGAATGTTCAGGCTGATGATGTCATAGTACACTGGTCCACTGTAGCAGCCAGAGTGAGTTCTGCCCTCACTCTAACCTCCACTTCGTTTTTTAATGATTAAAACTTAACCGCTTAACCTATAAACTTGATTTAAAGTTTGTAAGAGAGGTCTGGGATCTGACTGTGACCTGTGTAAAATTCATGTGGCAACTACTTAAACTGTTTGAGGCAGGACAGTTTAAAAATGGTGTCAGACAGTCTATGGGATTTTGCCATACATTTCATCATCTTACTGTAAACAGGTCAGGGTGCATGTCTGAAGTTTTAAATGATCAAAACTCAACCGTTTAACCTAGAAACTTGATTTAAACTTTGTAAGAGAGGTCTGGGATCTGACTGTGAGCTGTGAAATTTTGATGCGGCAACTACTTAAACTTTTTGAAACAGGACAGTTTAAAAATGGTGAAAGAGAGGCAGACAATACTGTGGCAGTTGCACCTGGACCAACTGCCATTTTTTAAATGTGGAATGTTCAGGAATAGAACTCTCGTGATGTCATAATACCCATGCCATGGCCTGCATAATGTTCTGCCATGGGAGTGTATTGCAGCCTATAGTGCCAATTGGTAAAAACTAAATAATTCCCACATATATTTGCTCTGATGATCACAAACCTTGGCACATGCAAGCACACTTTTGCATTTTCTGCGGGAATGCAGTCTAGTTAAGTGTGCTTGCAGAGCACACTTATTGTTATCTCCCCGTTTATTATTCTTCTTCTCCTGAACCAGATCTTGAAGACGCTACTAGTCCTCAGGCTTTGGAGATAGAGACACCGTTCCAACTCTAAAACGACCGGCCCGGTTTGGACATGACCGCCTACATTTCGGTATACCGTACCTCTTGTCGTTCGTCCGTTATTGTCGTTTTTCTGCAACTTTTTGGCCCATTGAAAATGAATGGCGGAATGTTGGCACACATATTTGCAAGCACACTTTTTGCATTTTCTGCGGGAATGCAGTCTAGTTATTATTCTTCTCCTGAACCAGATCTTGAAGACGTTACTATTCCTCAGGCTTTCGAGATAGAGACACCGTTCCAACTGTAAAACGACCGGCCCGGTTTGGACCAGACCGCCTACAATTCTGTATACCGTACCTCTTGTCGTTCATCCGTTATTGTCGTTTTTCTGCAACTTTTCTGCCATTGAAAATGAATGGCGGAATGTTCAGGCTGATGATGTCACAGTACACTGCTCTACTCTAGCAGCTAGAGTGAGGTCTGCCCTCACTCTAACCTCCACTCGGTTTTTTAATGATTAAAACTCAACCGCTTAACCTATAAACTTGATTTAAAGTTTGTAAGAGAGGTCTGGGATCTGACTGTGACCTGTGTAAAATTCATGTGGCAACTACTTAAACTGTTTGAGGCAGGACAGTTTAAAAATGGTGTCAGACAGTCTATGGGATTTTGCCATACATTTCAACATCTTACTGTAAACAGGTCAGGGTGCATGTCTGAAGTTTCAAATGATCAAAACTCAACCGTTTAACCTATAAACTTCATTTAAACTTTGTAAGAGAGGTCTGGGATCTGACTGTGAGCTGTGAAATTTTGATGCGGCAACTACTTAAACTGTTTGAAACAGGACAGTTTAAAAATGGTGAAAGAAAGGCAGACAATACTGTGGCAGTTGCACCTGGACCAACTGCCATTTTTTAAACGTGGAATGTTCAGGAATAGAACTCTTGAGTGATGTCATAATCCCCATGCCATGGCCTGCATAATGTTCTGCCATGTGAGTGTATTGCAGCCTATAGTAGTTATCTCTAGTAGTTATCTATGTAGTCAGTGCTACTCTGTTAACCTAGCAAACGTTTGTTAGCCGTAATGCTAACAATGTTAGCTATGCTAACTATGCTAAAATGAAAATAATTAACTGGGTTAAAAGTGTCACTTGGTTGACTCAGCTAGTATTTGTTAGCAGTAATGCTAACAATGGTAGTAATGCTAACAATGCTAATTATGCTAACTATGCTAAAATATGAAGTAATTAACTGTGCTAACCGTGTTGTGTACCTATATTACCTGAGGCTATTTAGCCATTATGCTAACAATGCTAGCAATGCTAACTATGCTAAAATGCGAAATAATTAACTGGGTTAAAAGTGTTACTTGGTTGACTCAGCTGGTATTCGTCAGTAGTATTGGTAACAATGCTAATTATGCTAACTATGCTAAAAAAGTGAAGTAATTAACTGTGCTTACAGTGTTGTGTACCTATATTAGCTTAAGTTATTTAGCAGTTATGCTAACATTGCTAGCAATGCTAACTATGATAAAATGCAAGCACACTTTTTGCATTTTCTGCGGGAATGCAGTCTAGTTAAGTGTGCTTGCAAAAAGCACACTTATTGTTATCTCCCCGTTTATTAAGTGTGCTTGCAGAGCACACTTATTGTTATCTCCCCGTTTATTAAGTGTGCTTGCAGAGCACACTTATTGTTATCTCCCCGTTTATTATTCTTCTTCTCCTGAACCAGATCTTGAAGACGCTACTAGTCCTCAGGCTTTGGAGATAGAGACACCGTTCCAACTCTAAAACGACCGGCCCGGTTTGGACATGACCGCCTACATTTCGGTATACCGTACCTCTTGTCGTTCGTCCGTTATTGTCGTTTTTCTGCAACTTCTTGGCCCATTGAAAATGAATGGCGGAATGTTGGCACGCATATTTGCAAGCACACTTTTTGCATTTTCTGCGGGAATGCAGTCTAGTTATTCTTCTTCTCCTGAACCAGATCTTGAAGACGTTACTAGTCCTCAGGCTTTTGAGATAGAGACACCGTTCCAACTCTAAAACGACCGGCCCGGTTTGGACATGACCGCCTACATTTCGGTATACCGTACCTCTTGTCGTTCGTCCGTTATTGTCGTTTTTCTGCAACTTTTTGGCCCATTGAAAATGAATGGCGGAATGTTGGCACACATATTTGCAAGCACACTTTTTGCATTTTCTGCGGGAATGCAGTCTAGTTAAGTGTGCTTGCAGAGCACACTTATTGTTATCTCCCCGTTTATTAAGTGTGCTTGCAGAGCACACTTATTGTTATCTCCCCGTTTATTATTCTTCTTCTCCTGAACCAGATCTTGAAGACGCTACTAGTCCTCAGGCTTTGGAGATAGAGACACCGTTCCAACTCTAAAACGACCGGCCCGGTTTGGACATGACCGCCTACATTTCGGTATACCGTACCTCTTGTCGTTCGTCCGTTATTGTCGTTTTTCTGCAACTTCTTGGCCCATTGAAAATGAATGGCGGAATGTTGGCACGCATATTTGCAAGCACACTTTTTGCATTTTCTGCGGGAATGCAGTCTAGTTATTCTTCTTCTCCTGAACCAGATCTTGAAGACGTTACTAGTCCTCAGGCTTTTGAGATAGAGACACCGTTCCAACTCTAAAACGACCGGCCCGGTTTGGACATGACCGCCTACATTTCGGTATACCGTACCTCTTGTCGTTCGTCCGTTATTGTCGTTTTTCTGCAACTTTTTGGCCCATTGAAAATGAATGGCGGAATGTTGGCACACATATTTGCAAGCACACTTTTTGCATTTTCTGCGGGAATGCAGTCTAGTTAAGTGTGCTTGCAGAGCACACTTATTGTTATCTCCCCGTTTATTATTCTTCTTCTCCTGAACCAGATCTTGAAGACGCTACTAGTCCTCAGGCTTTGGAGATAGAGACACCGTTCCAACTCTAAAACGACCGGCCCGGTTTGGACATGACCGCCTACATTTCGGTATACCGTACCTCTTGTCGTTCGTCCGTTATTGTCGTTTTTCTGCAACTTCTTGGCCCATTGAAAATGAATGGCAGAATGTTGGCACGCATATTTGCAAGCACACTTTTTGCATTTTCTGCGGGAATGCAGTCTAGTTAAGTGTGCTTGCAGAGCACACTTATTGTTATCTCCCCGTTTATTATTCTTCTTCTCCTGAACCAGATCTTGAAGACGCTACTAGTCCTCAGGCTTTGGAGATAGAGACACCGTTCCAACTCTAAAACGACCGGCCCGGTTTGGACATGACCGCCTACATTTCGGTATACCGTACCTCTTGTCGTTCGTCCGTTATTGTCGTTTTTCTGCAACTTCTTGGCCCATTGAAAATGAATGGCAGAATGTTGGCACGCATATTTGCAAGCACACTTTTTGCATTTTCTGCGGGAATGCAGTCTAGTTATTATTATTCTTCTTCTTCTTCTCCTGAACCAGATCTTGAAGACGTTACTATTCCTCAGGCTTTCGAGATAGAGACACCGTTCCAACTCTAAAACGACTGGCCCGGTTTGGACCAGACCGCCTACAATTCTGTATACCGTACCTCTTGTCGTTCGTCCGTTATTGTCGTTTTTCTGCAACTTTTCCGCCATTGAAAATGAATGGCGGAATGTTCAGGCTGATGATGTCACAGTACACTGCTCGACTCTAGCAGCTACAGTGAGCTCTGCCCTCACTCTAACCTCCACTCGGTTTTTTAATGATTAAAACTGAACCGCTTAACCTATAAACTTGATTTAAACTTTGTAAGAGAGGTCTGGGATCTGACTGTGACCCGTGTAAATTTCATACAGCAACTACTTAAACTGTTTGAGGCAGGACAGTTTAAAAATGGTGTCAGACAGTCTATGGGATTTTGCCATACATTTCATCATCTTACTGTAAACAGGTCAGGGTGCATGTCTGAAGTTTTAAATGATCAAAACTCAACCGTTTAACCTAGAAACTTGATTTAAACTTTGTAAGAGAGGTCTGGGATCTGACTGTGAGCTGTGAAATTTTGATGCGGCAACTACTTAAACTGTTTGAAACAGGACAGTTTAAAAATGGTGAAAGAGAGGCAGACAATACTGTGGCAGTTGCACCTGGACCAACTGCCATTTTTTAAATGTGGAATGTTCAGGAGTAGAACTCTCGTGATGTCATAATACCCATGCCATGGCCTGCATAATGTTCTGCCATGAGAGTGTATTGCAGCCTATAGTGCCAATTGGTAAAAACTAAATAATTCCCACATATATTTGCTCTGATGATCACAAACCTTGGCACATGCAAGCACACTTTTGCATTTTCTGCGGGAATGCAGTCTAGTTATTATTATTATTCTCCTAGACCAGATCTTGAAGACGTTACTATTCCTCAGGCTTTCGAGATAGAGACACCGTTCCAACTGTAAAACGACCAGCCCGGTTTGGACCAGACCGCCTACAATTCTGTATACCGTACCTCTTGTCGTTCGTCCGTTATTGTCGTTTTTCTGCAACTTTTCCGCCATTGAAAATGAATGGCGGAATGTTCAGGCTGATGATGTCACAGTACACTGCTCCACTCTAGCAGCTAGAGTGAGCTCTGCCCTCACTCTAACCTCCACTTCGTTTTTAAATGATCAAAACTCAACCGTTTAACCTATAAACTTGATTTAAACTTTGTAAGAGAGGTCTGGGATCTGACTGTGACCCGTGTAAATATCATGCGGCAACTACTTAAACTGTTTGAGATAGGACAGTTTAAAAATGGTGTCAGACAGTCTATGGGATTTTGCCATACATTTCATCATCTTACTGTAAACAGGTCAGGGTGCATGTCTGAAGTTTTAAATGACCAAAACTCAACCGTTTAACCTATAAACTTGATTTAAACTTTGTAAGAGAGGTCTGGGATCTGACTGTGAGCTGTGGAATTTTGATGTGGCAACTACTTAAACTTTTTGAAACAGGACAGTTTAAAAATGGTGAAAGAGAGGCAGAGAATACTGTGGCAGTTGCACCTGGACCAACTGCCATTTTTTAAATGTGGAATGTTCAGGAATAGAACTCTTGAGTGATGTCATAATCCCCATGCCATGGCCTGCATAATGTTCTGCCATGGGAGTGTATTGCAGCCTATAGTAGTTATCTCTAGTAGTTATCTATGTAGTCAGTGCTGCTCTGTTAACCTAGCAAATGTTTGTTAGCCGTTATGTTAACAATGCTAGCTATGTTAACTATGCTAAAATACAAAATAATTAACTGGGTTAAAAGTGTTACTCGGTTGACTCAGCTTGTACTTGTTAGCAGTTATGCTAATAATGCTAACAATGCTAATAATGCTAACTACGCTAAAATGTGAAGTAAGTAACTGTGATAACATTGTTGTGTAGCTATATTAGCTGAGGCTATTTAGCCATTATGCTAACAATGCTAACTATGCTAAAATGCAAAGTAATTAACTGGGTTAACATTGTTACTTGGTTAACTCAGCTAGTATTCGTTAACAGTTGTGCTAATAACGCTAATTATGCTAATAATGTTTATTATGCTAACTATGCTAAAATGTGAAGTAATTAACTGTGCTTACAGTGTTGTGTAGCTATATTAGTTGAAGCTATTTAGCAGCTATGCTAACATTGCTAACAATGCTAAAATGCAAGCACACTTTTTGCATTTTCTGCGGGAATGCAGTCTAGTTATTAAGTGTGCTTGCAGAGCACACTTATTGTTATCTCCCCGTTTATTAAGTGTGCTTGCAGAGCACACTTATTGTTATCTCCCCGTTTATTATTCTTCTTCTCCTGAACCAGATCTTGAAGACGTTACTAGTCCTCAGGCTTTTGAGATAGAGACACCGTTCCAACTCTAAAACGACCGGCCCGGTTTGGACATGACCGCCTACATTTCGGTATACCGTACCTCTTGTCGTTCGTCCGTTATTGTCGTTTTTCTGCAACTTTTTGGCCCATTGAAAATGAATGGCGGAATGTTGGCACACATATTTGCAAGCACACTTTTTGCATTTTCTGCGGGAATGCAGTCTAGTTAAGTGTGCTTGCAGAGCACACTTATTGTTATCTCCCCGTTTATTATTCTTCTTCTCCTGAACCAGATCTTGAAGACGCTACTAGTCCTCAGGCTTTGGAGATAGAGACACCGTTCCAACTCTAAAACGACCGGCCCGGTTTGGACATGACCGCCTACATTTCGGTATACCGTACCTCTTGTCGTTCGTCCGTTATTGTCGTTTTTCTGCAACTTCTTGGCCCATTGAAAATGAATGGCGGAATGTTGGCACACATATTTGCAAGCACACTTTTTGCATTTTCTGCGGGAATGCAGTCTAGTTAAGTGTGCTTGCAGAGCACACTTATTGTTATCTCCCCGTTTATTATTCTTCTTCTCCTGAACCAGATCTTGAAGACGCTACTAGTCCTCAGGCTTTGGAGATAGAGACACCGTTCCAACTCTAAAACGACCGGCCCGGTTTGGACATGACCGCCTACATTTCGGTATACCGTACCTCTTGTCGTTCGTCCGTTATTGTCGTTTTTCTGCAACTTCTTGGCCCATTGAAAATGAATGGCAGAATGTTGGCACGCATATTTGCAAGCACACTTTTTGCATTTTCTGCGGGAATGCAGTCTAGTTATTATTATTCTCCTGTCCTGGATTTTTCAGACGTTACTACTCCTCAGGCTTTCGAGATAGAGACACTGTTCCAACTCTAAAACGACCGGCCCGGTTTGGACCAGACCGCCCACAATTCTGTATACCGTACCTCTTGTCGTTCGTCCGTTATTGTCGTTTTTCTGCAACTTTTCCGCCATTGAAAATGAATGGCGGAATGTTCAGGCTGATGATGTCACAGTGCACTGCTCGACTCTAGCAGTCAGAGTGAGCTCTGCCCTCACTCTAACCTCCACTCGGTTTTTTAATGATTAAAACTCAACCGCTTAACCTATAAACTTGATTTAAACTTTGTAAGAGAGGTCTGGGATCTGACTGTGACCTGTGTAAAATTCATGCGGCAACTCCTTGAACTGTTTGAGGCAGGACAGTTTAAAAATGGTGTCAGACAGTCTATGGGATTTTGCCATACATTTCATCATCTTACTGTAAACAGGTCAGGGTGCATGTCTGAAGTTTTAAATGATCAAAACTCAACCGTTTAACCTATAAATTTGATTTAAACTTTGTAAGAGAGGTCTGGGATCTGACTGTGACCTGTGAAATTTTGATGCGGCAACTACTTAAACTGTTTGAAACAGGACAGTTTAAAAATGGTGAAAGAGAGGCAGACAATACTGTGGCAGTTGCACCTGGACCAACTGCCATTTTTTAAATGTGGAATGTTCAGGAATAGAACTCTTGAGTGATGTCATAATCCCCATGCCATGGCCTGCATAATGTTCTGCCATGAGACTGTATTGCAGCCTATAGTAGTTATCTCTAGTAGTTATCTATATAGTCAGTGCAACTCGGTTAACTTAGCAAATGTTTGTTAGCCGTTATGTTAACAATGCTAGTAATGCTAACTATGCTAAAATGGAAAATAATTAACTGGGTTAAAAGTGGTACTTGGTTGACTCGGCTAGTATTCGTTACCAGTTATGCTAACAATGTTAATTATGCTAACTATGCTAATAATGCTAACTATGCTAAAATATGAAGTAATTAACTGTGCTAACAGTGTTGTGTAGCTATATTAGCTGTAGCTATTTAGCCATTATGCTAACAATGCTAGCAATGCTAACTATGCTAAAATGTTAAGTAGTTAACTGAGTTAACAGTGTTACTTAGTTAACTCAGCTAGTATTTGTTACCAGTTATGCTAACAATGCTAAAAATGCTAATTATGCTAACTATGCTAAAAATGTAAAGTCATTAACTGTGCTTACAGTGTTGTGTAGCTAGATTAGCCTAAGTTATTTAGCAGTTAGGCTAACATTGCTAACAATGCTAAAATGCAAGCACACTTTTTGCATTTTCTGCGGGAATGCAGTCTAGTTGTTTTTGGCCTTATCGTTTCTGTGCCAGCCTGACCTCCATTGGGTATTGTGACACCATGAGAGGTCTGGGCGGTGCAGTTCAATTAGTGCAAGGACACAATGTTCAAATTAAAGTCTTTTTTAATGGTGTTTCAAAAGATTCAACAGAAAAGGCAATTCAATTTTAAAAAGGCAAACTAAGGATTCTTTTTTTCAACGGTAAACTTAAACAATGTCTCTGAATGAAATTTTAAAAAATCCTCAAAAATAGAGTCTCTTTCTCTCTTGGCAAACAATTGTCTTTTTCCCCCAAAGTTCACTGCTCACACTCTTACCCCAATAAGTGCAAGCCCTGGCGTTCGCAGGTAAAAGATAATCCAGCAGGTAAGTAAGTAAGTCCTTTCAGCAGGTTAGTATTCCTTCCAGCAGGCTCTTCAAAAGTAATCCACACGCACAGGAGGCTACAGCCTTCTTTGTTGCTCCTCCGGCTCCCTCTCAACAATGACTCTGAGAAGAGCTCTTTTCAAGCTCCTCTACCAATCAGTACCTAATTAGTTCCACCTGAGGGCTACACTTAGTGGCTGTCGGTGTGCTGCACCCCCGTGTTGAGGCGCAGTTCAGCGTTCCTCCAGTAGATGGAGCCCTGCCGAGTAGAGGTTGCAGCCATCTCACCGGAACGTAGCGACCCTCCAGGATGCAGCCTCTCGTGGTGTCACAGTATGGGGTTGTCAGGGAAATGGGGGGAAGAGAGAGATTAGGAACTTTGATGCGCAGAAGGGACAATTGATTATCTGTTTTGAGAGACAAATCTGTAAATATTACAACGTGTAATGTGTTCGTGGACATTCAGGCACTGTGTCACACACTTCTATGTCGATTTTTAGTTAGACCTTTTGTTTTGTTTTGTGTGATTTGTTTACTTGAGCGAAAAAATGTTTTCAAACAGCAGTCGCTAGCAGCTGGAACTTCGCTAGCATGGTGGCATAGCAGCTAGCTGTTCGCTGGGAACAACCATAGATTGGAGTTCGTGTTGCCAGACTCGTCGCTGTGGACTGTGGCGGGGTCGAGTGGACATCTTGAACGTTTGGGCTGGATGGCTGCTGTTTACGGTGAATGACAGTCATGGGTTACCTTGTGAGGGCACTCTGCTGCGGTGTCGTGAGTAACTCTGGTCTGTGAGGGAACGGTTCCATTAAGAGCTCCAACGCGCACAAACCCATAGTGACTGTTTTCCTTTGTGTCTTTGCTGACATCACTCTATGTGATTTTTATTAACTACAATGGTTTCCAATAAATGTTCATAATTATTTTTTTAATATAACCATTTGTTTCCTTTTCATGCCTTATGTCTCGATAGCCTAATTGATACAGAAATATGTACGGTTCAAGTATGCTGAATGAATATCTCTGAAGTGTGATTCAGAGTGGGGGCTCACAAGCATTAATATGTAGCACAGCATTCATTAGTAAACTCTACCATAGTTTACCCCAGGCCTCCGCTGTGAGTAATTCATCCCTAGACGGTCAATAGTTTGATGCCATATTTATGCCGAGGAGCAGGTATGCTACATTAGCACTGCCACTTTGCTTAGCGACATCTAGCGGTTTCTATTCGAACTGCAGTCATGGCCAATTAACCGGATATTCGCCGGATAGGATTTTTGAAATCCAAATTAAGTAAAGTCTGGTATGAACGCAAGAGGTTCTAGGATAAATTTTATCCGGATTTTGAAAAACCCAGTCTGAACGGGGATCCCTGCCCTGGGATACCTGGTCTAAAGGAATGTTAGGTAACAATAGCCTTGCAGAACTAGTCTATTGTTTCAAAGTGAGTTACAGTTTTTCTGAGTCGCTTTGGTGCTTTTCTCACATCACATTTGCACATAGGGCCGGAGTGGGCCCTTTTCTCAGTCCGGGAATTTAATTCAAATTCAGGCCACTCTGATACGGAGGACAAATTTGAGTACAGAGAAAAAGTTTTGTGTTTTGAGCCCAGAGTTGAAAAAATGCGCTTATACTAATGTGAGATGCCATAGCAGCCTTGGTTAGAGTTGTGTGTTTTGAGCAGATACACATAAAAGTATGAACTGTAATTCACACACATGTTTCAATACCAATCACCAAATAAGGGTCTCTATGCAAAATAACAGCTTTCAATGCAGTTTTGTGTTTTGAGCCCAGAGTTGAAAAAATGCGCTTATACTAATGTTCTGTAATTCACACACACGTTTAAATGCACGCACCAACTATGGAGGGAGATGCCATAGCAGCCTTGGTTAGAGTTTTGTGTTTTGAGCAAACAGCCCCTGTTTAATATGTCTAATTGCATTAACCTGTGCGCGCTGGTGGTAATACAGGCAGGCTACAAATAAAGCGTGATGAAGCGTTTGGGAACTCAAAAATCAAAATGGTTAACTTGCATGTAAAGCAACAAGTTTTCGGTTCTTCTATGGAAATAGGAATGCACTTTAAGCATAGCTAATCCTATAGCCTACATTGTGACATTTTTAAAAGTTCCAGTGGCGTGCACAGACATTTTGGGGGGCAGGTGCTCAGAGGGGGAAGGGGGGGCACTTTTTGCGCAGATTGAATGTCTGGACTTGACGGCCGCCATTTAACCAACACTTAATGCCCTTGTACAGTTAAAGTATTAATAAGATTCATGGTAACTCCGTGCCTTCTTTCTTAACCATTAATTCCAGACCAACCGCTTTATATAGCCTGCAACAGACATCACCACCTCAGTGACGATGACTTAAAGAAAACTAGCCATACCCTCTCTCTAATGATGATTTTGGTGTGGCCTTTAAACGATTTTATTTGTCAAATAGGCTACTACTGTTCTTCGTTGGCTTGTCCGAATTGGTAGCCTATCTTTTTGACTATAGGCCTACCCACGAATGCCTCTGGTATTGCTCCGGTTTGTCCGGAGCTCACCGAATTGCTGAACTCATAATGACCAACGGAAAAACCGACGGATGAAACCAGCACTACCCACGGAACCGGATGAAAGCGGCCGTCTGTCTCCGTGATTGACGGAGGTATAAGAGCTTAATAGATAGATCTGTGAAGTCTACCGAGATAATTTGTGGTGTTAGATGTAAGCCTATCTGATCATTCATTTGGGCTATAGCCTCTTAACTCGCCGACGAGGTGACACTGACAGTTAAAAATGTTTCAGTTGTGTGATGCGCTGTATGAGCAGGTAACAGCTCGCATATCCAGGCGTCTGACCTGGGAACAGGACCACGCAATGACAAGATGAAAGATAAAAAAAAGAAGGATCATCACCCTAAACGTCACGGTAAAAAAAAAAAAAAAGTGGGAGCTTTAAAATCCTGGTTGAAGTGGACTTTTCTTTCATCATGCGCTGTATGACTGACACGTGCTATGCACAACAATAGGCTATTTGCAGGTTGGGAGGGCAAACACGGTCTCACTTAATCTGTGTATCAGCGACAGTCTAATAATAATTATAGTTGTAGTTGCTGCTGCATTAGGCCTACCTGGCTGAGCTGGCTCGTGTGGGACACGAGAGGAGAAACGCCGTTCCTGCTACGACTGACAGCTTCCAGTCACTCAGCTGCTATGCTGTTTCAGTTGGCGCCACTTATTGGTCACGCACTGTACCAAAAGACCACTTCAAAATTGCCCTCACTAAATTGTTAATACTACTACTACTACTACTACTACTACTACTAATAATAATAATAATAATAATACAAATATTAAAAAAAAAAAGGGCACTTTCATTGATGAGGGGCAAAGGGGCAGGTGCTTCAGCACCACCTAGCGTCTATTTGTGCACGCCAGTGTCTCTTTCAGTGACCTACCAGCTTGTCTTCAGAAAATGTCAGTTAATTTGGCTGCCACCTCCTTTCTTTTTTTATTTTAGCCCTCTCCGTTCCGCCCAGCCTCTTTCTGCTTTCCATCACTAGCGCTCTCAGTGTGATTTAAAGACGAGCCTTGGGCCAAACCACCTGAAACACGTGGGAGGGGTCGGGGGGAATTATGCTGCTTACATGGTAGTAGAACCACAGATTTTCTAGGAAGGGGCTGTGGACCTATTTAATCCACTATGATGCAGCGGGCGGTTGCAACTTAATTGATATTAATGCAAGAATAACACAAAAGTGACAAAAAAAATAGTTAAAATTAGTTGTCCCCGTGGTCTACGTCAATGGTTTGGGCTGGGAAAACTCCCGATCACTTTAATGTGCAGCCTGGCTTTGTTTGCACAGCAGTTAGTGCATTTCTCAAAACAGTTAGTGCAAACTGGAAAACCTAGTGGATAACCTGCAAAAGCACGTCACTTGCTCAAAATTGATAGTCCATTCCTCAAAAGCAAGTATTCATGTCAATGAAACTGCCAGTGTCATCAAAATGAGAAGTCTTGACACCATTGTTTATGAAAAAGATAGTCAAATGGCTTTGGCATGTTTTCATGATGACAGTTACTTCTCTTATTGTTTTCCGATGCAAAAAAGGTCAGAACTCATTGACACTACCCGAAAACGCTCAAGACAGCACCATACACTACTTGTACAGCCATTTTAAAACTACAGTAAAGTTGCTGTAGTTAGGGGAGTGAGTACAAGACACTGAATACGTACATTTCACATTTTTATGTTCTTTGCAATTCTACAGCATTGTGCAAAAGAAAAATACACTACAGTCACTTATTTAGAACAAACATAAGAAACACCCTTTTCATAGAGCTGTGCACAAATGTGAACAATATAACAGTATGTATTGTAACTGAACATGGGTTATTAGATTATTCTGGAACATCCAGACGTTCCTGTTTGTCTGGCCACATATTTTCCATCTACATCATAACAGATATCATCCCTTGCAATGCAGTGAGAAAAGTATCTCCTGAAGTAGCGAATCCACCCTCTGCATGACTGCTGCAGCAGAGCAGACAGTTTACAGTGCTGAACATTAGAGTATACATAGAAGGCATGTTTTACTTGTACATACTGGTGACGGATCTCCTTTAGTCTTTCACTGTTCTGTTCAAATGGCACTTTGTAGAATTGTTTCATGCACATTTCATTTCTTTTGAGCACTCTGTCAATTGTTGCAAGTGACACAGATTCAATATTGCTAAATACATTGTTATCCTCAATGACAGCGTTTTAAATTTCTTTCAACCTTATTGCATTGTTTGCAATCACCATTGCAAAAATGGCAAGGGACCCTCTTCCACTTCTGCGAGGTTGTCTTTCAGTCCTATGTTCCAAGACGACAATGATCCTAAGCACACATCTAAATCCACTGTTGGCTTTCTGAAAAGGAACATAGTGAGAGTGATTCCGTGGCCAAGTATGTCACCTGATCTGAACCCAAGTGAACATCTTTGGGGAATTCTAAAGAGACAGGTTGAGCATCACTCTCCATGCAACATCCAATCTCTGAAAGAGGTCATTGTTGAAGAATGGAAAAAGATTGATGTTGCCAACTTGTGCATTCCATGCCTAGGAGACTTGAAGCTGTCATTAAAAATAATGGAGGCCATAGAAAGTACTAAATGTAATAAATTTAGTAGTTTTTGTTGTGGGGTGTACTCATTTTCTGCACCACCCTAATTTCAGTAAAACTGAAAAATGTCATCTACGTTATATTATAACCTTTTTGTTTTAGTTATAAGTTAAGATGTTATAATAAACTTCATCTGTGAATATTTTGTTTTGTTTTCATTTAAATATTGCATAAAATTTCAATCAAAGAGGGTGTACTCATTTATGCTGGGCACTGTAGATACAAATGTAATTTATTAAAATAAGTGAATTTAATAATAATCATGGCATATGCCATATATTTGTACACTGAAGGTGATGTTATGACTTCATAACAACAAATGTGAAAACGAGGTTACGACTGTGGCTAATGATGATTGTCTGTATCCTTAATTTTATATCAAAACCAACCATACCAACCAACCATACCAACCATAGCAACCAACCATACACTGATGCATTATTTCAGTTTTAGAAAGACAAAAAAGACATTTATTTTTAGGAAATATCTTACAAAAGCCAATAAACAGGAATAAGTTATTTGGTAAATACCATAAACATTTACAGACATATCACGAACGCCATTACTATAATGATGAGATAACTGTATAACAAAGTTGAACAAAAGGTCTGACTTATCAACACCACCCATGTTTTTATTAGAGTAATTATAGTCTGTTCCATGCTATATCTTCCTTAATAATCTTTGGACTTCTGTAGGTTTTAGATATTCACATTGAGGAAACTGGACAGCCACATGACTGCACATATGTCCATCCACTAAAAGTTTTCCCACTATGTGACACAACCTCATGTCCTTTCCATAATTCCCACCTTTTCACATCTTTAAAATCATTTGAAAATTTCCTTCTATCTTTGTAGGCCTACAGGATGACGGGGTATAAATGTAAATTCATTTCATCGCCCTGCGATGTTTAAATAGGAGGGAAGGACATAGTCAGAGAAGCACCTAAGCTTACTCTCTGACATAGGACCTGTTAGAGAATTGTAATGCAAATGAAGAGATAAATGTAAACTTACCATGGCTACTGTTACTTATACTTTACTGGAACAAACAGTCACACCGGCACACGCAGGCACACACACAAACGCACACACAGCTAGCTAAGGATGATGGTGGATCACTCTCCACCTTCTCATCATCCAACAGCTGCCTGTCCAGAAAGTCCTCCTCCTATGCATCTATGCCTTCATGGTCCTTCATGGCACATTTCCTCTACACTGCAGAGATAGCACCGCCAAGTAATAGCCGTAAAAAGTTGCAATGTTCTCCCTACAAACAATATAAAGCTCATATAATTATGCATGCACATATCACATCTTTACAAAAAATCTATTTGTTCCATTGTGGGTGAATTTTACAGGGGCAGCATACCACGTCCCTGCATCACAGGTGCTCGGGCCCGTCATTGCTGCTTGCCACTATATTTGAAATGAAATTTTGTAAGAATTGAACGTAAAGATACATAGAGGTGAAATGTCAGTTTTTCTTAGCTTTTAGTTGCAAATTAATAAATTCAATTTCAAACTAGACTGCATTTCCACAGAAAATGTAAAAAGTGTGCTTGCATTTTAGCATAGTTAACATTGCTAGCAATGTTAGCATAACTGCTAAATAGCTTCAGTTAATATAGCTACACAACACTGTAAGCACAGTTAATTACTTCACATTTTTAGCATAGTTAGCATAATTCGCATTGTTAGCATAATTAGCACTGTTAACATAACTGCAACCAAATACTAGCTGAGTTAACTAAGTAACACTGTTAACCCAGTTAATTACTTTGCATTTTAGCATAGTTAGCATTGCTAGCATTGTTAGCATTATGACTAAATAGCCTCAGCTAATATAGGTACACAACACTGCTAGCACAGTTAATTACTTCATATTTTAGCATAGTTACCATAATTAGCATTGTTAGCATTGTTACCATTACTGCTAACGAATACTAGCTGAGTCAACCAAGTAACACTTTTAACCCAGTTAATTATTTTGCATTTTAGCATAGTTAGAATAGCTAGCATTGTTACCATAACGGCTAACAAACGTTTGCTAGGTTAACAGAGTAGCAATTGACTACAGAGATAACTACTAGAAATAACCTCCTATAGGCTGCAATACACTCCCATGGCAGAACATTATGCAGGCCATGGCATGGGTATTATGACATCACGAGAGTTCTATTCCTGAACATTCCACAATTTTTTTGTGTTGAAAAATCGCGGTGAATAATAATAAACGGGGAGAGAACAATAAGTGTGCTCTCCAAGGACACTTAATAATAATAATAATAATAATAATAATAATAAACAGGGGGATATTAATAAGTGTGCTCTGCAAGCACACTTAATAAACGGGGAGATAACAATAAGTGTGCTCTGCAAGCACACTTAATTATTCTATTCAGATTTAGTTTTTCAATGCAGTGCCTTTAGCCATTCAAGTTTAAATATAAATTATTCAAATTCATTATGACCGCCGCTAGCGAAGCTAGCGAAAGCGGTCATTATAGTGTTGCCGAGACTTTTTTCCCTTTTTTTTTTTCACCGATTTTTCGTCAACGATTGCCAGAACATTGTAACTCTGGGGGAGATGAATCTTTGTAGGCATGTAGCCTTAGAAGTTTTTGAGCGAATAGGAGCTTTTGGGGGAGATGCCGAAAGGTTTTTGCTGAATAACTCAGTGAATGTTTCCCTGAACAACATGAATTTTTTGTGATACGTCGGTGTTACAGGGGCGTATCGACCCAGCCCATAAACACTCACTTAAAGTGTAGCGCCACCTAGTGATATGGGTAAATGCGAAAAATAGGATTTTATATTGGCAATATCTTGGACCGAGAAGGTGGGAACTGCACAAAATATGTCATGCACGATCAGCACAAAGACCTCTAAAAGCACAGCACATGCCATCAAATTTGGCCCATAGGGGGCGCTGTAATTGTACAAAAATTGTACAAAATGTCGTTTTGTCCATTGTCTGTTTAAAAGTTATATGTCAATGAAAATTTGAAACATAGCTTAAAATTCTTCCAAAGTCCATATCTTGGCTTCTAATTTCTCCAATGTTGTGAAAATTGACATGCCACCTCTAAACAGCTTTCTGTTCATGTGCATCAAATTTTGTGATATTTTGTCAAAGGGGACAATGTTTTTTGTCGAAGCTAGGGGTCCAAAAACTTTTTTTTTTTTTAAACTCATCAACATTTTTTCCCAAGACAGTGATTTTGTGGTAGTATGTCGGGGTTACAAAGACGCATTGACCCAGCCCATAAACTGTCATTTGCAGCATGGCGCCAGCTAGTGATAGGGGTAAATGCAAAAATTGGGATTTTGTATTGCCAATGTCTTGGACTGGGAAGGTGGGAACTGCACAAAATATGTCATGCACAATCAGCAAAAAGACCTCTAAAAGCACAGCACATACCTTACAATTTGGCCCATAGGGGGCGCTGTAATTGTACAAAATGTCATTTTGCCTATTATCTAGAGAACAGTAATGTTTACAAGCAGTTTTTTTTTGTCGTGAAATCTATTGAACCTCCCGCATTGAAAACACTGGTTGACGTCCACTTCCAACAAACAGAATTTCCGTGAAATTTTAACATTGTGAAAGCGAAACAAAACAAACTCGTCATAGGCCGTTCATGTGAATCTCACCAAATTTGGTCCAGGTCATCTACAGACAATGCTGACAAAAAGTTATCAAAGGATTTGTTTTGAGATAAACCGTTTAAAAGTTACATGTCAATGAAAATTTGAAACATAGCTTAAAATTCTTCAAAAGTCCATATCTTGGCTTCTAATTGCTCCAATGTTGTGAAAATTGACATGCCACCTCTAAACAGCTTTCTGTTCATGTGCTTCAAATTTTGTGATATTTTGTCAAAGGGGACAATGTTTTTTGTCGAAGGTAGGGGTCCAAAAACAGGTTTTTTTTAAAAAACTCATCAACATTTTTTCCCAAGACAGTGATTTTGTGGTAGTATGTCGGGGTTACAAAGACTCATTGACCCAGCCCATAAACTGTCACTTGAAGCATAGTGCCACCTAGTGATAGGGGTAAATGCAAAAATTGGGATTTTGTATTGCCAATGTCCTGGACTGGGACGGTGGGAACTGTACAAAATATGTCATGCACAATCAGCACAAAGACCTCTAAAAGCACAGCACATGCCATACAATTTGGCCCATAGGGGGCGCTGTAATTGTACAAAATGTAATTTTGCCTATTATCTAGAGAACAGTAATGTTTACAAGCAGTTCTTTTTTTGTCTTTAAATCTATTGACCCTCCCACATTGAAAACACTTGTTGACGCCCACTTCCAACAAAAAAAAATTCCGTGAAATTTTAACATTGTGAAAGCAAAACCAAACGAACTCGTCATAGGCCGTTCATGTGAATCTCACCAAATTTGGTACATGTCATCGACAGACAGTGCTGACAAAAAGTTATCAAAGGATTTATCTTGAGATGGACTGTTTCAAAGTTACATGTAAATCCAAATTCAAAACATAGCTTAAAATTCTCCAAAAGTCCATATCTCGGCTTGTAATTGCTCAGATTTGGTCAAAGTTGACATAACAACTCTGAACGGCTTTCTTTTCATGTGCACCAAATTTTGTGACATTTCATCACATGGTGCAATGTTTCCGGTCAAAGCTAGGTGTACAAAAACAGTTTTTGTTAAATAACTTATCAAAAATTTTGCCCAAGACAAGTGTTAAAGAGCCGTATCAACCCATCCTATAAACACTCACATGAAGAAATAGCACCACCTAGTGATATAGTTAAATGCAAAAATAGACATTTTGCATTGCCAATATCTTGGACCAAGGAGGTGGGAACTACACAAAATATACACAAACACACAGAATGTCATTCCTTCAAAACCCACATCCATGCCCACACTCCGTCATGGTCCTTGATATGGTAGTTCTTGAGAAACCAAGCAGTTCAGCTGTCTTGGTGATTGAGGCTCCTGCCATACAAGCTCCAACAATTTGCCCTTTTTCAAACTCAGTTAGGTCACGCATTTTAACTTAAATTTTACTACAATCTGAAAAATAATTAAAAATATACAGTTAAGTAGATAAATAAACCTATCTACAGTGGATATAAACTCCCATAATGAAATTTGAATCAATATTCTTGACACAATAGGTCATTGAGATATAAAGGGGGGAATTTACACTGTTCCAATTATTTTGTCTATACCCTGTATATACTACACATATTTCTCCTTTACAAAGGCCACACAGATGGGAGACACAGAGTCCTGTGGGGATGGGGTATGTGTAAGAGGGGCAAGCTATAACGGTCCCACAGATTCAGCAAGATCATCTCAGCCTAGGTGATGCTGAGAGCAGATCATATTTCCTACCTATCTGCTGTTATTTTGCAAAGCTCACTCTTCATAACCAATAGGATTGTCTCCCGTTTGCCCTGCCTATATTGGAGGGTGTGTGATGATACAGTAGCTTCTCTCTGACTTGGACAAAGAAGATCAAATAAAGGATTAAGGGCAAGATATTATAAAAGTTTTTTTTAAATGAACCTTTCTGGGGTCAGGGTGAGATATTCTCAGTAAAGAATTTGATGATTTTGAAGTGCAATGTCCTGGTCTCATACAGCAGCTTATAGACCTATTAGCCTATGTGTAAACTTTAAATAGCAGTGTGTGTCTCTGTTTAACACATGTAGATGTCACCTGTCATTATGTCTCAAAAGCTGTGACCATGTGCATGTGTATTTATATGTAAGTGTGTGTAAGAGGTGATATTGCCCTTACTGTACAAATGTCTGAGAGGGTGGAAGTGTGTGTAGGTTCATGTCATCACCTGGCCAGTCTGATGAAAGTGACAATGACTGTGTGTGTGTGTCCTTGCCTGTGTTTATATGTGTGTGTTTGTGTGTCACCATCAGCACATGCATGTCTGTAAAAGAGGTGTCTATGGGCATTTCTGTGTGTGTGTGTGTGTGTGTGTGTGTGTGTGTGTGTGTGTGTGTGTGTGTGAACATATGGTTACCGCTACCCACAAGGTGGTGGTTGTGTGTGTGTGTGTGTGTGTGTGTGTGTGTGTGTGTGTGTGTGTGTGTGTGTGTGTGATGGGGGTGTGATTGGGCCATTGGGGACACAGGGAGGCAGATGGTGCGTTTACCCAATCAGCATGCTTCAGAAGGCCATGGGCTAGCTTGGCACAGACCTGCATGTCAGGATCAGTGAGCCCGATCTGCCCATCAACCACCACTGGCATTTTACTGACCATTACCCCACCTCAAGCCCTCAGATAGGCACAGCGTGGATAATTTAGATCTTAGCATTTAGCATTCTAAATACTGGGTTACGTAGGGGCTAAACCAATGTTTTGAAGTATTATTACAATGTTATTAAAATCTAATGGTGAATGATGTCTGTAAAATGGTGAGAAAAGCATTAAGTGCTAGCTTAAATTCAGCAGGCCATAATATGCAGACAGCAAACATAATAATAATAATAATAATAATAATAATAATAATAATAATAATAATACATAGAATTTCTATAGCGCTTTTCAAGATACTCAAAGACACTTTACAGTACAAACACAGATTAGTGGGACATACAGTACATAAGGACAGTATAGACACAAAGTATAGGGACATACATTACATGCAGTACACAGTACAAACACACAGTATTGGAAAAAAATGAACAAAGGTAAACATGTTTTGGTAATGTTAATTATAGATTAAATGTTAAATGATTAATAGATCAATTAATTGTTGATCCCATAATTAATGTAATTTAATCTTTTTTAACTATACATGAAAGAAATGTTTGCCTATGAATGTTTTGTGGTGTGAAATTATACAAATAAGGCAGGGCCACTGGGATAGGATATGAACGAGAGCACATATACCTTCCTGTCCTCCTGCTTCTCCCACCACATGTACTGTCTCTCTTCTATTCTCTGTATACTCTCACTCTCTCTCAGTCTCTCTCTCCCTCTCAGTCCCTCTGTCTGCAGCCTGCATCCCTTTGGGTTCCATCCTTTTCCCCTTTGACCTTTTTTGCCATCTCCCTGTTTTTGCATTGCCTTCTCTTCTCTTCTCTTTTCTTCCTTTCTCTCTCCATCTCTTTCTCTGACACACACCCTATTTTGTTATTTTCTATCTTACACTTCTCTCTCTCTCTCACATCCTTTGTTTTTTTTTTCTCTCATTTGGTCTCTGTGCTCTTGACATTTGTCCCATTCTACCCCCTAATTTTTTGTTTTCCTCTGTCCTCCTCTCTGTCTTTCCTCTCAATTTTTCTTTCCCTCTCTCTCCTCTTATCCTCCCAGCCCTGACATTCTTTTGGAACAAGAGAGGCAGGTTTAGCCCGCATTAGTACAGCATACCCATTGTTGCTCTTCCCCTCCATCTCGCCATCCCTCCCTTCCTCCATCCATGCTGCAGAGATGGTGGTTGAATATTAATGAGCTCTAGAGTCTTGCTTTGGGTCTCAGCCAATCAGCTGTGTCCATTTGTGCTGTGCTGTGCCAACATAGTCACACCCTTCAGCCAGAGAGACAGAATATAAATGAGGGGGAAGAAGAAAGGGAGAGATGAAAGATTAACAGACCTTTGTCTGTTACAGCCAATATACAGCAAAATAGATTTATAGAACAGACAGATAACAGCACTCAAAGTATTCCTTGGCCTAACACATTCCAGCATCAACCCAGCCCCCCCTAATACCAACTCATTTCTTCCTTGTCCAACTCAGGCTGCTAACACAGTGTGCCAAGTCTCTTTAGGGGGGATCGGACATTCATTTCAAGGAGAGGGGGATGACAGAGAGAAATTGGGGGAGCCAGACGGAGTTGGAGGAGAGGAGGAGGATGGCAACTAAACAATTCGGCCCTTTTAGGCAAACTCACTCTTTATGCCCCTGTCACACTCTGTATTTGTTACTCTCTCTCTCCCTCCTGCCCTTCCTCTCTCTCTCACTGTTAACACACACAGGACATATCAAAGACAGAAAATAGGAAGCGAGAGGGCAGCAGGTAAAAAGAAGAGGTGAAAAGTGAAGTGTGTGTGTTGGGATGGGGGCATGCAGCATCTTGCTTCTGTCTATCTTCGTAGCATTTTAAAATTTGATTGTCCACCCCAGCATGGTTTGTCTTCCTGATAGACTCTTGAGTGTCTGGACTGGGTATGATAGACCAACTCTGACAAACTTGGCTTGAAATTTTACATTTGTATATGCATGAATTGGGTTCAATGCTCCATTTTCATGTGCCGTCTTGAAATATGTTAGCAGGTTAGGGACATACAGGATGCAGCTTTCGCATTTTTGCTGTATCATGATCTAAAGTCGTGGATGACACCTTGGCTTTTTGAAGCGTAAAGGCCCACCCCAGCATGGTTTGTCTTACCCTGCAGACTCCAAACGAGCCATGCCTTTAATGAGCAGACACAAAGGCTGTGCGCAGCTCCCCATTATTTTCTGCAGGCACAGACAAATGGTGGTACACACACACCAGCATACACATACTCCCACGCACACACAATTTACTGTAAGTGGGATAAGACCGTCAGCCAAATGTACTGTAAAGAACTCAGTCCAGAGCTCCTTAACAGCAAATCTGTGGCTGCAATGGCAAAAAACTCCCTCCCAGTAGGAGGAGCACCTTGAGTAGAACAAACCCTCAAGGTCTGTCAATATGCTTCAACAGAGGTGTCACTAGGATTGAAAGACAATGGAGGCTTTTAGTATGTTGGTGTTACAGAGGCATATCAACCCAGCCCATACACACTCACTTGTAGCAAAATGCCACCTAGTGAAATGGGTAAATGCAAAAATTGAAGTTCTGAATTGGCAATATCTTGGACCAAGAAGGCGGGAACTGTACAAAATATGTCATGTACAATTAGCACAACCTCTAATAGCCCATATTTTTCCTATTATCCGAAGAGCACTACTGTTTATTGACCTTCACGCATTGAATACATTTGTTGATGCCCACTTCCAACGAAGACAATTTTAGCTAGTGGTGAGTGGCTAACTGGAAGAGTTGGGAGGATTCCCGATGGGCCAGCTCATATCAGTTTTGAGTATTGGGCTTGGGAGAGAGATAATTTGGAAACTTATCTGTGGCTTATGTAGTATTCCTTTAGCGTTCATTCTGCATTTAACTATGCATTTATTCTTCATTCATCTGACACCGCAGCCCCTATATTGCAGTAGATTAGTTGGGTTTTGTAGACTCACCGGTAGCAATATTGTAGCCATCAGTAGCCTTTTTTTACTACAAGGTCTGCCAACCTAAACTAGCTTGTTATGTACCACCTTGTGTTAGCATTTGCTGCCTTATGTATGCAAACCTAAAAAAACAGCAATGGCGAAAACAGCAAAAAACAAGAAGTCTGCCTTTTAATACTGAAAAACCCACAATGAAATTAAGACCATTTACTCCAGGCTTCATTCAACAGTAGGTTACACCTGGATGTCTTCCGTTAGCAAACCAACTCAACAAAGTCTGCTCACCAAAATCAAAACAATAAGTGCACCGTGCAAGACCAATAAAGATTCTTTTCAAAATGTTCATTCACACACAGCATGCAGGACACAGTGTCCCCCCGCCCATGCAGAACACCCATGCATCTAGCTCTCACAGCACTGCTCCCATTCACTGAAAGGTCTCCAGGATGCCCCCACCCCCTCCTGCCTGCTCAACTTCCCCATGTTTGCTCATCCCCAGCTTGCTCACTGCTCACACACAGCCCATCATTAACCACTCCACACACACACACCATAACTTTCTCCACCTAACACCCAACACTCCCCTTATGCCCCCTCATGCTACCCTATGCCCCCCCCCCCCCCATCCAGCCCATCATCGGCCACCAAAGCCAATCCTCCCTCCCAACCACAACTGCACTTTATGCACTTTACCCCCCCCACCTACCCATTCTACCTCCCTTTATCAGGTAGCCACCCGAAAAACTATATCCTATGCACTTTACTCCTCCCTCCCCATGCACAGTTTCAGACAATCGCTAATTTCACTGCATGTCCTACTCTACCCAGTATGTCTATGCAAGTGACAATAAAACATCATTGTTTCCTTGTATGTTTTTGATTTTTTTTTAATTCCATAGAAAATATAATCAAATGAATCCATATCTGCCAAATCCCTTTGATGCTACTAGCATTTTGTATAGAAACAAAGTTAGAGCATAACTTTCTTTTATGCTCAAAATACATTCTAGTTCGTCCAGGAAACTCCACTACACACAAACTATGAAAGGATCCTGAGCAACCTACTAGACAAGCAAAGTGACTTAAGGCTTCTGAAATTCTAAGGATGTAGGCTAGCCTTTGAAACCATTTCTTTAAAAATATAAATTTTAACCACACTAAACTTAAACATTAGCAACATGGTTGTTATATGTCTTGTTCAAAAGCAAACACATTTAAAAGTCCAGTGTGTAACATGTTTACTTGTTCATTATCAAAATCTGTGCTGTGCATTCACAAACCCGTCCTTTTCGTGAATATTTACTACTACCATTAATTCCAACTATTCCTATTGTCTTGAAATTTTTCATTTGTATATGCATGAACTGGGATCGACACTCCATTTTCATGTGTCATCTTGAAATATCTTAGCAGGTTAGGGACATGCAGGCAAGCACTGTGAGGAAATGCTGAGTTGGCAAATAGAAAGTAGAAGTAATGCTTCAGCACAGCAAGGAGGAGAAATAAAAGCCTAGTCCTATCCTAGCTGTAGGTGTAGCTGACTGTCTGCAGATCAATGTGCCAGTCAAAGGAAGCTGTTCATCTTTGGTTCTGATTGATGTAGAGGGAAAATGGTGCCTATAAAAGAGAACAGAGCAGGCCCAGAAGGCCATAGTAACCACATTTATGGACTATTCCTCCCACCTCTCCAAGCCCTCTACTTTCTTCTGGACACAGCAGTCACTTTGGGGGGGGGGTGGGGATCTGTGCACACACACTTCAGTTGGGTTGTCAAAGCTTGAGCTACTGAGCCCCACCCACTTACAAGATCAGACAGGTGCCCTACAGTACTGTTCACATTTGCAGCTGTTATTTAGTGTCTTACCACACCTTATGTGAGTTATACATTGTTTTAAAGAAGAAACAAAAACAATAGCGGAGTCAGAGTTAAAACCATTAGTTATTTTCCAGAAGATGCGTAGGGAACAAAACTGAATGCATTAGGTTGGTGACGTTCAGAAATGTAGACTAGTCATCTTATCAGCCTGTGTTTTGTTACATGGTCATCTCTTCAGCAAAAGAAATGGTTTGCCAAGGACAAACATTCAGTATTGATTTATTGAAAGCATTGTGAAAGACTACTTAATTGCTCCACCTGCAAAAGACAAAGAGCCAGAAATAAGCTCTTGCTGATGATTGCCTTGTTAAGAATTAGGAAAGACATTTAACTGTGAAGCTGTGGGAGCTATGAAAACTCTCTTTTGGACTAGGTGGTTTGGATCAGGCCCTGTGCGGGGATGAGTTTGTGTGTGTGTGTGTGTGTGTGTATTTGTGTGTGTGATGGGTCTGGCTCTTTGCTCCCTCTGACAGCATCTCTCTGCTGTTAGCAATTAAATCTGCAATCTATGTACGCTAATGTGCTGCAGTAGTGATGTAGCATAGTTTGCTTTCAATTGCTCGATAACATAGAGAGGACACAGTTCCCCTTCCTTGAAAAAACACTTGGGGAGCTTTCTGTCATTCTGGGTTTGTTATAGCTGAACATGCTCTGCCATTTAACCTCAATGTGTAAAGGAGTTACATAGAGCTTATATGAAATTCTATGTGTGTGTGTATGAAGGAAAGGGGGACAAATACTTTCTTGTCCTCAGAATGAAGAATGATGGACACACATGAATATATTGGGTTTAGGGCAAAATGCACCTCTCTCAGCAATCTCTTTAAGTGTAAATACAAATTGATGTTTTAGTGGTTGACAAATCTTAAGTGTTTGTCTTCAAAAATGGGATGATATTTTGCAATTTTTTATACCTAGAAGACCACACAACTGATATCTCACATGGGAATGCTGGCATTATTCTTCATCAAGCAATGGTGTAATTATTTTAATGAATCAAACATTTCTCTTCACATTTCTGACAACACACCAAACAGGCTTATTGCTGCATTCAGGTTCTAGTAATCATTAAGGACATCCCAAGTCAAAATTAAGATTAAATTAAATTTCAACAGATTTTCCCGATTCCCTGTCTGACCCCATCCTCATTCATGCTCTATGTTCACTCTTCCTTGTTGTGTGTCTGTTCCTCAGACTGAGCGAAACTGAAAATGGACCAACAGCAGGATGGCCACTCACTGCCCGCTGGCGAGACAGCAGCCACCAGCATGCAGGACTTAAAGAATGGGATGCCCTCACTGTCTGTTGGATCAGGGGATGGACCCACCAAAGGTAAGAGCGGATGCAGAGGATGAGTTCAGCTGCAGTCTATGAGGTGGCGCCATTATGGTCATAGTGTAGACAACACACATCACCGAGTCAAATACGATGGCTGGGGTTCCAGCCAAGGTGTGTCTAGTAACTAGACTGCATTCCCGCAGAAAATGCAAAAAGTGTGCTTGCATTTTAGCAAAGTTAGCATTGCCAGTAATGTTAGCATAACTGCTAAATAGCTTCAACTAATATAGCTACACAACACTGTAAGCACAGTTAATTACTTCACATTTTAGCATAGTTAGCATAATTAACATTGTTAGCATAATTATCGTTATTAGCACAACTGTTAACGAATACTAGCTGAGTTAACCAAGTAACACTGTTAACCCAGTTAATTACTTTGCATTTTAGCATAGTTAGCATTGTTAGCATAATGGCTAAATAGCCTCAGCTAATATAGCTACACAACAATGTTATCACAGTTACTTACTTCACATTTTAGCATAGTTAGCATAATTAGCATTGTTACCATTATTAGCATAACTGCTAACAAGTACAAGCTGAGTCAACCGAGTAACACTTTTAACCCAGTTAATTATTTTGCATTTTAGCATAGTTAACATAGCTAGCATTGTTAACATAACGGCTAACAAACGTTTGCTAGGTTAACAGAGCAGCACTGACTACATAGATAACTACTAGAGATAACTACTATAGGCTGCAATACACTCCCATGGCAGAACATTATGCAGGCCATGGCATGGGGATTATGACATCACTCAAGAGTTCTATTCCTGAACATTCCACATTTAAAAAATGGCAGTTGGTCCAGGTGCAACTGCCACAGTATTGTCTGCCTCTCTTTCACCATTTTTAAACTGTCCTGTTTCAAAAAGTTTAAGTAGTTGCCACATCAAAATTTCACAGCTCACAGTCAGATCCCAGACCTCGCTTACAAAGTTTAAATCAAGTTTATAGGTTAAACGGTTGAGTTTTGATTATTTAAAACTTCAGACATGCACCTTGACCTGTTTACAGTAAGATGATGAAATGTATGGCAAAATCCCATAGACTGTCTGACACCATTTTTAAACTGTCCTGCCTCAAACAGTTTAAGTAGTTGCCACATGAATTTTACACAGGTCACAGTCAGATCCCAGACCTCTCTTACAAACTTTAAATGAAGTTTATAGGTTAAGTGGTTAAGTTTTAATCATTAAAAAACGAAGTGGAGGTTAGAGTGAGGGCAGAGCGCACTCTGGCTGCTACAGTGGACCAGTGTACTATGACATCATCAGCCTGAACATTCCGCCATTCATTTTCAATGGGCCAAAAAGTTGCAGAAAAACGACAATAACGGACGAACGACAAGAGGTACGGTATACAGAAATGTAGGCGGTCTTGTCCAAACCGGGCCGGTCGTTTTAGAGTTGGAACGGTGTCTCTATCTCGAAAGCCTGAGGAGTAGTAACGTCTGAAAGATCTGGTTCAGGAGAAGAATAAACGGGGAGAGAACAATAAGTGTGCTCTCCAAGCACACTTAATAATAAGCAACATATCCAAATGCAATTTTGCACTTCCCAGTGCCAGTGCTGATAAAAAATTGCAGTGTGGAAAGCAGTAAACAGCAGTAGCGGCTTGTGGGCAGAAAAAAAGGTAGGGCAGATAGGCTGATGATGACCGAGTTTATTACAATTAACTCATAACATGCACTAAAGAGCGTGTATGCCACTATCTTTAAAAAGCAACCTTGATGGGGAAAATGTGCGGACCTACACGCACCTCACCCATGCCTACGCACAAAATCAAGGGAAAAGGAAAAACTGTCACCTCAGAAACGCGAACAGGGGGCAAAATTGGTTTACTAGTGGAAAGTAATTAATCAAAAACACTGTATATCATGCCTGAAGACGCTATTTGCCTGAAATATATGTGTGTGATTAAGTAAAACTTGGTTTTTAAGTGAATCGTGGTGACTTGTTTGCAAGTACAGGCATGCTTTTGGCAAAAATGTCTTATAATTTATATTAATAAAGCCAAAGGAAATCTTGAAGTAACATAACTAAAACCCTGCCTTTTGTTATTAATGTACTGTATCACATTCGTGCATGATGTGACATTTATTGTCGCTACATGGGCAAAGAACCGTAGAGTAGAGTAACTTGTAATTCCTAAAGGGAAACTAACGTGAGACAAGCGGACTGTTTCGAACACACACACTGTAGCCCTAATGGAGCTGTGCTGCGATGTTAGCATTCTCTAGCATGGCTAGTTTTATAGCACAACTCAGATGTGACTTGCTAGGCTCGTGTTTTTTGCCTTTTTTGAAAAAATGCTTCATGTCACACATACCTACACTGCTCCAAATACCCCCTTGTCCACCCATGACAGAAGAACGAAAGAACAGGCATGAAAAACAGAACATTTTATTTCGTTCTGGACAACCATAGAGCCAAGGCTTTCTATCATACCACGAACGTGAAAACGTCTGATTAAATGACCTACCCTTGTCCTTCGTTTGCTAAACGATATGTATGTCGTTTATACATGTGATATGTATATCGAGTCGCTCGAAAGAGTTCTCCAAGAGAAACTCCACGCTATTGCAAGCATGTTCGGTCGCCATGGTTTAAACTATACTACTGACTGGGTGACGTGCGGAGTAATATACATAGACAGTAGAAGGCTGACGTACAGTGAAGGTCTTTTCCGGGTAGGGCAGAATAAATTCTGCCCCGTGGGCGTCTACAAACCCGTGCTTTTTCCTATGGCTTTTTCTGCAGTGTTCTCTGTGTCTGCGCACAGATTTACATAGAATGACAATAGGGAGCTGGGGCAGAGAGATCATCTGCCCCTCCAGCGATAGAATTCAACGTAATAACAGCTACAGTGTGGTGGTGATCAAGACAAGCAAGAAAATCGGCAAACTTTTCTCTTACAAATTCTTAATAATGTTTAACAAAACATAACAAGATTCTCGTTCGCATTGCATTTATAAAACAACATTTTATTTACTATTAATCAATGGATCTAGTTTTCTTAGTGGAGGAATCTTTGGGAGGGCTCTGCCCCACCTTCCCACATGAAGCAGCCGCGCCTGGTAAACAGTAATGTCCTGTATTTATGGCAGCAGGAAAAACAAAAAATTAAATGTTGGATTTGACAGAAATATGGCCTGAGTTGCTTTCAAAGCTCTCATCTGGACTTTTACTACAGGGATCACCAACTGAGATATCGAACAATAAGTTTAGCAATACAAGACACTCTTCAAACCTAGTCCTACTTAGTCATAAGTGACTAACGGGGGATCAATAGAATAACTGTATTATTTCTTTCAAGGAGAAGAACTTGTCATGTGTGTAAAATTCATATTATTGCTGGGGAGTGATTTAAGGACAGACATCAAAAATACAATCACAGAGATGCAACTGTTAAAGGAAAACTTGGTGAAACTTGGAAAACAAATGGTAAAAAATAGTGAAATTCTAAATGCAACAGGTTAGCACAATTTTGATCCTCAGCAAACTTACCAACTCGGTATTATTTTTTAACCTGCCAATTTTTATTTTACACCAAAGTTTTCCTTTAACATGTACACAGTGTTAAGCCCCTTTCACAATTGGCTCATGAGCACTTCACAGCACTTTGCGATCGGAATTTTTTAGCCTCGTACGAACTGTTGCATACATTGTACGATGTTTCACATTTGTTGCATGCCTTTTAGTGGTGATCAAATTTACTGCAATGCAACGCACGAACATTAGAACGAACATTTTGCAACGTTTTGTGTACTCACAAGAGTGATGCACGATTTGTAAAGGTCATAAGATGAATGGCAGCAGTCTATGCGTCTTTAACGACAATGACACTGTTACCCAACGTGTCTCATGTAATCTTGCCAAGTTTTACTATCAGTGCACGATTTATCAGCTTCAATTTGCCATGCTTTGCCACTACTGTAATAACTGACTAGTGGGTTCGTTCACTCAGGCTCACATGAACTTGGTTGGCTCTTCGGTGCAGGAAAAAACAAACTTTATTAAATTTCCACTGCCAACATGAACATACCTGCGGGCTTTCAGACGGACAGACTAATCCAACATTTCCACACTGGGCTTCTCACCACTGCCGCTGTGCTACACTACTATATAAACTCTGTATAATCAACCCCCATTGACAATGGATGCTGCTGCACCAATACCTCGTCGCCATCTGCTGGGCTTGCTGAATGTCCGAGCACAACTCCCCTCTGACTCGTATGGGCGTTGGTACCATAGACTGCATAATTCCATGAGCGTTGCACGTTCAAACATCCAATTATCAGATCAATCGTGTGACCCTAATCTTACAACACCTGCTTTCATTGTACAATATTCGCAAGATATATGGCAAGATTTAATGCGTCCGCATTGCACAACGGTCGGTTTAGATGTGCAAATTTTGTACGAATACTTTTTCACATGCGATTATTTCGGTCACAGTTAACGGTCCATATCAAAATGTATCTGTCGCACGAATGTTTTGTCGCTTCTGCTCGTGAGCCAATTGTGAAAGGGGCTTTCAGAAGTTACAATTCCATACCCACTATTTGTTCCAGCCATTTACTAAATCAGTTAATTAATAAAATCATCAGGTTCTTCTTCTGCCACCTGTGAACTTAAAACAGGTGTCTTTTTACTAGTCATTTGATTTACTCAATGGCTGGTACAAAAAGTAGGCATGGCATTATAATTTCTGAAGGTGGATTACCCAACACTGCATGTACAGGATATGAAGGTATAATCTTGGGGATATAGTGTTTAATGGTTCGAAATGAACTAAAATGAACAGTTAACTGTAATCGTGCCAATATCTGATAATCCTGCGGTTCAAACACAGTGACATTAAATTGATGTGCAGAGATAGTGATAATACAGCTCTCAAAACCTTTAAAAAGCAAATTCACATGATCTTGTTTTCCTTGTAAAGTCCGTATGCCATGACTTCAAAGTTGAACAATTTGACAATCAACAATTTGAACAGCAGTATTATAGTCATTTCTACAAACCGATTTAGTTTTGCTGAGTTTGGACAGCACAACTATATTTGCATTAGAAGCCATAAAATCAATGGAACATTTACCGCGCTAACACCAGGAATGTGTGGTCATAAGACCAAAAAGCAGCTATGTTAATGTGGTTGGCAGTGGTGCAACTGGAAGAACTGTCGCTGGCAGAGTGGGATAAATGAGCTGAACACAGCTATTGCGCGCACAGACACACAGCCTGCCAACCACTAGATGTCATCAAGACCCCCCCCCCCCCCCCCAACCATGCACACATAGCACACAGGACACAGCCTTGATCACCCCTCCCATCCCACACACTCACACAGCATGCAGGACACAGTTCTTGAGCCCCCTCCCCCCCACACACACAGCTTTAACACCCACACCAACCCGACCCATTGTGACGGCCAACCTGCTCTGCCCGACCTGCAAAATTACACATGGATTTGTAACCCAACCCAACTTAACTCGCTAAGAATTTGGCAATGTGAACAAAAGCTGTACAATTCCAAAATGACGAACGACTAAAGCACAAACACAGTGAAAACATCAAATAAAGCCAAATATATTGTAAAGTTACAAGAAAATACGTAGTTCACTATTATACCACTGCTTGCTAGAATTTCCCATTATGAAGTGCTGAACAACGTTAAAGTTTTTGCCACATGTTGTCCATAATAAAAATAGCACTCAGTTACTCTCTGAACTTGTGTGAGAGAGAGAGAGGGGGGAATCTAATTAGGCTATATCATCTTTTGCTCGTTTATTTCACTTCGTTGTAAACGACAGCTAGCCTAGGCTGTAAGATATTTGTTAAAACATGGGTTACAGCTATTATTTTCGCTACATGAATAAAATATTGATGGGACGCTATAGGAGCGGAAGACCCTGCAATCTCGGATGTGCTGCCCGCCTGAATGTGAGACCAAACGGTGAAGTGAAAAGGAGAAAAAACACAAAAATGAGAACACAAAAAAATAACAAACCAATGAATTGATATATTTTGACCCAACCCACCTGCAACCCGCATTTTCCTCCTAAAAAAATCAACACCGATCAATAGGCAAATCTTTAGACTTTATGTGTAATACAATTTCAGGTGTGTTATTCCCAGAATTTTTGATGCATCTATCTTATCAGCAGTAGTCTAGTTTAGGCAGCATGTTGTTCAAATTTATTGAAGTTGTATTGCTTGTGTAATTTCAATCTCATCATCAACATGATCTTACAATTCTTTGTTGTTGTCTTTTTGTGAACCCAATGCCCCCCATATCTTTCGAGCAAAAGTTGCATTTTGCCATGGCAGATTGTTCTGTAATGACCACGAATAAACAAAGCAAAAAATCCTTTTCCAAATCCAAAATGTAACTTAAATTGCAACCAGGACATGCAGTAGCCTACAAGCAGATGTTTTGCAACAGACATCACAACGCACAAGCACATGCAGCCTCCCGGCCACTAACTTCATCAAGGCCCCTCATGCACACACAAGACCCCCCCCCCCCCCCCCCCCCCCACACACACACACACACACAGTGCAGCCCTACTACCACTAGATGTTTTTAGAGTCCCCCCACACCCCACACCCCCATACACACAGCACACCTGACACAGACCTTACCCACCCACCCCTGCCCCACATACACACACAGCATGCAGGACATAGTTCTCACATCTGCCCCCCGCCCTCCCCCACACACACACACCCATCCTCAAACTATATCCTATGCACTTTACTCCTCCCTCCCCATGCACAGTTTTAGACAAACAATCACTAATTTCACTTCATGCCCTACTCTACCCAGTAAGTCTATGAAAGATGAAACATCCTTGTATCCTTGCAATGAATCATAAATAAATAATGTCACGACAAGGAAACAGAGAGCGGACCCAAATAGTGTAATGTGCCAAATGAATAGTCTTTATTAAGGGAAAAGGGGGAAAAGGGAGTAAATCCAGAGGACTGAGTCATGGTCAGGAACGAGCTGGGTTGGTCACCAAGGGCTGGAGACAGATGCGTGGTCAGGGGGGAAGCTGGGTTGGAAGTCGGGGGCAGAAGACGGATGCGTCGTCGGGGGCGAGCCGGCTCGGTGGCCGAGGGCAGAAGACGGATACGTCTTTGGGGACGAGCCGGGTTGGTTGCCGAGGGCAGGAGACTGAAGCGTGGTGGGAGGCAACAGTACTATCTGCCGGACCATGAAAATTCGTTTTTCTCACAATGACACCAGTAACAACCCTGCCTTGCCATACTCACATCATCCAGTACACATTTCCAAAACAGCCCCAACACATCCAGAAAGTTGCAGTGACTGATTCATTGTATAAAATCCGTATCTCACTGATTTCCATGGAATGGTCAGTTTCTGACGTAGTTTACAAAGACAATGCACTATAAAATCAACTTTTATAGTGCATTGTCTTTACATATACTACTGTAGTTCTAAAAATATTTTGGATATGGATTAATTAGGCTTGATTACTTAGCTTGTGTAATGATGACTGTAAACCTCTACTCATCTCACAAAGTCATTCAATCATCTCTGCTTTATTTTTAGTGGACGTCATGAAACGGAACAAAAAAGAACATATTGTCGGAATTTGAGGCCAATCAAAACAGGCTGTCAATTTGTTTTTATTTTCTATTTTTGGACTACACACTCTATGTCAATTTCTTTGTTCTTCTTTTCTCTACAGTGATGATTACTGATTGTTGAATATAGTGCGGAATATTTCATGGTGTGAAAAAGAACTGTAATATTTAATGTTTTTATTATATTTTAAAGATAAAATCTGAACGTTTTGCCATTATATGGGTTCCATAATAATAATGACTGTTTGTATAACTCAATTCATACAAGACATGCAGCTCAATGTGTTCAGTTAAAACTATTAGAAAAACAAAATAGGCAATCGAATCAGCCATGAAGAGTGTCTTGGATAATCTTTGCTCACAAAACTACAAGTTTTCTCATGCCAAAGAGCACCTTCCATATCATTAAGAAGTACTCTATACCTTAAGTTCTTAAGTTAGGGTATACAGTATGTGACCCCCCTAAAAACATGTTGGCCCCTCTCTGTCCCCCCTGATAATTTTGGTCTAGAACCGCCACTGAGTGCAGGTGTAGTGCGTGACACTCAGACACGGACAAGGGATACACAAGTGAGGGAGATAATCACGGGAATGCATGGAAACGAAGAAACGGGTGAGTGACTTGATTTAATAATAAGATACGTGTCAGAAGAAACGGTGGAAAAAGTGAACATAGCGTAACGGAAAAAACCCCAGACTGAGAGTTGTGACAAATAATGCACATTGTATACACATTGTATGGGCTATTTTGATGAAATATGCATTTTAATTTAATAGGCTAATAGGCTACATGTTTTGTCAACCATTAACATATGCTAAGAGTCAGAGTAAGAGCAACAAAGCGAGGCCAGGTCTTCTCCGAGAATTGTTCAACAGTTTCCGGAGCTATGTCATTTAAATTCATACATCAGCGCAACCATCTAATCTATCGCATTGGAAAAAGGGTTAATTTATAAAATGTTAACATTTGAACGGACTGGTGAATGGAAGCTCCAACAACGCACCAACAGAAAGAGCAAAGTATGGGAGACATTTGCAGTAGTTATGAAAGCTGATGACCATAGTGCTGGATTTGTCAACCTTTTTTTAAACTTACAATTGGCACATTTTAGCCTTCTTTTTAAGCCTAGGCCCTACTGTAATACAATTTGTAGTGGGGAATCCTTATTTATTTTGAATGGTAAGCATTATTAACTTTTGAATGAATGCTGACGTAGGACAAAAAGCCTGGTTTCCCCAACACATTGCAATGGAAAATGCATAGGTTGAATGTATAGGCATAAGTCAGTAATGTCAGTTTTACGTAGTGCAATAACGCTATATGTTAATTAAGAGCATAGACTACTTTTAAAAATATGCAGGTCTGGAAGCAGGTCAGCTACAATTTTCATAATTATTTTTTGCAGTCCGAGTTGCAGATGGTTAGTTGAAAACATCGGTCAGGTCTTTCACACATGGACCCTGCATCACTGCAGCGCAACCATTTAAAGGTTCCACGCATAGGGAACATTTAAGTCATGACAATCATGGTCTGACAGAAAGGTAGTCATAGGCAATTGGTCATGGACATTTAAATATGTTCTGTAGCCTACCCACGCATCACTGGTTCAAATACAATAGGCCACTATACCATTCATTATGTTATAAAGGCAAAGCTCCCAAATGTAACCTGGTGGTTGTTTGGGTATATTGCTGCTTTTCACACAGTTTCCTGAAAAAATGCTGCGTGAATCAGGCATGATTCACAAAAGATTCACACGTGAAACCGCCCAAACCGAAGCGTCACCATATGTAATTAGGGCCCGAGCACCGGAGTTGCAGGCTGTGGTTGGTACGGAAATGAGGCTCCTGTTGCGGGTCAAGGAGTTGTTGAGTTTTTGGTTAGAGGGTTCAATGAAAGGCAGAGGAGAGTTAGAGCGGTAGTGGTGAGCAGCCCAGTAGTTCATGTTGGCAGTGGAAATTAGATAAAGTACTTTGCTGCACCGAAAAGCCAACCAAGTTCGTGTGAGCATGAGTGAACGAACCCACTAGTTAACTATTACACCAGTAATAAAATGTTTTAACATGATTATTGTCTTTTAATGTCTTAAGGTGAGAATGACAATAAGGTGGAGACTTAAGCTGCTTTGGCGGAGGTCTGCGCTCTCTGAGTGCTTTTCTAGTTCTTTATATGATATTTCATAGAACACTATGTCATGATTACCATCTCTACGCAGACAGCAGGTGGGCAGGGTTCAAAATAACACATGTACATACATACTATGACAACATCTATCCCTTTCAGAAATCACTTCTAAACACTACACAAACACACAATGTCATTCATTCAAAACCTACATCCATGCCCACTTGCACAACATCATTTCCACACAAATTCTCACCTCACAACACTGCTCTACCACACACCTATCATACCAACATTTCACACATTTTAATACACTGCGGTCATACCATGTACCGCCATGCAGTACATCTATTTTTTTTAATTGACATTCATCAGATTAATTCAGTTTAGATGTATGTGTACTCAGTAGTGTCTTGACTTCACACATCCACAGACACACACACACACACACACACACACACACAAACCTCAGACAGGCACAGACAAACACTCTTACACCCACAAAACACAAAAAAATTCACTTACACACACACACACACACATACACACACGTGCAAACACAAAGATAATTGCACTATACCTTTTCCTAAAGAACATTTCCTTTACATACACGTACTCCCAGTAGACAATATGAAGCTCCTATGATTTAGCATTCACATATCAGATCTCTACAATAAATGCATTTGTGACATAGAGGATACATTTGAGAGGGGCGGCATGCCACGCCCTGCACCGCAGGTGCGAGGGCCCGTCATCGCCGCTTGCGGCTACATTTATTATTATTATTCTTTTCCCGCTGCGCCGTTTGCCCTTTTTTGAGGCAGTTCCCATGCACGAAAACTCATGAAATTTGGGACACACATCAGAAATTCCCCCCGCTACTCAGAGAGAAATACCCAAGCCCTGAAGTTGCCCAGGGACACTGCAGCGCCCCCTGTTGTTACAGAGGGTCGTGGTTGCCATACACTTTCAGCTACATGCACGAAATTTGGTAGGTGGGTTCATCTCACTAAGATGAACAAAAAAGGTCAATACAATGGCATGGCCACACCCAACAGGAAGTGAGATATTTGGACTTTTGTGCGATTTGACATACAATTGAATTTAATGCACTTTCCTAAACCGTACATCAGATTTGTGTCAGGTTTGGTATACATGATGTCAACATGTTGTAGATGTTAAATTGCGAAAAGATTTTTGATATGTTGTAAGATGACGAAACAACGGTTTGATGAATTTAAGTATCACATTATAAGTATCCAGATACACAGGAAATGTGTCACTAATTCATTAGGCAGTGTTTGACAAGAATAAAACTTGACAGGTTAATGTCTGTCATGACTATGAACATATCTGTGTGAGTGAAATGGCAGTCAGGCATAGCACCACCATCTGGTAGCAGAATGACTTGTTTTAAGATGTGGTAAAGCTACACGGTACATTAGATTTATGTGAGATTTGGTATACATGGGTGGTGCAGATGTTAAATTTTGAAGGGCTGTGAAGCCAATCTTTGTCATTTTTTAATAAATTGGCATCAATCAACAGGTGTTCCATAGCACCGATTTAAAGTCAGGCAAGGGCACGGGCACGGGCAGCTAAGGGTCCCCCAGTTCAGCAGCAGTTTAGCAGCAACAGGGCGGCATTTTCTTTCACTAATGTGATACTGGCTTAAGGCTTAGATTCTGATATTTCAAAGTCCTGCCATGATATATTTACTATATGTTATTAGTAAACTACGAAATATTGCTTCACTTAGTGAAAGAAATAAACGAAGCAAGCATAGAAGGGCTTTGATCTAGCGTTTGTTTACATCCGTAGCCAGTCCAAACAAGTCAATCCATCGAGCTTGTCAGTATAGACGGAAACTGTATTCCAGCATTTTCGTGTTTATACATTATGGACAAACTCCTTCAAATTTCTGGGCTCTCACATCAGTCAAAATTTGAAGTGGGATATTAACACCAACCACCATATTAAAAAGGCCCAAAAGAAACTACTTTCGTATGCAGCAGAAAAAAAATAAAGTCAATAGAAACCTTTTGGTGCTTTTGTATAGCACCATTGTACATCATCACTACATTCATCACTGTCTAGTATGGAAACTCTGATTGCCATGTCAAGAGCAAACTTGAGAAAATGGTCACCAAAGCTTTAAGAATTATTGGTTGAGTCCTTCCATCAGTCTCCAGTCTTTATTCTGAGCCCTGCCAACACCGTGCAAAGAAAATCAATGGTGACCTCTCTCTCTTTTGTTCCAGCTGCTGTCCTCAGGAAGATGCTACAGATCCCTGAGATGTGAAACAACAGCTTCTTCCCCTCTGCAATCAGACTGCTGAACTGTTCTTGATATAGACTAAGATATTATTTACTAATTTTCATTTTTATTTTCCTTTTTTGGACAGGCATTCATATATGTAACTTTTCATATACTGTATGTAAATCCAATTTTCAGGTGTTGAAAGTGAAACTAAATTTTCACAGGTCACAAACATTCTCTAAAATTCCCAAAAGCCTCACAAAGACCCCCTTGGCGATTTGATTAGTGAAAGCGTCTGCATGTCACAGACAATTAAATTGGACAGGAAGGTAGGTCATATCTCAGAAAGATTTTGACATAGGCCAACCAAACTTGACAAAGGCACTTGGGAGAAGTCATACCAAAAATTACATCTTTTGGCCTTTAGGGGGTGTTGTTATAGTACCTAAATGTATTTTTGTGTACTGTTGATGTGCTGTTTTTACAGCATAATTCTTGAGTGAGTGAGTGAGTGAGTGAGAGAAAAAAACAAAGGGTCTCAAAGACCTAAACATACAAATTCCCAATGCCAACCTGATTATAGTGACCACCATATTGGATATTTTGAAAATGAAACTTAATTTGCACAGGCCACAAATTTTGACTAATTTTTATTAACCAATTGGCAGAGATGATCTCCAGACCAAGCCCCACAAACTATACTTAGGGGGCTTTCACACCAACATGAGTTAGTGCACACCAATCGGCCCATTCGAACCAAAAGCTCTTAGTTTGGTTTGATTTCGTTGGTGTGAAAGCATCAATCGCACTCGGGTCCGCACTAAATCAAGCGGACCGAGACCTCCAAAAAGAGGTGGTCTCGGTTCGCTTGACTCCGCACCAAATGTCAGACTCTGGTGCGGTTCCTCTGGTGAGAACGCGAACTCGGGTCCAAACCATAAACTGTAGGTCCAAACTACCTGTTCGAAATGCATTAGGGGTAGGGATACTAATTATTTCATTTCCTGTTTACGATAAGTGGTAAAGACGACATGGGGCGGACCTCGAACCGTGGCTAAACGTGGGCTTGTGAAGAAATACAAGCCCTCATTGACATCTGGTCGGACGAATACATAAACGAACAGCTGTCATCAACCCATAAGAACAGCGAAATATATGCTATATTTAGCAAACAGTTCAGATGGAATGCCTAGGCTATCATAAATGAGGAAGGCTAGGTAATACACAGGATCAGCTAGCACACACAGCTGGCTATAATACTTTAATAACTCAAACAGGCTAGGCTAATAATTTATTCATTTTATTAATTCAGTCATTTTACATGTAGACGCATTTAGGCCTACTGTTACAGATTCTGCAGTAAAAGCCTACCTTGTGGGTCTTTGGAGTAATCTTTGTTGCATAGTAAGCATAACTACATTCCTGAAAATAGCGTGTCTCCTCTGCCTGAAATGACGCGCTATTCGTCTTCGAATGCATCAGCACATTGTTCTCCAGGCGCAGTCGTAACTCGCTCACAAATTGGATATTTTGCCAAAAATGGCCAATGCAAAGAATATAATAAGCAATTATAAGATCAAGTACCAATGTGCGAATGTGTCGCTCCATTTTGGGTTAAAATTGGCGCTTTTTTCTACCGGAAGATAAATGAAACATCAAACGGACCAACTTTGGTTTGTTTGCTGGTGTGAAAGCGGACCACACTGGAGTCTACATAAAATGAAGTAACAATTTTATTGCCTGGTGTGGATCAAATAGGCAAACTAGTGGTGTGAAAGCGCCCTTAGAAGTTTTTTGGTCAGTAAAACTTGCATGTCAACCAAAATTCATGGCAAAGCTGCCAAATAGGAATTGAGGTCATATCACTGGAAGGATTTGACATATGCCAACCAAACTTGATAGAGGCACTTGGGACCCAAAAAGGAGAAGGCATACTAAAACTGGTGACATTCGGCCATGAGTGGGTGCTGTTATAGGAAAAAAAAATGTACAGGCTATGCTACGGGCATATGCTTGGCTCTGTTCAGTCAACAGTTAAAATAAACTGATTTGTGTCTGGCCTTGACTTTTTAAAGACAAATATTGGTTAGAAGTCAACAATCTGAAATGCCTAAAAATAAAACCAGAAAAAAAACAGACTGAATTTGAGAAAAAAAAAACAGGTTTCATAGGGCCCTAAAAATGCTAATAATGCAGCCCAACCTCATGAGGGCTACAGTGCAACTGTGCATAATCACAACAAAAAGTGGATAGGAATAGGCACATTCTTTCTAAGAAGATTTGCTGTTTTCTAATCATTAAATTGGCAACCGTTAACCAATTTTAACCAATTTTACCCTGTTCTTTGCATTTTCATCTGAGGTTGCCACCAAACTATCTGCCCTACTTTTTTCCTACCCATGAGCTGCTACTGGTGTGTACACAGACCAAGGAAGGCAATTCTGTCCAGACCGGATCAACCTGACCTGAGCATCCTCTAGGAGTTTTGACACACTATTAATCATTTCTGTATTTTGTTAGTGTTCTTCTGTAAGGTTTTTAAAGAAGAATATACAGATATCCACATAATGTCTATATAGTCCATAGGAAAGGCAGTATGGCAAGGGTTCGCTAAAGGTAAATACTTATTGATCACAGTGTAGGCATAAATCAACTTCACTGAAGCCAAAAAGAGTGATAGCATGGATTTCCCAATAATAACCCATTCTGTCAGACTGATTAGATATTACAGTCATTAATAGTAGAGGTATAGCTTACTTTTAAATTTGACCCTAAATGGAATGCTCAGTAATCTTGCAGAGAATCCTTCAGTAAAATTCCTATAAAGCTGCTTAGTTAATTGTAATTGTTGTAATTGTACTTGTTATAATCAAGTCAAAATGAAATAGTTCTTCTGCGAACACATCTATGCAATGATGCAAATACAGATGGTTTTAACTAGGTTTGAGGTTAACTATTTTGCCCTGGGACACTATGTTTGAAATTCTCTGACTCAGCTTCACAACAATGCTATTTTTTAACTGTTAAAAAAGCTCAAAGTAGCTCCACACTTCCTTGCTAGTATAACAACTGCCATGGCATTCAAATCAAGACACTGATAACTTTTTAATAAATAATGTGAACACTTACAAAGAATGTTTTTACAGGTAGTACCTTGCTGTAGTTTCTAGTCATCGCCATGACGATAGTCCATACAAGTTGTTTAATGAACTGGAAGTGAAACCGTCATGGAGTGACTGCGTCCAGAATATTGCCGATACGGGGGAACTTGAAGAATACTACAGAGAATTTGAGGACGATTAATACACATTTATGTTTGATGGGCATTCGTATTTATTCTAACCATAATATACAGATGCAGAGCTGATGAAAGGGCTGCCAGAGAGAGACGCCACAACTCAATCAACTTCTATGGACATGATCATGGCGACAACCAGAAACTACGAGTACCACCTGTAAAAACATTCTTTTTAATAAACGAGTCAATGTTAATGTACATGGTATAAGAATCTGACAGAAAATAGACAAGGCCTGTAACGTATGGTGATGGATGTATCAGTTTATAGTGTGCAGGGGGGCATTAGCAGCAGGCTAAATATTTGATGGCAGAAGAGAGAGCTAACATTGCAAACCATTGCAAATGGTCCAGAACGCTGCAGCGCGACTGGTTTTCAACCAACCCAAAAGGACACATGTTACCCCACTCTTCAGAGACCTTCACTGGCTGCCACTAGCTGCCAGAATTAAACATAAGGCTCTGACACTAGCCTACAAAGTAATTTCGGGTTCCGCCCCTACCTACCTCAATGTCTTACTAAAGGCTCATGTCCCGTCCAGGGCGCTGCGTTCCGCTCACACAAATCGTCGGTACCCTTGCCTCTCACAAAGCGAGGTCACTCTAAACTCTTCTCTGTGGTTGTCCCCGAATGGTGGAATGACCTACCAGTTGCAACAAGAACAGCAACATCCCTCCCTATCTTTAAAAAGCTTGTAAAAACCCTTCTCTTCCGAGATTGCTTCCCTTCCTAACAAAACTAGCATAACTAACTACAAACTCTAAACAAAACTAACACTAAGTGCATAGCCGGCTCGCTAGCAAACTGAGCAGCCTGTCAGCTAGCTCAACAGTTTGAGTGTTCAAAATATATGCAGTGGTGTTCTTGCCGGACTATGTTGTATAACCTATACGGTGATTAGTTACCTCTACTAAAACATAATTCATCTGTGTTCATGGTTACTACAAGGTCATCCTATATCATTTTAACCATCCAGTGTTTCCCCGACGTTAGCCCTCTTCAAAATACAGTAAATGGATTGGAGACGTAGCTATTTAGCTACTTAGCTAGCGGCTATCTAGCTAAAAAAAACGAATGCTTAGATGGCAATCTACGGTCGTCTATTTGCCTCGATTATATTCACATCACATCTAAACAACAATCCGTGCTGATGAACACACTTTTGGTCAACAAGAAACCTTTTAATCATGTAAATGTTTTTACGCTACTGACTCAATTGGTGGCCGCCATGTTGGTCAGACTTTTTTTGATACTCCCGCCTCTACACAAGACGTCACGTACCAACTCTCTCTCTTTCTGTGTCCCTATGCAGAAGTACATATGTCTGTTGTGCCCTACTCTGTGTCTTTTTTACACCTATGTCCTCCTTTTTGTAAGTCGCTTTGGATAAAAGCGTCTGCCAAATGTAATGTAATGTAATGTAATTGGTTTGTGGGAGGAGTGGGCAAGGATGTCATGGCTTTTGAATGTGCAGGGTAGACAGCAGGCACGGCCCCTTAATATGGGCAGGTGGGGCAGCTCCCTCCTAAAAACATCCGCCCCAAAATATAGTTCCTCCTAATAAATAATGTTATCTTTTTAACTACTCTGCTTGTCTTGTATTATTTGTTATATGTGTTTTTTAAACTGTTTTGCCACCGTGGAATTTAATCTAAAGTAGTTTTTAGTGATTTATTCTATTTTTATAGTTAACTGCAATTATGGGGTAGGACTGGTCAGTGATCCCATTCATCTGATTCATCTTGATTTATTATATTTGCCTGTTGGCAGTCTAATAGAAAAAAAATCTACTAGCAGCTCACAGATCAGTCCTCCCGATACACACACACCAGTAATGCAATTTGTAGCCCACGACCCTAAAAACCTTGCTTTGTTTAACACAATATGACATACCACACATAACTAAACATGTAAAGGATCAGTACATAACATAACATTCCTGTGTAAGTGACAATTTAGTTGTCATACATTGTGGTTTTCTTGAAGGGTGGTTAGGAGTCCTTGTCAAAGTTCTGCTTCCTGCTGTGCTCCCCACTGATGATGCTGTCCTGCTCTTCACCTCACGGCTGGGCTTTTCTATCTATGCGTACACCTCCTCAACATGTGGTGTAGAGCAGGATTATATGACTTTACATGACATTTATCTCTCTCCTTTTCTATTTGTATTTTCAAAACACTCTCTTTGTCTTTGTTCATTTCCCTTTTCTCTCATTCTCTTCCTGTATGTTTTTTGTGTCCTTATCATTTCTTTACCTCTCTCTGTCTTATCCCCTCTCTTGTCTCTCTCTCTTACTAACTCTTTCTTTCTCTCTCTCCCTTCTTTCAATGCACATGGCCCCTCATCTCTGTACCACAGTCATAGGAGGTGCTCCAGCTCCAGGAGAAGGTATGAAGCGGGTTCTCCACTCTTCTTGCTTCACATCTTCCCCTCTGCAGAAGCAAAGCTCTGCAGGGAGAAGAACTCAACACACCATACCTGTCTAGACCACCTGAGTAGTCTTCCTCCGCTCTTTGCTAGTATCACCCATTAGCTTCTCTCTCTCTCAGTAGTGTTCATCCTCGACTGTTCATTCTTAAGTCTCTGCTGCACTAGACTTCAACCCAAAGGTTCATTGCTCAATTTCCCACAGGCACCTGTTTTTACCAATAACATATATATTCAGGCAAGTATGTTTGGCAAAGTGTGATTTTAGCTTTAAATCCCCAGCTTGTGTCCATCACCAATGGAAAAGCGTAAAGTGGACACAACAAGACAAAGGGGGCACAGTATTTCAGTGAAAAAATCAATAAATTCTTTTTCTATCTGATAACGCTAATTCAGCATTTACTCTTGGCCTTTAAAAACATTTTGGTTTAAATCAATGCTTAAGCAATACAAATATCTGTTTATTGTGAATATTCTGCACACTTAACTAAAAAGCAAATTGGAAAATAAGTATAAAGTGAGTAACAGCTTCTGAACCTCACTCATACATCACTGTTAGTGAGCCTTACCCTGGGCCACTTATAAAGTTAAAACCTGAGATAGCCAGTCAAAAACTTGGGTGCTTGTATATGTTAAACATGATTAATGCCTGCCCTCGAGGATGAATGATTCTCTTTTTGTGAAGTCACCAAGCCAACACACCTAAGCATCAAAACAGCTAGCTTACAAACAGGTACCATGGCAGCCAGCAAACATCTAACCTGTATTCATCATTTAGTATTCATTTTTCCATATGGCTTGTCTCATAAATGCAGTGGGGGAACAAATAAATAATGATATATATATATATATATATATATATATATATATATATATATATATATAGATAGATAGATAGATAGATAGATAGATAGATAGATAGATAGATAGATAGATAGATAGATATAGATATATAAAGACAATGCTGTGGGTAATTGTAATCTGTTCTCTTCCTAGGTTTTATTATTTTGTGTTTTGTTCTATTTATGTTTTGTTGATCTTCTGGCAAGAGCCTCCAGGTGCTTTTGAAGTCCATACTGTCCCATCCTCATTGCCTCATTGTGGTTTGTCCATTGTTCTCTGCAGCACACATTGTTTGCTGATGACATTTATTGAGCGGAATGCTGGATTAGCAAATCTTTTGCTTCTTATAAAAGCACCTGAAGTGACTCATATTAATGTACTTTGTGTCAGAAAGATTAAAATGACTAATTCATCTGTGATCAATGGTTTCCTTTATCTGATCTGTCCATCAAACAAAAGAGAAATCATATTTACAAAAAGAATTTGTAGCCCAATAAATACAGCTCCTCTTTGCTGTGTAGTGATTCAGTAGCTTATGTGGCATTTGGCTCATTTGTCTTTTCTTTAACTATTGTTTCTGTTCCTTTCCTTTCCCTTTGTTTCCTTCTGTTTTTTTCTCGTTGAATTTGCATTCTGAATATCTAGCCAATTTTTTTGGGGTGGGGTGGGGGGTGGGGGTCATGAATGTTTCAGCTAATCCCACAGTTGTGGCTGTGGTTGTGCTTCCTACACATCAGAAGGGATCACCACATCCAGAGCAGACCTCAGTGCAGAGGATCTTCCAGCATGGGCCACTACCCCAGTCCTGCTTGACGGAGCCTCCCAGGGTCTGGATAGAGGGCTTAGGCCAGAATCAGTCAGTCCTCAACAGTCACCAACCTCCCCAGTAACCATGGACATGGCTGGGAAGGATGCCACATCCTCAAGTTCACCTGGAGCATTTGGAAAAGAAGAATTTGACAACCTGGTGAAGATGAGCTCATCAGATAAGTTCTCTGACCTACGTAGTCCTAGTGCCTCTGAGGAGGAGGATGCAGTTGAAATAGAAAAGGCTGAAAAGGAACGTGAAAAGGACCAAGAGGAGAAGGAGGAAGATGAAGAGGAAGAGGAACAAGAGCGAAAGCTTGCTGGTCAGGAGGAGTCAGGTATTGGCCTCAGCCCCAGCAAGGACTCAACTTACATAGAGGCCCAAGAAGGGAGGGAAGAAAAAGATGATGATGATGGAAGATCTGAAGAAGACCAAATCTTTTCTGACCATGCAGCAGATGTCTCATTCAAGGCTGAAGCCACCTCTGAGGAAACCAAGCAGCGGGTCCTGTCCTTCGATTACACAGAGACTCAGGCACCTAGCCCTCATGAGCTTCCTCCAGGGTGGCAGAATGGGATCGACAAGACCCCACCTGAGAGTGAAAGCCCTGAATCCTGTCAAGCAGACCCTGAATCACCACTTTTACCCAGCATCACCACACAGCAAACCCAGGATGACCAGTCACCCCTCACTGAACAGCAGCCAGAGGGTCAAGTCCAGGAAGAACAAGAGGAGGAAGATGAGGAAAAACAGAGTAAAGAGGAGAAGGAGGAGGAGAAGATGGAAGATGAAGCAGGTCCTGCTGCCCTGGAAGTTCAACTGGCTAGTAAGATGCAGGAAGAGGAACATCATTTGAAAGAAAAACCTGCCTCACCTGTGAAAGTAGAACCACAGACCCCCAAGCATCCATTGGTGGTCTCTGATGAGGACCCCATAGCCAAGGTAGAGGTAGCACAAACTGTTTCTGCAGCAGTTCCTGCAGCAGCTGTTGCTATAGATACTGTTGCCATGGAACCTGTTGACAAAAAAGAACATGGAGAGAAGGGAAAACCGGTGGTAAAGAAAGAGTCTGTAACCAAGAAAGAGCCTGTGGCCACAGCTAAACCAGCAGCAGTAGCTTCCAAACCTCCTAGTAAAGCTCAACCTGCTTCAAAAGCTGCTTCCAAAACAAGTGCACCTCCTTCAGCAGGGAAAGCCCCAGCAAAGATGGCACTGGCTAAAAAAAACCCTTCAGCATCCCCAACCTCTGCCACCACTGCCTCCAAGGCAGCCCTCAAAACTCAGAAAGCCCCCCCAAAAGATGCCACTCCTGGTAGAAAGCCAATGGCTCCTGCAGCCCAGGGCAAAGGTCTGTCTTCTATTCTGTTCATCCCCAACTACTCCCTTCCCCTGTCCTAGAATCCCCCTTTGACCTATTTTTGCAGATATTTTTTTCTCTTTGTTTTCCTGAGCTAATGCTAAAGCTAAGCAGCACTGTTTCCAAAAAATGCACAACACCTTAAATAAAAATGCTATTGGTTGAGAAAAGAGACTGCTTGTAGCCACCGAATGAACTGTCTTGTGATGTCTTTGTCTGTGTCACTCCCTCTTTTACTCTGTCTCCCTCTAACTGTTTTGTGTGTTTGTGGCCAGTGTTTGTAGCATCCGTGGTGTGTGTTGCTCCAATTTGGATGTTTGTTTGCAGCCAGTTTATCCTTTGTGCATGTCACCCGTGCATGCTTTTGTGTGGAATGTAGCTCGCTCACTCACTCACTTTATACGTGTGTGTATTTTTTAACTCGGTCTTCACTGTCCTTGCTCTTAACAAACACACACTTCACACACAACCATCCCATATACATACAGGAACACAGGCACACACATGCACACACAGACACACACACACACACACACACACACACACAGGCAGTTAGACCCACAGCATCGCATTTACAGAAACCTTTGACATCAGCAGTTTGGTGTGAAATTCATATATCAGACAGAGAAACATAATACTTTTATCCATGTACTTATATAAAGTACATAAATATATCAAGTAGCAAGCCTCCTTGTCCCTTCTCATCCACTGAGCTGCCATGCAATATGTCTGTGTCATACTAGACGTCTGTAGTATCATCATTATTTCTGTCGTTTGTGAATGTTTAAAAATAACTGCTCTTTGAGAATTACACCATCATGAATCGACACTCTTAAAGACAAGGGTTCTGAGGCTTACCCCTGTAGAAGATCCTTAAATTATTTGGCAGTTCTTATTATCACCACATTTTATTGCTTTCAGTCCCACAGAGAAGTTAAAAATTATTAAAAAGTTGTCTGTGTTAAAGCTTTTAACCTGGTAATACAAGACTGCAAATATAGGCTCTAAATATTTCGTAGGACATGGAAAATGCAGGAATTACCTAAAAATTTTAGAAGAAATTTCTTTAGAAATCTTAAAGCTTCTCTTGGACTTTAGGGTAGAATTTTCAATATAAACACAGGTCGTAGGGTTGCTTAAAAAGCTTTTTGTCTAAGACTGTTATTCTGTAGTTTTTGTCAGTAGATGAGTGTAGTGGGTGTTACCAGTGTCTCTCCATCATATGTGGTGTTGATCATTGTAATTATACCAGCCTATTGTTTAGGACAAAATTGTATGTGTAGTCTAGAGACATTGAATTATGGCAGTATAATTGTATGCATGGAATGACAATTTCCTGGGTGGAAATGGATTTTCAGCTAACTGGTAAGGTTATTAATTAGCAGTTTTTTCTGACAATTCAAAAATGGAAGTTTCATGGTTAGCTGCAGGTTCACTTTAACCTGAGAAATATTTAAGCTTTGTTAATAGTACAGGCATGTTAAGACCACATCTAGAACTCCAGAGAAAAATGACCTGACATGTTTCTGAAATTGATTTTACAGGTGACTAGTTGATCATTTTTTCATTTCATATATTTGTTATTCAGTGTACTTCTACTTTTTTTATCACATTTCTCTAATGGAAACAATAATTGGTCCAGCAGGTTTTTTTATTTAATGTTCTAGTAAGAAAATTGGAGGTATGTGGAAGATTGTTATTTGCATTTGTGACGCTATACAAAGGCAGATGTAGTCTAATATGCAAATACTCTGGCATATGGCCAAAGTATTTAAGAACAGTAGGTCAGCTATTTAGAAAATGAAGACATTTTCCAAGGCTTGGTGTTTCAGACTTGTTTTCTTGTAGACTGTAAAGAATGTGACTTTGCCATATCTCATGTCTTAAGAAATCTCTCAATCACATAGGTTTTCCTTAACTATAAGAAGAGCAAAAATAAAAAAACATTGGTGAATCTGAGAAATCAATGGGCACTTATGCAGTAAGAGCAAATTGTGGATATTAACAAAATGAGAAAATGTTCTCATGTTTTATTTTCTGTACATGTCAGAAGTACTTAAAGCAAATTGGAGATTTAATTTCTAGTTTGTAGTTATGAAGGTAAATTTAAGATTTCAATATGCTGCCCTGGGCTTGCCGATCTGCAGCTTAGTAGTCAAGCAGAGCCCAGAACCTCATGCTGCCCCTCTGCAGTGTTTAAACCTGCTCAGCTTAGATTAGAGCAGTACACCAATGTGTCAGAGAAGTGGGTTTCTGCACTTAAGCCACAGATGTGTTTGCATTTTGCTGTTTTATATTAACAAAGACAGCTTTATACCCCACCAGTTTTGCAAGATTTATCAGTGTTATTTATGTGTGTCTGTTTTATTCAAAATCATCACATTACCACAGTATTACACACATATATACACATACAAATGAAAAAAATTAGCTCTAATGTGATTCTGAACACTTAAAGGAAAACTTGAATTTTCATCCCCTGCATATTCCCAAAATCCTAGATATGAAGCTTGAGATACTAAAAGTGTGCTGTTGTACACAAACTCCACCAATACTTTGTCTCTTTCTGTCCTGCTTATAGCCAAGGCTGAGCTCACTGCCACAAAGAATGGAGCTGATAAGAAGGTAATGTACCCATCATGTGCACAACCATGTTGACTAAAGACTGCAGCTGTGATGTCAGCCAAATGTCTTATGTAGATTGATTTCACAGGTAATTATTTAATCATTATATTAAATATATTATAGTGCATAGGCACAAAGGCAAAGCACAGTAAATGGTAAAAGTTAAAAGCAAAAAAGATCCAAAATACAGCATAGATAAAATAAGCATTAATGCATAAAAACAAGTGAATCATTAGCAAAAAATATTTGGGGCCTCATTTATAAACATTGTGCATGCACAAAAGAATGTATACACCACTGTCTACACAAACTTTATAAAAAGTAAACTTGACAGGCAAATGTGCTTGCTTCCACACAAGCTCTGACCCACGCATTGGTACAAAAAGGGGAAAAGTGTGACCTGGCACTCAACAAAATGTAATATATTTGGTAATAAAGGGAAATGATTTATATTTGCTTTACCAACATAACCAAAACACCCAGCTCTTTGTTCATGAACCACCATATGGTCTTAGTGAATGTTGTGATATTTATTACCTCCGCCAAGGAGGTTATGTTTTCGCTGGCGTTGGTTTGTCTGTTTGTCCGTTTGTCTGTTTGTGAACAGCATAACTCGAAAAGTTATGGATGGATTTTGATGAAATTTTCAGGATAGGTCAGAAGTGGGCTAACTGATTTGTTTTTGGTGGTGATCCGGATAACCATCTGGATCCAGGATTTTTTTATTCAGTGAAGTTACCAGTGTAGCATGGAATCTACAGATACTTTTATTTTGAAATGAGGGAATATAGGTTGATACGGAAATGAGGCTCCTGTTGCGGGTCAAAGAGTTGTTGAGTTAGAGGGTTCAGTGAAAGACAGAGGAGAGTTAGGGCGGTAGTGGTGAGCAGCCCAGTAGTTCATGTTGCCAGTGGAAATTAGATAAAGTACTTTCCTGCACCGAAGAGCCAACCAAGTTCGTGTGAGCATGAGTGAACGAACCCGCTAGTTAACTATTACGCCAGTAATAAAATGTTTTAACATGATTAATGTCTTTTAATGTCTTAAGGTGAGAATGACAATAAGGTGGAGACTCTCTGAGTGCTTTTCTAGCTGTTATTATAATTGGGGTAACAATCATAGCACAAATTCCATATTACACTCGCAGGGGTGTAGTGGTAAAAAAAGAGGTGGATAAACTATAAATTTTGGGATCGGGGGACCACAACGTTGTAAGGGCCAATTCATAGTCGACGCAAGCATGACGCAAGGATACTACAATGTGTATTGTATGAAACAACTTTTCTGACACATAGGAGTGTGTGTGTATGACAGTTTGTGAATGTGTGTGTACTTGTGTGTGTGTGAATGCATGTATGTATGTTCTCCTCTCTCTGTTTCTCCCTCAGTTTCCTCCATCAAAGTTTTGCTTAAAGGCCTATCTGATTCTCCATCCATTTGCTTTCTCTCTTTTCCTCCCTTTTCTCCTCTTGTAGATGACCCTGTTTCATCCTCTCTTTGCCCTATTTTCTTCCTCTCACTCTCTCCTCCTGTCTCTCCTCCTGCTGTTTCTCCTGGCCCTGCAACACTGTAAAATTTAATTAAAACGGCTAAGCACACCAATCATGTGGACAAGTATTTCTGCCTAATCTGAATGCTATAGCCTTCTTTAAAAAATAAATAAAAAATAAACACACACACCCACAAACCGAGAAGGACGGGGAGGAGTGACTTGCCTAACGTTACTTTAGGCTAAGTTCTCTATAGGCCTATTATGTCCGTGACATGAAGCTAGCATGCTCTCATCATGACTTCGAGATTAACATGAAATGGCAACTATTTGTCTTACAATGCGCTACAAATACTGAATTTATGTTGATATAAGAATTACCAAAAACTTTAGACTGCACTTACAACGTCATTTGTCTGTCAGAAAGGTAGGCTAATTTGTCGGCACAAGTTAGAGTTTGGTTTTGAGCACACGTAAAACTGTTTTGAGGGGTGTAGTAGCTTTTGCAACAAGAGTCAGGAGTTTTGGGACATGCATGTGAGCAATTGGAGTTTGTGTTTACAGTTTTGAGAAAATGGGGCAAGGTTTCAAAAATTGAGTTTTAGCAATTGTGAAAAACTGTAACAACCTAACGTTAGTTAGTGGCATGGTTCACAAACCAAACCGATGGAGAGTTTATCCTAAAAAGGTGAAGTTTAGGATTCTTTTTGGACTCACTGTGTCGAGATATTTTGCTGATATCAGCTGGAAGGGTGATGCTCCGACGCTTCAGAAATCGCCTAATATCCATTTCTTCATAACTTCACACACGTAATCAGTGACTTGTGATCTCGCAGTCTGCTGGCTCCCGCAAGAGGGTGAATTACTATGCGTAGGCTACGCAGTGATAAAACCCACAAGAACTTGTGCAGGATCTAGATGTAGGTAATTGAAAAATAACGGAAAAGCTTTATTAATATCTGTATAAAACAAGAGACATGCGTGCGTAAACTGTATGTAGAGGTGGATAAACTATGCTTGGACGTGCGTAAACTATATTTAGAGGTTCATAAACGCTATTTCCTAAAATCTGGAGGTGGGTAAACGGCGTTTACGTGCGTTTACGCACCACTACATCCCTGTACACTCGGACTGATTTGCGGTTTGATATTGGTAAGCTATAGCTTAATGAATGCCTTTCAAAATGCTCTTTGATATATTTTTTTATAACTGTAGGTTACCATGATCTAAGGCACTGTGCAAGATGAAGGTTGACATTATAATAATTATTATTTTAAATTATGCACTACGTCAGTCATTTTTTAACCATCCTGCACAGTTTTATATAAGGCCAGTAAGAACAGTTTCATCTTAGGTTTAGATTTGAAGTTACCAAGAGTAGAGCATTTATGTCTTCTGGAAGTTGGTTCTAAAGCTGAGCTGCATTAGCAGCTGACACCTGCATCATCACATTTTGTTACCAATATATTTTTCTGCTGTGATTTGAGAGACGTAGTTGTTATATATACAGTAAATCATGTCAGATTTAAAGTTTTAAAGACAAAAGACGATTTTTAAAGTCAGTTCTGTAACCTACTGGGAGCTAGTGCAGAGACCCATGGGACCCATTGGGTTCAGGTCATTTAGTTCTTGTAAGAACAAGATGTTAACAATATCTTTGCTTTAAGATCTTTAGAAGAGTGGTGATCCTGAGTTTTTCATCCTCATCAGTGTTCATCAGTGACATTTACATTTTATTGCAGCAATATCAACTATAATCTGTGGGTCTAGGATTAAAATGGCAAGGAGCATGTGTAAGGGAAACAGGACTCATAAAACAAGCTTCGTTGGTGCATTTTGGTTCCCCTTCAGTTAATGTTTTGTGCTTGTTCTTGTGTTCCCGTTTTTCCTTTTTTTCATGACATTAAAATCACAACCAAAACATATCGGTCTTATTAATCAAAAGATATTCAAAATGTTGTGCTACAGGCTTCAGGTTAAACCTCCTTAGCTGCTAATGTAAAGTTATCTCACGTAAGCTAAGTGTGTAATTAGCAGCAAAATATTACCCATTACTAATCACTCTGCTATGGGTTAGTTTTTTACCAGATGTGACTTCCCATGGCTCCCAATGTAACGCCCAACGTACATTTAATGATACACCATGCAGATGTAATTAATATATGGGCAAAGCTACAATAAATAGTTAGCCGACTGCATTTTAAAAACCCAGTTGACACAAGGCATTACTTTTGGACATTGTAAAAATAGAAATTGATGCTTTCAAATAAATAGTCCCTGCAAGAGTTATGATCTACAAAGAGCAGACAGCTGAATCAGAAGTTTGTTTTTTTTACATATCAAGATGCAAATAGCAGTGACACAGTGGTGACATGAACAAATAATATGTTTAATTTTTAAAATTCAAGAAACTGTGTGATGTGCTGACAACAATGACATGGGATGGACATTTACAATGTTGAATCTTCAATCCCCAGTGTCCATCAACATTCATGTAACCTGTGCTTTTTTCTTTTTCCAAATATTAAGATGCAGATAACTCTGACACAGTAGTCATATTTTTAAAAGTAATACATTTAATATTTACATTCACAGAGACAGTAAGATGTGCTGATAACAATGACATGGTAGTGACATTAAAAAACACTACATGAAAACCCAGAGGCTCTGTTGCTTACCTAGCTATATATATGAGAGTGGAGGGGAGGTGGAGCCTGAGTTCAGCAAAATAAGTAAATAAATTAAAAAAAACACACACAAACAATCGTGCCTGCGTCTCCAACCCTGTAAAAACAACACACAAGGTAAAGCACCAACCAGGGGTGTGTTTCCCAAACAACGACGGATGTTAGCATTTAACCACCGTTGTCCGTACTAGGTTCAAACGACACAACAGTCCGATTCCGACTGTTTCCCGAAACTCTCCAACTACCTACGTACAACGTAAGTCTGAACTATGTTAGTTTGGACTTCCGTCGTTGAAACTGCAAAGTATCCAGATGTGTCGGAAGTGCTCGGAGAGTATTCGGATGCATTCGTTGCGGGAGATGACAGAAACGACACCACGACAGTAAGGCAACAAACACGTAGCCTTATTTAAATTAAGCCGGTATGTAGCCTATGATAACTTCAGCAACTTATGAAGATATTCCCCAACACAATCATGTCCCTTACACTCATTAAAAAGCAGTGACATGTTTGTAATGATATGATCATGTATTTCATTTATGCTACTCTACATAGAATGCAATGGTTGAGTGGTTAGCTTGTTAACCCACTATGCAAATCTTCTCACTTTTTCGGAGAGATGCGGGTTCGAATCCTTTTCAATTTGAAACACGTGGAATGATCTGTGAGATATAGTCCGGTCGATAGATGCAGATTTTCATGCGAATTGATCACTTTGCAATAAAACCGTCAAATTTGGTATGATGACTCCCAAAGGGGTTCTGATCAAATTTGGGACCGTAGGCGCTCAAGATCTGGGCCCTGGGGGCCATGGCGGCCATTTTCCAAAATGGCCGTCATGGAAATGGGAAAATGGATTAAAAGCACCCAGAAACATCATATATTTGTATCAATTTTGGTAGGAAGGTTCCCAGAAGGGATCTGATTAGATTTATTTTGAATGGTAAAATAATGGATGAAAATAGATGAAAACAGCCAGAAACACAACATATTTGTATCAAAGGTAGGAAGGTTCATAAAGGGCATCCAATTATATTAGGAACCATAGTTTTTCAATCTGGCGGCCATTTTCCAAAATGGCCACCAAATATGGATTCCATAATGGGAAAATGTATGCCAGAAACATAGCATGCAATAACATATTACTATCAGATTTAAACGTGTATGCTCCTATTTGGGGCTAGATATGGTTAAAATTGTTGCTCTGGGTTTATAAAGGTGGTAGAGGGTCTTATTTTTCATGTTAGGCGTTGTGTTGTTTTAAACTGTCTTGGGGGAGTATGTTCAGCTAGCAAGAGCCAATGGATCACACGTAGCAAGACCCACTGAAAATTATTTGGGAAACATAGATTGTCAGTAATTGTAAATCTTGCATGATCTCTGAAATGTTCTCTGTGCTCAACCAAGTCGTGAGCTAGTTTTCATGCAGTAATTCATTCAGCGAATATTGTGCTAACAAGCTATGATGCGGTTTGTCAACAGTCGCTGCAGCCAACTGGAATGCCGGACAGTGTTGCCAAAAAAAGTCACAGAAAGTCGCTACTGGCTCTCTGAAAAGTCGCTAGGAGTCGATGGATCAGAAAAATCGCTCTGCAATTTCGCTCCGCATGTGTGGATGCTTTTTCCGCTTTTCGCATTTTTCGCATTTTCGCTTTCCGCTCCGGTCTGAACTGTCCTTGAGGATGAAAAAAGTCCTGCAATTGCGAACTGGGAAACTAACTTCCATGGAATATGGAATATAAGCAGTAACACCTTTTCTTTCATGTAATTTTGCTTTTCATAATGTTAATAGTCATTCCAAATTTCATTTAGTTGTAGCTTTTAGGGGTGTGAGAGGTCAGTCTTGAGAATTTAGTTTTCATTTCTTGTCTACTAATTCTACATAGTCTTTACCTACTGTATTTCATCCAGTAGACAGGGTGTGAAGTTAATTGGTGACAGTTCTTACTTTTCAAATTACAGTATGTCACAAAAGTGAGTACACCCCTAACATATTTTTACTTTTTACCTCCGCCAAGGAGGTTATGTTTTCGCCGGCGTTGGTTTGTCCGTTTGTCTGTCTGTCCGTTTGTCTGTCTGTCCGTCTGTCTGTCCGTTTGTCTGTCTGTCCGTTTGTGAACAGCATAACTTGAAAAGTTATGGATGGATTTTGATGAAATTTTCAGGATAGGTCAGAAGTGGCCTAACTTAGAACTGATTTGATTCTGGTGGTGATCCAGATAACCATCTGGATCCAGGATTTTTTTATTCAGTCAAGTTATCAGTGTAGCATGGAATCTACGGAGACTTTTATTTTGAAAGGAGGGAATATAGGTTGGTACGGAAATGAGGCTCCTGTTGCGGGTCAAGGAGTTGTTGAGTTTTTGGTTAGAGGGTTCAGTGAAAGACAGAGGAGAGTTAGAGCGGTAGTGGTGAGCAGCCCAGATTTTGCACTGTTATACAGTATGTCAGAGAAGTGAGTACACCCCTGACAATTTTTCTTTTTTTTATTATATCTTTCCATGGGAGAAGTCTAAAGATATAATATTTTTCTACAATGTAAAGTAGGCAGTGTACAGCTTATATAACAGTGCAACTTTGCTGTTCCCTCAAAATAACTCAACACACAACCATTAATGTCTAAACCACTGGCAACAAAAGTGAGTACACCCCTAAGTGAAAATGTCCAAATTGTGCCCAAAGTGTCAATATTTTGTGTGGCCACCATTATTTTCCAGCACTGCCTTAACTCTCTTGGGCATGGAGTTCACTAGAGCGTCAAGTTGTCACTGGAATCCTCTTCCACTCCTACATGACGACATCACGGAGCTGACCTTGAGCCTCCATCTTCCATTTGAGGATGCCCCACAGATGCTGAATTGGGTTTAGGTCTGGGGACATGTTAGGCCAGTCCATCACCTTCATCCTCACCCAAGGCGTGGTCATCTTGGAGGTGTGCTTGGGGTCGTTACCATGTTGAAATACCGCCCTACGGCCCAGTTTCAAAGGGGGGGCATCATGCTCTGCTTCAGTATGTCACAGTACATATTGGCATTCATGGTTCCCTTAATGAAGTGTAGGTCCCCAGTGCCGGCAGCACTCATACAGCCCCAAACCATGACACTTCCTCCACCATTCTTGACTGTGAACAGGCCACAGTTGTCTTTGTAATCTGTAAACTGGTCTGCATGGCAGTCGTCCCTGAAGGAAGCCTCTTCTGAAGATGATGTACAAGACAGCCTGCAAACAGTTTGCTGAAGACAAACAGACTAAGGGCATGGATTACTGGAACCATGTCTTATGGTCTGATGAGACCAAAATAAACTTATTTGGTTCAGATGGTGTCAGGTGTGTGTGGCGGCAACCAGGTGAGGATTACAAAGACAACTGTGTCCTGCTAACAGTGAAGCATGGTGGAGGAAGTGTCATGGTTTGGGGCTGTATGAGTGCTGCCGGCACTGGGGACCTACACTTCATTAAGGGAACCATGAATGCCAATATGTACTGTGACATGTGACATAAAATAAGTTTAAAATATGTGTAAGACAGAGTAAAGCAATAGGTAAACATAAAAGATAAAAGAGGTAAAATAATAAATAAATTAAAGGTGAATCACTGGCAAAAAGCATCTGAGAACAGTTTAGTCTTAAGTCTAGATTTGAAACTTCCAACAGTAGGAGCATTTTTAATGTCTTCTGGAAGCTGGTTCCATAGCTGAACTGCATAGCAGCTGAAAGCTGCTTCACCACATTTTGTTGTGACAGCAGGTTTTACCAACAGATGTTTCTGCTGTGATCTTAAAGACCTAGTTGGTACATATAGCAAGAACATATCCAACAAGTATTTTGGTCCCAACCCATTTAGTGTTTTAAACACAAGAAGCAATGCCTTAAAGTCAATTCTATAACTTACTGGTAGCCAGTGCAGGGACCTTAAAATTGGAGTAATGTGTTCAGTTCTTCTTGCTTTTGTAAGAACCCTTGCTGCTGCATTTTGGACCAGTTGAAGCTGTTTGATGGTCTTTTTAGGAAGGCCTGTGAAAAGGCCATTGCAGTAATCTACCCTACTGGAAATAAAGGCATGTACAAGTTTTTCTAGATCTTGTTTTGACATAAGACCTCTAAGTTTGGCAATGTTTTTTAGGTGATAAAATGCAGATTTAGTGATTGCCTTCATGTGACTGTTGAAAGTTAGTTCACTGTCAATAAAGACACCAAGGTTTTTAACAGTATCTTTTGCTTTAAGCCCTTTAGTCTCAAGAGCAGTGGCGATCCTAAGTCTTTCATTCTTTTTCCCAAAAATAATAACTTCAGTTTTGTCTGTGTTCAGCTGAAGAAAATTGTTGGACATCCAGTTGTTTATTTGGTCAATACACCTGTAGAGAGACTCAAGCGGAGCATAGTCATCAGGTGATAGGGCTAAGTAGATTTGAGTGTCATCAGCATAGCTATGACAATTAATTGAGTTGTTTTTGATTAATTGTCCAAGTGGGAGCATATAGAGATGGAATAGTAATGGACCAAGGATTGACCCCTGAGGGACACCACAAGTCAAGGACACAGGTGCTGATGTATAGTTTCCAATGGCAACAAAGAAACTTCTTTGTTGCAAGTATGATTTTAACCAATTGATAACTATACCAGTGAATCCTACCCAATGTTCAAGTCGATGTAGTAGTATGGAGTGATCAACAGTGTCAAAAGCAGCACTAAGATCCAGTAACACCAAGACTGACGTTTTGCCAGCATCAGAGTTAAGACGTATATCATTTATAACTTTAATCAGAGCTGTTTCAGTGCTGTGATTGGCACAGAAACCTGACTGAAACTTATCAAAGCAATTATTTGATGTCAGAAAGGTAGTTAACCCTTTTACTGCCGAGGTTTTTTGTGAAAAATGCTGGATTTGGACATCAAAATTTCAAAAGGCTGTGGCTGCACAGTGGTAACAGATAGAGCCTGACTGTAAATTAGAAAAATAATGTGGATGACCCAAAGTTTATTTTGAGGATAAATTTCCCCACCTAATTTGCATATTATGACGTCATTGTGGCGGCCATTTTGAATTTATAATCAGTTATCGATAATTACCGCATTTTCAATAAATGATTGCATGTATTGTAAAATATTTGCCTGCTGCCATCACTAATTATGTTATACACATACAGCATGGTTAAGAAAACAGTAGGTTGTTAACCAGCAGTGCATTTTGTAACTAATATAGTGCAATAATATAGTGGACAAACAAGTAAATGGCATCTTGGCATCTAAATCTCATTAGACTATGGCATGACTGTGGTGATATTGAGTGTGTGTATGTGACTACCTATCCAGGTGACACTGTTTGAAATCCTTCGGTGTGTGGTAGGTGACTTCGGCTGTAGTTCATTGGAACCTAAAAATTCATGGGCATTCCAATTTGTTTCAGGTGTAATCAAATGTAATGATGTAATCAAAGAAAAAGGGAGAGAAAATTTAAGGCCGAATTATCATCAATCATCTCTCTGCTCCCCTTGTAACCAATCGGCTCATCAAATGGTTTTATCCAATTGCAATGTTCGTCACATTCATCCTGCAAATGCGCCCACCCGTCCTCATTAGGATTTGCACCTGGAAGTGGAGCGTGCACTGCGTAGCGTCTCCCCCTCCCTCTCCTACGGACGCTGCCAGCTCTCCCTACTGCCCGTTTCTCGTGGGTGAAAGCACTATCGTTCCTCACACGACTACCTCCTCGAGTCAAACTTCGCTCCCGTTTACCTTATCCTCTCCTCCCTTCACTCATCACAGCGCCTCTCTCCCCGCTACCTCCTTCACTCCAAGTGCTACTGCTGCACACACAGCTGCACCGCGACTAGCACGGTAGAAGCACACCCCGGTGAGATTCCCATGACATTCAACGATACTGCCACTCCCCGCCCCGACCCTCCTCTTATGAACAGTGTCATCGTGTTTATTTGTGTTAGTTTAGTTTACGGACAGTTTGGGAAATGTCTGCTTGTGCACTACTTTGACCAGCCACGCCATTGAAAGGCACAGACGCACCGGGAGAAGAAGGCTCACTGAAGCAGGACTTATCGTCATCTTCTGAAGGCAAATATTTGCCTTCAGACTCAGAATCGGCAAACAGTAGACCTAAAACATCATCCCTAGACAGTTTTTGTTTGCCATTTTTGTACGTGAACCTACGAAGTTGCTAAGGAAATTAGCAACGACGGTTTTGGGAACGATTCGTTTCCCAAAACCGTCGTTGCTAACTTCCTTAGCAACTTCGTTTGTTTGAACGATGGACTAATGACACTGCTGTTTCCCATTGTTATGAGGCGCCCCATAGGCAATTTATCAGGAATAGGTCACACATATGCACTAAAAGCTTACACATGTACTACTTTTCTTTGCACATGCATATGAAAAGCTTGCACATACATCACATTTTTTTTGCACATACTAATGTATAGCTTGCACATAAACCAATTTTGTCATGAGCATGTCTGTCAAAAGCTCACACAAAAACTACTTTTATTTTGCGTACATACCACTTCTGTCGCGCACATCCACTTTAAAATCTCATACACATATTACTTTTACTTTGCACATTCACCTGACTTGCACACCCACATCAAATGGTACATACCACTTTTACTTCCCGCCTAAATCACTTTTGTCTGCACATGCACATTCAAAAACCATACACATACAACTTTTTTCTTACACATAGTGCACTACAATTCAAACTTTTGATGTGATATGCGTTTGATAAATGCTGTATGTGCAAGAGAAAGTGGTGTGTGTGCGTGCTAATATTTAAATGAGGACCGAGCAGAGTCTCCTCCCAGATTGACCAGCCCAACCTTGGCTCTAGAGGGAGAGCACGTTTGAATTTTTGAGAATTATATAATGGAAATACATTAGTTCTAATCGATTTTACTGAATATGTTAACAGCTGTGTTGCCTAGCCAGGTGGGTACTAGTAGCCCTTAGCAGTATATGCCCACTTCCTGATTATTACCTCCGCCAAGGAGGTTATGTTTTCGCCGGCGTTGGTTTGTCCGTTTGTCTGTCTGTCCGTTTGTCTGTCTGTCTGTCCGTTTGTGAACAGCATAACTCGAAAAGTTATGGATGGATTTTGATGAAATCTTCAGGATAGGTCAGAAGTGGCCTAACTTAGAACTGATTTGATTCTGGTGGTGATCTGGATAACCATCTGGATCCAGGATTTTTTTATTCAGTCAAGTTACCAGTGTAGCATGGAATCTACTGAGACTTTTATTTTGAAAGGAGGGAATATAGGTTGGTACGGAAATGAGGCTCCTGTTGCGGGTCAAGGAGTTGTTGAGTTTTTGGTTAGAGGGTTCAGTGAAAGACAGAGGAGAGTTAGAGCGGTAGTGGTGAGCAGCCCAGTAGTTCATGTTGGCAGTGGAAATTAGATAAAGTACTTTCCTGCACCGAAGAGCCAACCAAGTTAGTGGGAGCATGAGTGAACGAACCGTGTTAAGGTAAGAATGACAATAAGGTGGAGATGTAAGCTGCCTTGGCGGAGGTCTGCGCTCTCTGAGTGCTTTTCTAGTTAGCCATTTGTTTCACTTTCTGTTCAGGGAGCTTATACCTATAGTCAATACATGAGTTGCATGAAGGCTGACAATTCAGAAAAAAAATCACATTTGGTGTGCCTATTTTTGTGAATCATTTAGCATAACGCCATGGGCACACCATTTTGGTCATTGTTGCAGCCAATGGCATTACTCTTCCGGGTCCTCATTTAAAAAATAGTTCGCACGCATACCATTTTCCCTTCCACACACAAAATTTACCATTCATGTCTCACATCATATGTGGTGTGCGTAAGATAGAAGTGGTATGTGTGTGGTTTTTGAATGTGCATATATAAAGCCCCTTTCACAATTGGCTCACGAGCAGAAGCGACAAAACATTCGTGCGACAGATACATTTTGATATGGACCGTTAACTGTTGCCGAAATAATCGCATATGAAAAAGTATTCGTACAAAACTTGCACATCTGAAGCAACCGTTGTGCAATGCAGACGCACTAAATCTTGCCATATATCTTGCGAATATTGTACAATGAAAGCAGGTGTAAGATAGTGCAATAGGGTCACGCGATTGATCTGGTAATTGGACGTTTGAACGCGCGGCGCTCGTGGAATTATGCAGTCCATAGTACGAACACCCGTACGAGTCAGAGGGGAGTTTTGCTCGGACATTCAGCAAGCCCAGCAGATGGCAACGAGGTATTGGTGCAGCAGCATCCATTGTCAATGGTGGTCTGAAACAGGTGATTATACAGAGTTTATATAGTAGTGGAATCTACTGAGTCCTTTATTTTGAAAGTGGTGGTGAGCAGCCCAGTGTGGAAATGTTGGATTAGTCGGTCCGTCTGAAAGTCCGCAGGTATGTTGATGTTGACAGTTCGTTTTTTCCTGCACCAAAGAGCCAACCAAGTTCATGTGAGCCTGAGTGAACGAACCCACTAGTTAGTTATTACAGTAGTGGCAAAGCATGGCAAATTGAAGCTGATAAATCGTGCACTGATAGTAAAACTTTGCAAGATTACATGAGATACTTTGGGCAACAGTGTCATTGTCGTTATCATCGATTCATCTTATGACCTTTACAAATCGCGCATCACTCTTGTGAGTACAGAAAACGCAAAACGTTCGTTCTAATGTTTGTGCGTTGCATTGCAATAAATTTGATCGTATTAGGTCGCGTCTGAAGAGTGTGCATGCCCACTTTTCTGAAGAGACGTGACACGACCACTAAAAGGCATGCAACGAATGTGAGACATCATACAATGTCTGCAAGAGTTCATACAAGGCAAAGAAAATCCGATTGCAAAGTGTTGTAAAGTGCTCGTGAGCCAATTTTGAAAGGGGCTTAAGACAAAAGTTATGCATGTGCGAAGTAAAAGTGGTGTGTGTGAGCATTTGACTTGGATGTACAAGACAAAAGTGGTGTGTGTGCAAAATGAAAGTAATATGTGTTTGAGCTTTTGAAGTGGATGTGCGAATGGATGTGCAAACAAAAGTGGAATATGTAACGACGTAAATGTAGTTTGTGTGTGAGCTTTTGACAGACATGCTCATAAAAAATGGTTGATGTGCAAGCTTTTTGTTAGGCTGTGCAAGACAATGTGGTGTATGCGCAAGCTTTTAATGTGCATCTACAAGGAAAAGTAGTACATGTGTGCAACAACGTTGGATCCGATGGATCGTTCGATGACGCAGCAGCAAAGCAAAGTCTGGACGATCCATCGGAAGTTGCATCGTTAAGTTGTGTCGTTAGACCATTGTTAATGTCGGTTTATGTACATGTGACGTTTTGCTCATCACCTTTGGCCTTCTTGAGTCGGATTAGGCACCATTTGATGCTTTACCGCCACCCACTGCATGAATGATTTTACTTTAATTCACTTCATTGCCAGATCATGTAAAAAGAAGATAGAAAATTCACCCCACAACGCACCAAAAGTTATTGCAAAATGTTGTTGGATCATTAAAGTTATTTGCTGATCTTACAGATTGTTGTTAATACTGTGATGTAGAGTATGATCACGGATCCACAATCAAGGTCATTCCATTATCTCACAGATCATCCCACCTGTTTCAATCCCACAGATCATTCCACATGTTTTAAATTGATTACTGTTTCGCAGGATTCGAGGATATCTCTCGAAAAAGTGGGAAGGTCAGCATAGTGGGCTGACGAGCTAATCACTCAACCATTGTACCACATCAGCTTTTAATGGCCTTAGTTATATTTATATGTAGATCTATGTAGGATAGCATAAATGAGACACACAATCATATCATTACAAACGTATTCAGTCACTGCTTTTTAATGAGTAAGGGACATGATTGTGTTAGGGAACATTTCCCTAAGTTGCTGTAGCTGTCATACATACCGACTTAACCGAAATATGGCTACTGCTACTGTTGCTTACTGTCGTGGTGTCGTTTCTGTTGTTTATGTCGTTCATTTCCCAAACAAAGACGGATGTTAGCATTAAACCACCGTTGTCCGATGTAGGTTCAAATGACACAACAGCCCGATTCCTACTGTTTCCCGAAAATTTCCTACGTACAACGGAAGTCTGAACTATGTTAGTTTGGACTTCCGTCGTTGAAACTGCAAAGAATCCAGATGTTTCGGAAGCGTTCGGAGAGTATTCGGATGCATTCGTTGCAGATATACAAAAGAAACGACATCACAACAGTAAGCAACAAAAACGTAGCCTTATTTCAGTTAAGCCGGTATGTATGACAGCTTCAGCAACTTAGGGAAATGTTCCCAACACAATCATGTCCCTTACTCATTAAAAAGCAGTGACTGAATAAGATTGTAATGATATGATTGTGTGTTTCGAATCCTGCTAAATGGTGCTCAATTTGAAACGTGGAATGATCTGTGAGATAATGGAGTGATCATACTCTACATCACAGTATACACTCTATGATCACAGTATTAAAAATGATCTGTAAAATCAGCAAACTTTACTAATCCAACAACATTTTGCAACAATTTTTGGTGTGTTGTGGGGTGAATTTTCTATCTTCTTTTTACATAATCTGGCAACTGCCAGGATGAAAATGAAGTAAATTAAAGTAAAATCATTCATGCAGTGGATGGTGGTAAAGCATCGAATGGTGCCTAATCCGACCCAAGAAGGCCAAAGGTGATGAGCAAGATGTCACGTGTACATATAAACCGACATAAACAATGGTCTAACGACAGGTCCAAGCTAATTGTTTGAACGACACAACTTAACAATGGAACTTCCGATGGATCGTCCAAGCTTTGCTGTTGGGAAACACCTGCGTCGTCGAACGATCCATCGGACTAACGTTGTTGTAAACATTGTTAGTTGTGTAGTATGAACGATGCTGTTGGGAAACAGTAGTGTCATTAGTCCATCGTTTAAACCAACAAAGTTGCTAAGGAAGTTAGCAACGACGGTTTTGGGAAACGGACCCCTGAACTTGAAGATGAACAATATGAACATACGTAATATGTAAACTACACATGAACAATAAACACTAGGGAACAACTCTAGTGAACTTGCACATCATTGCACATACACACACAGGTACACCACACTTAAAATGTCAGCTATACAAATGGCCAACAACAAGGTAAATTTAAGGACGTCTACAGAATTAAGTTGTAAATTCACAGCAATCAAAAAGACTACCCCCCTGCCATATTCAACAAATTATTACTAGCTAAACCTGCACCGTTTACCCGCACGTCAAAAGTGTGCCTTTCTTAACCCATTTAGACCGGGAGCGCATTACTGCTGTTCTACCACTAAGACCGGGAGCACTGTTGCGCATTTCTACCTTTAAGACCGGGAAAGCGTCATTTTTTTCCTCTGCGGCCAATCATCATCGGTTTCCAAATAAAATCTACCCAAAAATGCACGTGACATTGACATGCGGACTCGGGTCATTGTTTTGAAATATGGATGACTTCAATTTCAGTGCAGGGAGTTCAGAAATTAGTGACGGAAGCGATATAGATGATGATAACAATGATAACTCTGAACATGTGGATCCTGTGAATGTAACTGTTCCTGAAATGAAAACATTCGTTGGGCTATGCATTAGCATGGGGCTACTTGTTCTGCCTGCATGGAGAGATTATTGGAGACGCACTAAACATCTCTTCAAGAATCAGTTCTCTGACGCCATGGCACGGGACCGATTCTATGCTATATGGAGGTAAGAACTAAAATACTGATTGATAGTTATAGAATAACAAGCAGTGATTATTAATGTTATCAGTGCAAATGACTTTTCTTCTATTTATGTAGCATTTCATGTTTACATCTTTAGCATAATGAGGTATTGGTATTATGCATTGAACTTGCTGTAACACAAGACAACAATGTAATTTACAGTACCTGTAGGCATTTTAAAAAATACATAATACTTTTATTCATCACAAACACATAGTTTGCAGTGCCATCTTTATTTACAATAGACAGATTATCTCACAAAGCCACAGTACAATGTAAATTATGCTGTTTTGTATTATACTCTCATCCAAGGTGACTTTCCTGTGTCTTTTTTTGCATTTTTAGGTACTTACACCTCCAGAACAACCAGGCAACAGATGTGAACCGGATGGACAAGCTCTGGAAAGTGCGCTGGTTCCTAAATTACCTCACTGCATGTTTCCACGCATTGTATGAAATCAATGGCACTGTGCACTACATCTTACTTCATCATACTGCCTTATTTCCCTGGGACACTTTATTTTTTACAGTTTTGACCTGAATAAGAGCTGCTCTTTATTTCTTAAAACTTGGAAAATGTTGTGCACTGTACATGTTGTGACTGTTGTTGTTTTATTTTTTCCATATTATTGTGTTTCTGGATTATTTTATATTTTCTTCTGAAGGTGTAGAAAAATAAATCACAGTTGTCATGAAACCCACAAGTGTAAGCTCTCAAATACTTTTGGAATTTTGTCTCTATGTGCTTCAGAGGCTGAGAAATCACTTATTTAATAGGCATTGACATTATTGTTGAAATTCCAGAAGAACCTCAGGATCTGGGAGGTTGTTTTAAAATCACCCTAGGATTTTTAGGCCTTTTTTCCAGGCGTTTTAGGTCTTAATGGGTTAAGGTGCTAGCTATCAGATAATGACTAGCCTGTGAGGCTATGAATTTGACATTAGTAGAAGTCACAATAAGTAGACAGTAAATCGTACGTGAAATGACTTCAGATGCAATGAAAATAATATTTCTTGTGACTGTCATGGTAACTGGTGCCACGGCAAGCATATGATAAAGGTGAGGTCACATATCACAGGTGAGGCTGTAATCTAGGATTGGGTGCATCATATGACAAGGCGACAAAACTTTTGTCTTGCCAAAATCTGACCGTTCTGTGTTCATTAAATGATCAATCTTTCTTCAGTAAAGCAAATTTATTTTCAGTATATTAACATAATTTAGGAGGGTTTTAGCTTTCATATGAAACATTTCTAAAACCAATGGATTAATTAAAAGTAAGGTTATAAGCTTTTGTTTCTACAAAATGGATAAGCGACAAGACTTTTGTCAGGCACTGTATTTACATGAAATGTCATAGCCTACATGCAAACAAGTGAAGCTTTGCAAAACTGAGTTTGCACTTGACATGGGCTTTTGTCCCATTTTGTGACAACTGTGTGTCCCATTTTGGATAACATGCTTTTTGTCCTAAGAATGGCACACATATAGCCTGGTAAACCACCCCCCAAGAACTTCATTTTTTACATAGGGTCTGGCGCTAGTATCATTCCGAGCAAAGCCAAAGTCAAGTCAATGGAGAGAGTTCAGCATGTCTTTCAGTCTGCTGGTCCTGGCAGAGGCTCAAGAGGCTGTTGGATGGGTGGGTGGGATCACTTGCAATGCAGAGGGCTTTGCAGCTGGTTTACCAAGCTAGCACACATACAAGTTTCAAGTTTATTAGCTATCTCAACAGTATGGACATACAGTTGATAGGAATTTGTTTTGGTGTGCCTACAGTTTCACACACAACTAGACAAAACAAAAAAAGACATAAAATACAGTACAATAACATTAAAATGTGCATTGAACCTTTTGACAAGTGCATTGGTTGGAGATTTTTTGTGCAAAATAAGCAAGAGGTAGGGAGGCCAAATAGTGGAGTATCTGTAAGTGCTAGTGCATATTCAGGTGGCTGATGGCTTGTGGGTAGGTACTGTCCCTAAAACGTGTGGTATTGCATGTGAGGCTGCAGTACCTTCTCCCTGAGGGCAGAAGTGTGAATATGTGGTGTGCTGGGTGAGTAGGGTCAGAGGTGATGTTCTGGGCTTTCCTGGCAATTCTAGTGTTGAAATGTGAGGCTATGGTGGGAAGACTGTGGCCAATGATTTTGGAGGCCCTATGTACCACCCTCTCCAGCTGTTGTTTATCTTGGCTGGTGGTGCTGCCATACCAGACCAAGATGGAGAAGGTGAGCACGCTTTCGATTGTGGCACGGTTGAAGTGGGTCAGGCCTGTTTTACTGACCCCAAATTTTCTCAGCTGTCGGAGGAAGTGTAGTCTTTGGTGGGCTTTAGAAATGATGAGACTGGTGTTCAGGTTCCACGAGAGTGACTAGAAAGCGAAAGGAGTCAACCCACTCCACTACCTGGCCATTAGTAGAGATCAGTGTTCTCAAGTCTCACTCTTTGAGAGTGTGACACACGCATCTCAACGAGTTCACACGCTCACACGCCACACATGGTATTTCTCACTCTCAAAAATAAATAAATAAATAAAAAACCCTTCTTTAATCACCGCTAGGGTTGCACGGTATATCGGTACTGACTTTGTACCGCGGTACGGAGGCATTTGAAACGGTACTATATAGATAGTGCAGCACGGAGGAGAGAATGGCTGCTGCCACCACGCTGCAACTTGTGGACAAACCACGGGCGATAAGTGCCACATGGCAGTACTTCGGCTTAAAACCAAATGAGCAAGACGAGGGAATTGACGCTGACCCATGCACCATTGTATAAACGGTGTTTTCAAACATGCATGGCTAAAGGCGGAAACACCTCCAATTTAGCCACCCACACCTGCACACTGAGTTCAGGGAACGACAGGCAATTTACTCATGACATGTACCCTTTTCAAAAGTAATAATTCAATAGTTTTAAGTGCAACACATGATAGAGTCCTTACCAAACAGAAAAAAACACGCAGCGACCACCACATTTCACGTTTTGCAATATATTGTACATCCCAAAAGTTCGTTTCAGTTCATAATAGTCTTGCAATACACCACCAAAACCCAACACCCTAGCAGGCAAAGGTTCAAAGACGAGCTAATAGTCATTAAAAAAATATTCAGTGTCAGTCAGGGAGCCTACAAGATTCATAATCCAGTCCGAGATTTAAGCAGCGAGCAGCAAACTTTCTCCAGCGTAATCCGTTTCAAAAATTAGAATTATCCATATGAGTTTGTTGATCTATTGCACATAATGCATTCAGCACAAAAAGGCGACGGTAGTGTCAGCTGGTGAGAGAAAACAACACGCGCACGATAAAGCTCTCCAGAGACATTCAACTGGATACTTGACTCCGCCATGTTACTAGCATGTAGCATCCACGTTCGGATATAAACAAAAAAGGAGAGGCCAATTAATGAATTAGCGCCATACTGCAAAATGGCCACACTAGGTATTACACCTAATAATAAGGGAAGACAGAGAGGGCTTCGTCTGGAAAGTATTTAGACAGAACATACAAAAAAACTCTAATAAACTGACATATTCAAAGGGCAGAGGTTGTTACAATACATGTATGATCATGACATGTATGATGATAACATACCATTTAAAGACACTGGTCCTAGTTAAGACAGGCTGTATGTGATGAAAATATTGTTTAGGTTATGTATCTCAATGTAAATCAGGGTTTAGCTTGTATGACAAATGTATCACCTTATTTATTTGAAAAAAAAAAAACACCTTTATTTGAAAAAGTATCAAAAAGTACCGAAAGGCATCAAAATACATGTTGGTACCGGTCCCGGTACCAAAATGTTGGTATCGTGACAACACTACTGCATTCATAACTATTAGTACTAATGAGTGGTATTGTCTTATTATTGTTATTATTATTTGTCATAGAATAAATAAACACTGAAATTTGATCGAAATTTGTTCTTTTTTTAAGTAGCTGTGTGATGGGTTCGATGGTTTGATGGGTACGCTGCCCCCCCCCCCCTTAAAAAAAAAAAATCTCACTCCCACCACACTTCAAAACTTGAGAGCCCTGGTAGAGATGGGGATGTGCTGGCCTGCCTGTTTTCTGTAGTCCACTATGAGTTCTTTGGTTTTTGATATGTTGAGTGTGAGATTATTGACTGCACACCACTGCACAAGATGTTTGACCTCATTTGACCTCAGTGGCAAAGTGAGGGGTTGACACCCATGGACAGGAGAGAGTTATAGAGTCTAATGGGCAGGATAGTGTTGAAAGCTGAACTAAAATCAATGAATAAGACACGAGCGTAGGTGGACTTACAGTCAAGGTGTTGTAGAATGAAGTGAGTGCAAAGTGAGACAACATCATCCACTCCCCTATTTGCCCTGTAGGCAAATTGGTGACGGTCTAGTGTGATGTGTGACAGGAACTTGCAGACCAAACGTTCAAACACTTCATGACAACAGAGGTAAGCGCGACAGGCCTATAATCATTAAGACAGGTGATGTTGGTTTTTTTTTGGGCAGTGGGATGATCATAGCTGATTTAAAGGGGAACTTCCATTGTTATTTTTATTCATATTTCTGTGTCGCCACTATGGTTGAATGCATTGTGCGTCCTTTCTGTGAAAAATTATGTCCTAGATCTCTTGTTTGACACTGTTTTCTGTAAGCTACAGTATGTCACAGAAGTGAGTACACCCCTGACATTTTTTCCTTTTTTTATTATATCTTTCCATGGGAGAAGTCTAAAGATATAATATTTTTCTACAATGTAAAGTAGGCAGTCACAGCTTATATAACAGACAACTGTGGCCTGTTAACAGTCAAGAATGGTGGAGGAAGTGTCATGGTTTGGGGCTGTATGAGTGCTGCCGGCACTGGGGACCTACACTTCATTAAGGGAACCATGAATGCCAATATGTACTGTGACATACTGAAGCAGAGCATGATGCCCCCCCTTTGAAACTGGGTCGCAGGGCGGTATTTCAACATGGTAACAACCCCAAGCACACCTCCAAGATGACCACGCCTTGGGTGAGGATGAAGGTGATGGACTGGCCTAACATGTCCCCAGACCTAAACCCAATTCAGCATCTGTGGGGCATCCTCAAATGGAAGGTGGAGGAGCTCAAGGTCTCAAGCTCAAGGTCAGCTCTGTGATGTCGTCATGTAGGAGTGGAAGAGGATTCCAGTGACAACTTGTGACGCTCTAGTGAACTCCATGCCAAGAGAGTTAAGGCAGTGCTGGAAAATAATGGTGGCCACACAAAATATTGACACTTTGGGCACAATTTGGACATTTTCACTTAGGGGTGTACTCACTTTTGTTGCCAGTGGTTTAGACATTAATGGTTGTGTGTTGAGTTATTTTGAGGGAACAGCAAATTTGCACTGATATATAAGCTGTACACTGCCTACTTTACATTGTAGAAAAATATTATATCTTTACACTTCTCCCATGGAAAGATATAATAAAAAAAGGAAAAAAATGTTAGGGGTGTACTCACTTTTGTGACATACTGTATAACAGGTCTAGTGGTTGAACGACTGGTTTTTCCGGTGTCCCTCGTGAATATCCATGACGTGTCAATAAGGCACCTCTGATTGGGCAAATTCGCTGTCTTTCGCTCACCTAGCTTCTGTCCACCAATCCTTTGGGATGTGGGCTTGCCATACATTGCTCTGGGCGGGGCTTACGACCTAGTGACGTAGATAGGTTTAGCATGCTCTGATCCGCTCGTTTTGGTTAGCTCGACCCTTCAATGACCAGTAAAACCATGAGGGTCGAATTTTACGTCTTGGAATGCTGCGTGCATATACTGCTTGTTGTGACCCACCACATTGTAAATAGAGCTACTAAAAGTGGTTTTTGACGGAAGGACCCCTTTAAAACAAGCAGGTACAGTAGCACAGTTAAAGATCAACATTTCTGTTAAAAAAACAATTAGTCATTGATAAATAATGTTTTTAACATCCTACTTTTACTATCCATATAATAATATGCAGTGTCATAATTATTTTAGTCGCAGTTTTGTATGAACGTGGCTGCTAAGAAACGAAAACCAAATCTGCACGTTCGGAAATCTTCGGACATCTCCGGTGGATGACGTATTCACAGGGAGTAACTGTCATTTAGAAAAGCTCGGTGTTGTTGTTCTCGCTTCATTCATTGATAGTTGTAGTAAAGTTTTTATATTCGTGCCGGTTAATAATTTCAACCATGCCTAATTATTGTGTAGTGGGAGGCTGCAGAAGTGTGGCTAATAAGGCGTTGGGTATTTCTACCTATTATTTTCCTAAAAACACGGCGATAAGGCGGTCCTGGGTGAGGTTTGTTAGGCAAACCCTAGCGGACTTTGCTGAACCAGGACCTGGAGCAGTTATTTGTTCGCGACACTTTCGGGACGACTGCTTTGATATGCCATCGGTGTCTGTGCTGGAGTGTCGTCGGGAGTCCATGTTTAATACAAGGTTGGTAATATATGTAGCCCTACGTAGATTGAGTTAGCCATTGATTACGTTAGTCTTTGCAATGTTGTGAAGCGCTGCTAATCACTAGCACCTAGCATCGTACATGTATGGCCCTTTGACGTTTGGCACATTATCCCAGCTAGAGTATGTGTCATCTTCATACCCTGTTTCTGATTGAAACAAAGTCCTCTTTTCGGATTCGTCAGAACTGACACTTGAAGTTGACGAAAAGTCAAAGTCTGAAATCTCTGAATCACTGTCCATTGCAAATTTCCGAACCGCTCGTAGTTGCTAAATCGTTTCTGAGCGACCAGTTAAAGATGAAGCTGAGGATAGCAGCAAGTTCACTAGCACAGTTCTTAAGTGTAACTGGCACACCATCCGGCTGCCTTGTTGGTGTTCTGACACTGTAGCAGTCTACACACATCGTGCTCTGATATTAAGAGGTGGGGTTGAGTGTGCCCCACACCCAGTGGGTGAGGGGGGACACTTGGCTGGGCGCTGGTGTCGTCAAAGCGGCAGAAAAAGTAGCCGTGTTTGGATAAGGGTAGACGGCTACAGACGGCTGCAGCCGGCTGTAGTCAGCGATGCATTGTGGGATGGAAATGTTGCATTTTGGTTAGACTTTGTGTCAGAGTTGCCAGAAAGGCGTGGCGCTGTCACAAAAACGTCACAAGGTCAGATGACCTAAAAACCCATGTGATGTAGCCGTTTGTAGCCGTCTGTAGACAAAAGGTGCAGCCGCTTGCAGTTGCTTTTTCCGCGGCTACAATCGTCTAACTAACGCCTCCGTGGTGACGCAACTGTGCCCTGGTTGGTTTAAAGTTCATTGACGTCTGGACACGGATGTTGTGTAGCGCTCTGTCACGGAACTTCTCATCTTATATGTACGTTATTTTAGTCCAGTTTGAAGACATATCTTTTCTCTCTCTTTTTAGCTTGTTCTGGGGCGTGTATCTGATGCTGTCAAGCTCAATCTTTTACTGATTTATGTATTTGTTAATCTCGTTTTTATTGTATTGCTTTGTGTCAGTAGGCTATACCTATTAATGATCTTTGGGTTATGGTTTTGCCGTGTTATTTTTCATCTTTGTGTTGTGCAGCACTTTGGGACATCTCTGTTGTTTTGTTTAAATGTGCTATTAAAAAAACGACTCGACTTGACTTGAAGTCTCAATGCACCCTACTACAACCGCCCGCCCCTTTCTTGTCCCTCACGCACAGCACATGACTTCTCCGCCATCTACTACGAAGATCAGGTGGTGTAAACAAAAGACTTGTGTCCGAGTTGACCGCCGCCTTTTAAACACCCGCCCATGCTGCGAGGCGGAGTTCTTGCTGACGCATGTAGCCGAAGTTAGACAGCCGTAGACAGACCGGTGGGCCACTCGAACGAGCCTAGTCATTAAGCCACTCTGGTAGGGAGGGGTCACAGTCCAGAATGTGATGTTTCACTTTATAGTTCGTGATTTCCTGCTGTAGGCCCTGCCAGACCCCCTTAATGTTGTTGTTTTGTAGTTTAGTTTCAAGCTTGTTTCTGTAGCTAGCTTTTGCAGTGTTTATTGCTTTCTGTAGTCTGTATTTGGCAAGTTTGTATCGCTCGCTATCCCCGCACTTATAAGCGTCGTTTTTCTCTTTACAGAGGCGCTGGACATCCCTGTTAAACCAGGGCTTGTTGTTATTATAGATGGTGATAGTCTTTGAGGGCATGCACACAGACTCACAGAAACAGATGTAAGATAAAACACAGTCAGTGAAAGAGCCGATATTGTTCGAGTCAGAAGCAAACACAGCCCAATCAGTGATATCAAAACAGTCTTGTAGCATCTCTGTAGCCCCTGGAGAGCGCCTCTTGACCCACATAGTCTAGTCTAGTCTATACCAGGCTCTAGTCAGAGCACCAATTGGTGAGTCTGACCACAACACAATTTTCCTTGTTCCTAAGTACAGACAGAGACTAAAGACTTCTAAGCCAATTAGAAAATCCAAATAACCAGCAGTCAAAAATCCAAATAACCAGCATGACTAAGATATCAACTTAGAAAATTGATATGAAACTAAGTAGCTTTTGCAGAAGTCATATAAGCCATCATGTAATTGCATGTAAATACAACTTATTTGCGGAGTCAAGCCCACATTTCTGCTAAATGCAATAATTCCACAGGTGAATACGTTCACCATGAATGCTGGTCAGTGATTTGAGTAAGCAGCAAGCATAGCATGTAACACTGTAAACAGATTAAAATGTATTGTAATTAGCCTATACCCGCTCACATAAAGCAGGGACGCTAGCTGGACATTCCATTCTTTGAATAACCTATGATGCATGTGACAGAAGGTGAGGAGGGCAGACGTGATTTGAAAAGTAAAAAACTGGCAATTCCTGTTTTTCCACATTCCTTGAGACAACCCACATCAAACACATTAGGCCATGTCCCTTTCTGTTGGCCACATTTTACTGAAATTCATAAAGAACTGAAAGCGACAGTTGGGTAATTCTCTAAGGATGTTCATCCACTTGCCGAGAAATTTGGTTTGCGTCATCTGCAGACCACATTTTCAAAAAATCTTCTAAAACTTTTTCCAAAGTTAAAGCGTTACGAAGTTACACACCATATCAATATTTCAAACATAGCTTATAATTACACTACACTCAATATCTTGCTTTCTAATTGTCCAAAATGTATTAAACCTACCATACTCAAAAAGCACAAAGTTCAGCCAGAAAGACTCAGAGAAAGGCATATGGTTTAAAGGGATTTAATATGAGATTTAACAATAATTAACAAATAGTGAATAATCTTTGGCGGAGGTCCAGTCATCAGCCCGGGTCTAATGTCGAGGGGTCCGACGGATCCTGCCGCAGAGTGTAACTGGAACCGAGAGACACGGGTAGACTGGACCAAACTGGTGGTGGTGGGGATGGAGGAGGGGACTTCAAAACGCCGGTACCTAAAGCAGCGGAAAAGGTGAGTTAGGTATGTCATTATAAAGCAGGTGGCGGCCGCTGATTGGCCGAATGCAAAGTGCGCTTCCGTGATGTTGGAGTCTTCCTGGCAGAACTTACGCAAGCTTTCATTTCTTTAGGACCACACCACATTTTGTACCATTTTGTGTTTAGGGGGCGCCGTTTTCTCACAAAATGTGAAGGTAAGAGGATTTTTTGTGGAATAACTCGCCAACTTTATCATACAAAAACATCACAATTTTTTATAACTTGGGCTCGACAAGGTGTATACACTCAGACTGTAAATGGTCATTTACCGTGTAGCGCCGCCTACACAAATTCAACATTGCGTTTTTGTATCGCAAGTATCTCGGGTACAAAAAGTCATTATTGCATCAAATTTGTCATGTAACACCATTAGTGTAACACCACTAGTCCAACCTCTTGATGCACCTTATGTTTTGTAGACTTTGTTCCATAGGTGGCACTATAATTCATGAAAAAAACATTTTGGCTAATAACTGCAAAATAATTAGGTATAAAAACACAAGTCTTTTACCCCTATATTCCCTTACTAGACCTGCACCAAAGACATTAAAATATGCCCATTTCTGTCAGCCACATTTATACAACCTTTAAACAAACTGAAAGTGAAAGCAAATAAACAAATAAATTCTTGGAAAACTTGAATTGTTATTATCGCATCAAATTTGCTATGTAGGACCACTAGTCCAACCTATGTAAGCACATTGTTAAATTTGTTCCATGAGGGGTACTATAAATACAAAAATACCTTTTGACTCAAAACTACAGAACTTACATTAATTTCATAGCAGCACAATAATTCCTTCAATTATTCCTTCAACATCTGTGAACTTCACAGCACACTATGGCATTCATACCATGTACCGCTTTGTGGTGCATCTAGTTTTTCAACCACTTTTTCGTCCAAGATTCGTCCTAGATTTTCCACCATTTTGGATTTTGTGGAAATTGAAACCAAACTTGCACAGGTCACGCTGAAAAGTGTACGGGCCACAGCCCACCACAGCCAATCAAACTCGACAGCCGTCAAACAGCAAATGAGCTCATATCTCAGCAAGTCTTTGAGGTATAAGCTAAACTTGGTCCCTGGACTACTGACCAATTCCCAGGGGGGCACACCATGGTGCAGTTTGGCCACTAGGGGGGTGCTATAATTACCAAAAATGTATTTGGAGCTCAAAGCATTACAAATTTTCCAGTGGCCACATATTTTGACCGATGGTCACAAAAATTGACACCGATGATCTTCAGACCATGCCTGACATTTGTGATCATATGCATGTCAAAGCATTCAGCCATTACAACCAATCAAATTCGAAAAGCTGCCAAATAGGAAGTTGCCTTATATCTCAGCCAAACTTTGGTGTATTGACATGACACTTCTTGTGAGTGCTTATGAACATCTCTCTGACCTAAATACATCTTGTTGCCATGGCTATTTTAGCCTGTTTCGCTGCTTGACCACCTCATTGCTATCAGATATATATTTTAGTTGGTATTTTGAGTTTTTTAATGTTTTAACAGTATTGTTTAAACTTTTTGACACAGATTGATTCCATAAAAATGCAGTACTAAAATCCATTTCAGATTTTTTATACATGTGATTATTTTATGTACTTCTGTCATCATTAATATTTAAGTGTAATAAGGTCAACAACCAGGACTACTTAATAGGTTTGCAAATATGAAGTTCTAATTATGACCGCCGCCGCCCCAGAAGTTTTTGAGCCATTAGAAGCTTTTGGCCGCCAAAGCCCCCCCCCCCTCCCGCCCCGCTGTGCCAGTGTCCATCAAAGAGGGGGAGACGGCGAAAAGTTTTTGCTGAATAACTCAATGAACGTTTCACCGAACATGAATTTTTTGTGATATGTCGGTGTTACAGGGGTGTATCAACCCTGCCCATAAACACTCACTTAAAGTATAGCGCCACCTAGTGATATGGGTAAATGCAAAAATTGGGATTTTGTATTGCCAATATCTTGGACCGAGAAGGTGGGAACTGCCCAAAATATGCCATGCACAATCAGCACAAAGACTTCTAAAAGCACAGCACATGCCATAAAATTTGGCCCATAGGGGGTGCTGTAATTATACAAAATGTCATTTTGCCTATTATCTAGAGAACGGTAAGGTTTACAACTTTGAAAGTAAATGAACTCGTCATAGGCCGTTCATGTGAATCTCACCAAATTTGGTACATGTCATCTACAGACAATGCTGACAAAAAGTTATTAAAGGATTTATCTTGAGATGGACTGTTTCAAAGTTACATGTCAATCAAAATTCAAAACATAGCTTAGAATTCTTCAAAAGTCCATATCTCGGCTTCTAATTGCTCATATTTGGTCAAAGTTGACATGGCAACTTTGAACAGCTTTCTTTTCATGTGCACCAAATTTTGTGACATTTCGTCACAGGGTGCAATGTTTCCCGTCAAAGCTAGGTGTACAAAAACAGTTTTTGTTAAATAACTTATCAAAAAAATTGCCCAAGACAATGATTTTGTGTTAGTATGCCCAAGAGCCCAAATATAACAAAAAATGCGAAAAAAAAAAATTCAACCTTTTAGATGTTGTTCTAGGAAGCTTCTGATGCAGAAATCAGGTTTAATTTTTCATTAATCATATTTTGTAATATTACAACGTGAACAAAACAAGTTATAGATATCACAATATCAGTATATTCAATGGTACCCTGAAATAATCATGATCTAAAACATCAATGATAAAAAACTTTTTTTTTTTTATATTTTACTTGTTTCCTTTTTTATTTAACTCGTCCAAAACAGGAAGCTCCGTGGGGGGTCCTGAAGTTGAATGACTTTGTGGACTGATAACTGGGCCTATTTACCCATTTTGCCATCCAATAGCATTAAAGAACAGAACAACAGGACCCATTAATAGTGTAAATGTGGTTTGGAAAAGGAAAAAAAAAAAAAAAAAATTATTTAGGTTTAAATCAGATGTTGTGATATCACAACACTGGCCAATATCTTGGACCGAGAAGGTGGGAACTACACAAAATATACACAAACACACAGAATGTCATTCATTCAAAACCCACATCCATGACCACTTCCAGCGAATCATTTCCACACAAACTCTCACCTCACAACACTGACCTACCACAAACTCATCATACCTACAGTTCCCACACTTCAATAAACTGCAGCGGTCATACCATGTACCGCTATGCGGTACATCTAGTTCTAAAACTGCTTGTTTGGTTGCTTGATTGTGATTGGCTGAATCGTGTTCCAAACTGTTGCATAAGCCCAGCATAACCCCCCAGGTTGGTCTATAATATTCTGTTTCAAAATCCCATACTACTTTGCAGCTAACTTCAATTAAAAATAAAGATGAAATAATAATTGAAAAAAACTTACAAAATCACAGGAAGTAGTACAAATGTTGAACACAGGCTTTGGTGTTCTAAACTGAACCTTACTTCAGTTATTGTATGATTAATGGTGATACTAATAAGCATTCCTAAATGTTGGCCTTGCAGTGACAGTGATTTTTAAAAATGTATATTACATTACATTACATTACATTTGGCAGACGCTTTTATCCAAAGCGACTTACAAAAAGGAGGACATAAGCAATAGAGGAGGACACAGAGTAGAGACACAACAGACATATGTACTTCTGCATAGGGATAGAGAGAGAGAGAGAGTTGGATTAGTGTTTGTTAGTTATGTTAGTTTTGTTAGGAAGGGAAGCAATCTTGGAAGAGAAGGGTTTTTACAAGCTTTTTAAAGATAGGGAGGGATGTTGCTGTTCTTATCGCAACTGGTAGGTCATTCCACCATTGGGGACAACCACGGAGAAGAGTTTAGAGTGACCTCTCTTTGTGAGAGGCGAGGGTACCAATAGACGATTCGTGTGAACGGAACGCAACGCCCTGGACGGGACGTGAGCCTGTACTAAGACATTGAGGTAGGCGGGGGCGGAACCTCAAATTACTTTGTAGGCTAGTGTCAGAGCCTTGTGTTTAATTCTGGCAGCTACTGGCAGCCAGGGAAGATCTCTGAAGAGTGGGGTAACATGTGTCCTTTTGAGTTAGTTGAAGACCAGTCGCGCTGCCGCGTTCTGGACCATTTGCAATGGTTTGATCGCACAGGCAGGTAGACCGACTAGGAGAGAGTTACAGTAATCGAGCCGCGAGGTGAATTACGCCTGTATTAGCAACTGAGCGGCATATTGGGTCAGGTACGGTCAGATTTTTCTAATATTGTATAATGCATAGCGACATGATCTCGCTACGGAAGAAATGTGATCGGAGACAGATAGACGGTCGTCTAATATGACACCTAGGTTCCTAGCCACGTTGTTCGGGGCAACAGTGACATCGCCAATATTCAAGGTGATGTCGTGGCAGATTGACTCATGGGCAGGGATGACCAGGGGCCTATTTCACAAAACCAAGATAAGGGATTAAGACGGGTTTACTTGGTCATCCTAGATGACTTTAGCCTTGAAGTCGTTTCACAGAAGAAATCGCATATAAGTTACCATGGGGATTTATACCTTGCAGCTAGCCTGCTCCCGACCAGGCTAAGAACCAGGATTAGTTCATTCTTGCCCCTTATTGGCTCAATGAACTGTCACTCAGAGTTGTCAGACGCGGCCGACCAGCCAGCAATGGTGTTAGCCAACTTTTAATGGCCTGTATAAAACACTTTGAATAGGCAAAATAAAACATTTTCTCTGCTGTTTATTATATTTGTTTGTTTGCTTATTATTATGCTTTTAATTTCTTTTTTTATTTATTTCATTAATTGAATGAATACACAAACCAACTTCACTTGTGTTCTCAATTAAGTCGGTGATCACAGCAGTATATAATGACAGGCTGCACGTGCTTCACCTCATAACATTCCATGAGGACGCTCTGCTCCGCCGGGGTGAAGTACTGCGCACGCGTCTTCTCCATTTCATCGCTCATTCTGGGATCGATCCATGCCGTCTTTTATAGAATGACGTGAACGCGCTCTTAACAGGATTTGTTACACCTGGCTTGGCCTAGCCGCCTCAACTCATCCGTGCTCGGCCTTAGTGAAACGTATTCAGCGTGTTTACATAGACAAGGCTAGGTCAAGCCCCGTTTTCGTCACTTATCTTGGATGTGTTTAGTCAGGTTTTGTGAAATAGGCCCCAGGAGTTCGGTTTTAGACAGATTAAGCTGGAGATGATGATCTCTCATCCAGGAGGATAGACAGGCGGAGATGCGTGTGGAGACCGTGGTGTCGTCTGGTTGGAACGACAGGTACAGCTGTGTGTCGTCGGCATAGCAGTGATAAGAGAAGCCGTGTGAGCGGATAACATCAGACAGCGAGGTGGTGTAGATAGCAAACAGAAGGGGGGCCAGAACTGACCCCTGGGGAACCCCTGTGGAGAGGGTGTGAGTCGATGACAGACGTCCTTGCCAGGCCACATTAAAGAAGCGCCCAGTGAGGTAAGATTTGAGCCAGGAGAGGGCAGTGCCTGCAATGCCCATGTTGGCGAGTGTGGATAGCAGAATGTCGTGATTGACTGTATCAAAGGCAGCCGATAGGTCCAGGAGGATGAGCACTGATGACTGACCGCGTGATCTGGCTGTTTTGAGGGCTTCCGTGACAGATAATAGAGCCGTCTCAGTGGAGTGACCGCTCCTGAAGCCATTGGCCAGAAGCCAACTGCCCTCTCAATGGTTTTTGAGAGGAAGGGAAGCAGTGAGACCGGTCGGTAATTTTCGACCTGGGCTGGGTTGAGCGTGGACTTCTTGAGCAGTGGCGTAACTCTGGCCTGTTTGAAGGCAGCAGGAAATACGCCGGAGGATAATAAGGTATTGATCACGGATGTGATCGGTGGGACTACCGTGGGGGCAATAGCTTGCAGCAGTTTAGAGGGGACTGGGTCCAGCGGGCATGTATTGGAGTGATTGTTCGTAATAAGTTTAGATACCTCATCTTCTGAGAGAGGGGAGAACGAGGAGAGTTTCGCGCTGTTGTCCTGTGGGGATAATGGGTTGTGAGTGGGGGGGTCACAGAATTGTTTGCTGATAGCCTTAACCTTGTCTGTGCAGAAGGAGGCAAAGTTGTCAGCAGTGAGGTTGGTGGCAGGTGGGGGTGGGGGAGGGTTGAGCAGCGACTTGAAGGTGGAGAAGAGTTTGTGTGAGTCAGTGGTGCTGCTAATTTTGTTATTATAATAGTCCTTTTTTGCTGTCGTGACCGAGGTGGAGAATGACGCTAGGAGCGATTGGAAAGTCTCTAGGTCAGCGGGGTTGTTGGATTTGTGCCATTTGCGTTCTGCAGCTCTGAGTGCGGCGCGTGATGAGCGGATGACATCAGTTAGCCAGGGGCTGGGCTGGGTGAAGTGTGCGGGTTTGGTGGAGAGAGGACACAGGGTATCTAAACAGGAGGCTAGTGTGGAGCTGAGAGATTCTGTAGCAGCATCGACATCTAGTGGAGAGAAACTGTCGGGAGGGGGAAGGGCAGAAGCAACAATTGAGGAAAAGTGAGTGGGAGACAAGTTGCGGAGATTACGACGGAAGGTAACCATGGGTGGAGGGGTGGGAGGTAGTTCTGGTAGGAACACCATGAGGTGGATGAAAAAGTGGTCTGATGTATGTAGAGGAGTGCCCATCACATCATCAGGTTTGCAGTTTTTTGTTAGAATGAGATCTAGTTTGCGCTTTTGTGAGTTGGGGGGGTGAGGACCAGTTGCATGTCAAACGAGTTGACGAGTGATAGGAAGTCTGTGGCGCATGCTTTGTCTAGGTGGATGTTGAAGTCATCAAGAACCAGCAGCGGGCAGTCAAGTTCCGGGATGGAGGACAGTAGAGTGTCAAGTTCATTGACAAAGAGGTCCTGGTGGACGGTAGATGACAATGACTGAGCATGTGATTGGAGTTGTTACCTTGATTGCATGGTATTTAAATGAGTCGTGGTTACTGGTGAGGAGCAGAGGGGCATAATTCCATGTGTTGTTAAGCAGAACCCCAGTCCTCCTCCTCTCTTAGAGAGGCGAGGGGTGTGAGAGAATGAATGTGCTGCGGAAAGGGCTGCCTGAGTGGCTGTGTTTTCAGTCTTAATCCAGGTTTCGGTGAGGGCCAGCAGGTCCAGGGATAGACTGTTGGCATAGGCGGGGATAAAGTCTGCTTTGTTGACTGCGGACTGGCAGTTCCACAGACCAACGCTGAAGGCATTGGTGGGTCTATGTTGCTCCAGTGGCCGGAGGTTCAGCAGGTTTCGGGTGCGGCGGTTGCGGTGGAGGGGTCTGCGAGCAACTGAAACTACGGGGATCTTCTGCAGGCACATGATATGGGAGTAGGTCAGATGGGGATGGTTTAGCCTTGTCAGTGGCCTTGCTCGGTGGACTCGCACAGGTAGACTCGCTTGTCTTTACCCGAGTAGGTCTTCACACGAGGAGGGCTGCACACGAGGGCTGACGCTTCAGCGCAGGTGGCTTATTAATATAGCTAACTGTGCCAATTGATGAGAGCGCCCTGCTCGTCGTAAACAAAAGGAAGGCGGTTTCGATTGGTGGGCGTACAGAAAGTTCGCACCTCAGTTGTTTAGTTAGAGAAAAAGTCGTGCTAGGTGTAGCACACAGAGAAAAGTGAAATATAGTATTAAAGAAGTGATTACTCCACGTTCCCTGTTGCTTGTCCTAATGAAGTGGAGTTCACGCTGTCTATTTATCCTTCCTAATGCTCGTCGTAAACAAAAGGAAGGCGGTTTCAATTGGTGGGCGTGCAGAAAGTTCGCACCTCAGTTGTTTAGTTGGAGAAAAAGTCGTGCTAGGTGTAGCACACAGAGAAAAGTGAAATATAGTATTAAGCAGAAATATCCTACTAAGAAGTGATTACTCCACGTTCCCTGTTGCTTGTATATGACTATATTTAATTAAATGTTAAAAACATTAGTTGTAACCACTTCAGGTTGTGCCTTACAACACCCCTTGGTAGTTCTAAATACAGCACAAACTGAAACAGTAAAAATGTTCAAAGACTTGCATGCATGTCCTGAGAGAAGTTTTTACATATGGACGATCAACATCTCAGGATCTTTAATAAGATGACATGTAACACATATAGCTGCAGAATACTTACTTTGCTTTCAGTTTACTGTCACAAAATTAAGGCCTTTATATCTCAGCTATGTTGTTCTAGAGGCACTAAACTGACTTTCTTGTAATGAAACAAATACTATAAGAAGCAAGGAACAAACAGCTTTTGTATAATGACATGAATATTGATACAGTTGATATACAGTAGTACCAGACAGGTACTCTCTCTATATTAGTCCCAATTCATTTTCCAGTTACCACCCATATCACAACATATCTCATGTTTTTGTGTTTTGGTGGCAATGAGAGAGAGGTTACTGGTTACTATTTACACATGGCCAGATATTAGATGATAATGTGACTAGATGGTGATCTAAGTCCGAATGTTTGCAGGTTGCCAAGATGGCAGGAGGGGATAAGCCGCAGGGTGCTGCCACCAGAATACCTGGTAAGTACTCTCCCACTGGGCATTAAAAAAATGGGTAACAAAAAGGTGCTTCCATGATGTCTGCTGTTTATGCTATTTTTGTACCACACATTAATTTGGATTTGGATTAATGTGTAGACAAGTTTTGTTGTGACTTGATGTACACAGGTTTTGTTGTGACTTGATGAAACTCAGTTTAAGATTAACTAAGAGGAATTTAACTCAGTTTAAGAAATCAGTCCTCATACCATACAGACCACATCACTTCTTAGGGGGCCTCTTCATTTCTGTCCCATTTGACATTAGACACAGTCTCTCACCTCTGCATGATGCTAATGATTTTACACCCTAACCGATTCTGTGAATAACCATACCTATGGAAAACAGTAGGTTTTACCTGCTGCATTCCCAATCAGAACCAGCTATACTCTCAACTCAGCCGTTGTTTGCTCACTTCTCACCATCTTTAGCATCTTCCCCAAAATAATATGAGCTGTGCTGCCATGCTGAACCATGTGAGCATTGCAAATTTGCAGTAGCATGCCAACTCTCCATTAATTAGTAAATCTAAGCATCCCCCTACTGTACCTGCACTGAGTGGCCAGGAGGTTAACATCTACCCATTCATAGTATTCAATAGTCTTCACAGTAAACTAATCAGTGAAGTGTTACCAACCACCAAGTCCATTGACACATCTAAACTGCATCATAGCATGTCACCTTGCAAATCCAAAGCGGCTTTGATATAACCCAAGATCTGGAAATGCTCTTCAATCTGTAGAATGGGCCCACTGCACTGAGCACTGAGAACCACGGGGTCACTGCTTACCAGTGGCTCCATATGCCTCAGTCTTACGTGTGCTGCTCTGATTTGTAACACACAGCTGTTTCAAGAGCGGATCACCGGAAACCAGGACCTCCCCATTTTGAGAGAGGTAAAAGGCGATGTTGACAAAAAAGACACAGGAAACACCATGCAAAAATCAAAACATCACACAAATATCTGAAAATATGTGAAACACCACCAGGTGATAGTGTTTGAAAAGGCTATGCCATTGTTTAAAAAGGTGATTTGTTTTTTTAGGGGTTTTTTTCAGAGTTTTTTTTTAAAGTTATACAAAGGATGTTTATTCTTTATATATGGCGCACATGTATACACTGCAAGTTGTACAGTTGGAATTTGGATTTAGAATAAAAGATAAATTAAATGAAAGAGGCAAAAGTAAATTTCTCATCATACATTTCTCTCTGCTCTAGCTGACTCTCCCAGGACCCCTGACCGCAGTGGCTACAGTAGCCCAGCCACTCCTAAATCCCCGGCCAGCCGCTCCAGCACCCCGGGGCACCAGGTGAAGAAAGTGGCCGTGGTGCGCACCCCGCCCAAATCCCCTGGCTCCCGACGCACCCCCATAGCCCCGGTGGCCCCCATGCCTGACCTGAAAAATGTCAGGTCCAAGATTGGTTCCACAGACAACATCAAACACCAGCCTGGTGGAGGCAAGGTAAGAGCACTAAGGAGAGACACTGTGGGTCTGTCTGACAAAGATGGGCTTTTGTTGTGGTTGTTTTTGTGTGCTTTGCCATGGCTGTGTATATCCTACTCATCAAGTACATGACTTAGCATCTGCTTTTCAAAGGAGTCCACAACCCAGATGTGGCTCCCATCCCGTGATAGGACACATGAGTGGATGCTGAATGCATCTCAGATGCTGTGTCAGTGGAACTTTTGCAAAGAAATGTGGAGGAGTTTGTTTATTCATTATTATTCATAACTTGCTCTTCACAAGGGCAAATTATATATTAATGAGCTCTTACAGCAACTGATGCTCTTATAAATGCATCAGACCGACCAGCTCACTCCAACAGCTTGCAGCTCAGTGCACTAAGCAACTTCTCATAATAAAAAAGTTTAGTTCACAATGATGAATCTAAAAAAAAAACAAACAAAAAAATGATCGGCATGTAGATTGCTTGCATAATTGTGAGTCAATACACTTCGCAAAACTTTAGTACCTAATGTACAAAGTAAGACACTAAGCTTACTGTGCTGTTGTGCGTGTGTTTCTCAGCTGACCCTACTGGCATGGTTCTCAGCTTTCTAGAACTCCCAACATCATGTCTCTGTTTACCTAGTTCACCTTGGATAGGATTAGTTGTTTCTGATTCAGATATGTTTAGAAACTCACTTGACTATGCAAGAGAAAGAGATGAATGTGATAAACGTAACATGTCATTGTGTATAACATGCTGTTGTATTGATAAGTGAAGTCAAGCATGGGCAAAATTGGTCATCAGTGAAACTAATCTAATACAGGTAACTTTATGTGTTGTCCGGTATTTTGACTCCTCTTTCTCACTCGCTTCACAACAGGCAAGGAAACTCTGTATGTTATTGTTAGCATACTGCTATCACTTCCTTTGTTTCAGGTGAAAATAGAGGAAAAGAAGCTGGACCTGAGCAATGTCCAGGCGAAGTGTGGTTCCAAAGACAACCTTAAACACACCCCAGGCGGAGGGAATGTGAGTGTGCCAGCCTCTATGATGGTGACATATTGTCACCACTGTAACTAAACTACTATTTTACATTACATTACATTACACTGCATTTGGCAGACGCTTTTATCCAAAGCGACTTGCAAAAAGGAGGACATAAGCAACAGAGGTGTAAAAAGACACAGAGTAGGGACACAACAGACATATGTACTTCTGCATAAGGACACAGAAAGAGAGTGAGTTCGTTTAGTGATTGTTAGTTATTTTAGTTTTGTTAGGAAGGGAAGCAATCTCGGAAGAGAAGGGTTTTTACAAGCTTTTTAAAGATAGGGAGGGATGTTGCTGTTCTTGTCGCAAATGGTAGGTCATTCCACCATTTGGGGACAACCACGGAGAAGAGTTTAGAGTGACCTCGCTTTGTGAGAGGCGAGGGTACCGATAGACGATTTGTGTGAGCGGAACGCAGTGCCCTGGACGGGACATGAGCCTTTAGTAAGACATTGAGGTAGGTGGGGGCGGAACCCGAAATTACTTTGTAGGCTAGTGTCAGAGCCTTATGTTTAATTCTGGCAGCTACTGGCAGCCAGTGAAGGTCTCTGAAGAGTGGGGTGTTAATGTGTCCTTTTGGGTTGGTTGAAAACCAGTCGTGCTGCAGCGTTCTGGACCATTTGCAATGGTTTGATCACACAGGCAGGTAGACCGACTAGGAGAGAGTTACAGTAATCGAGCCGCGAGGTGATTGACGCCTGTATTGGCAGTTGAGTGGCATATTGGGTGAGGTACGGTCTGATTTTTCTAATATTGTATAATGCATAGCGACATGATCTCGCTACAGAAAAAATGTGATCAGAGACAGATAGACGTTTGTCTAATATGACACCTAGGTTCCTAGCCACGTTGTTTGGGGCAACAGTGACAGCGCCAATATTCAAGGTGATGTCGTGGCAGATTGACTCATGGGCAGGGATGACCAGGAGTTCGGTTTTAGACAGATTAAGCTGGAGATGGTGATCTCTCATCCAGGAGGATAGGTCTGAGAGACAGACGGAGATGCGTGTAGAGACCGTGGTGTCGTCTGGTTGAAACGACAGGTACAGCTGTGTGTCGTCGGCATAGCAGTGATAAGAGAAGCCGTGTGAGCGGATAACATGAGACAGGGAGGTGGTGTAGATAGCAAACAGAAGGGGGCCCAGCACCGACCCCTGGGGAACCCCTGTGGAGAGGGTGTGAGTCGATGACAGACGACCTTGCCAGGCCACATTAAAGGAGCGCCCAGTGAGGTAAGATTTGAGCCAGGAGAGGGCAGTGCCTGCAATGCCCATGTTGGCTAGTGTGGATAGCAGAATGTCGTGGTTGACTGTATTGAAGGCAGCCGATAGGTCCAGAAGGATGAGCACAGATGACTGACCGTGTTCTGGCTGTTTTGAGGGCTTCCGTGACAGATAATAGAGCCGTCTCAGTGGAGTGGCCGCTCTTGAAGCCAGACTGTTTTGGGTCGAGTAGGTGGTTATGGGCGAGGAAGCTAGTGAGTTGTTTAGCGACCGCCCTCTCAATGGTTTTTGAGAGGAAGGGGAGCAGTGAGACCGGTCGGTAATTTTCGACCTGGGCAGGGTTAAGCGTGGACTTTTTCAGCAGTGGCGTAACTCTGGCCTGTTTGAAGGCAGCAGGAAATACACCGGAGGATAATGAGGTATTGATCACGGAGGTGATCGGTGGGACTACCATAGGGGCGATAGCTTGCAGGAGTTTAGAGGGGACTGGGTCCAGCGGGCATGTAGTGGGGCAATTGTTCGTAATAAGTTTGGATACCTCGTCTTCCGAGAGAGGGGAGAACGAGGAGAGTTTCGCGCTGTTGTTCTGTGGGGGTAATGGGTTGTGAGTGGGGGGGTCACAGAATTGTTTGCTGATAGCCTTAACCTTGTCTGTGAAGAAGGAGGCGAAGCTGTCAGCAGTGAGGTTGGTGGCAGGTGGGGGTGGGGGAGGGTTGAGGAGCGACTTGAAGGCAGAGAAGAGTTTGCGTGAGTCAGTGGTGCTGCTAATTTTGTTATTATAATAGTCTTTTTTGCTGTCGTGACCGAGGTGGAGAATGATGCTAGGAGCGATTGGAAGGTCTCTAGGTCAGCGGGGTTGTTGGATTTGTGCCATTTGCGCCATGCCATTTGTGCCATTTGCATTCAACTATTTTCACTTTTCTTTCTGTTTTCCTTTGATTTTGTTTTTAGTTCTCTCCTGTAAAGTACAGGTTGTGACCTGCACTACAGCTTAATGCTGTGGGGGTTAATGTTATTTTCTTTTCCTTATTGTTACTATCTTTTTGTCTCTCTGTTCCTTTGTCCCCATTTCCTCTTTCTCTGACTCCTGCACGTACAGAAGAAGGTGGACTTTTCTAATGTTAAATCTAGGTGTGGCTCTAAAGACCATCTGAAGAATGTTCCTGGTGGTGGTAATGTGATTAACCCAATGGGATGAACTCATTGCCTGGATCCGAGTCTCCGAAGCAGCAAAGCCCAGCTAGATTCTGTGTGATTTCTAAAATGTTGTAATGCACTGAGGGCAACGGTGCAAAGGCAGAACAGCAAGCCAAGGTGGTGTTCATGTCTATAGACATTTGTCCCAAGCCATCTTTAAAATCATCTGTCAGTTTCAGCTATTTTCATTTTTCCTACACCTTTGTTATTGTTGTAACAAAGAAAAAGATGATCTTACTTTATACTAATCATAACAAAAACATAAAGCCTACATGCCCTTGCAGTACTAAAAGAGAGAACATTTTACAATCTTTTCTGCCAGAGGATCTCTGGTCACATGCCTCTTCTCTAAATGTGGATTCAGATGTTTCTGTAGCGCACAGACAAGGCCAGAATGTTAGGGGAACAGGCATTACAGATTGCCTTTTATCTGAAGCCTGCCAAACCCAGTGAGCTTGTCACACAGTGAATTGCTTTCTTTATGACTGTAATATTGAACGTAATTCCCGGGAACTAGAGAACATAATTCTAGGGAATTACACAGTGCATAAAAATGCAGTTGCTGTTTTGCTTTTCTTTAACTGAATTGAATTACAAACAGGCTTATTGTGCAATACAGTGTACTGCTAGGCAATTAATCCATTATGATTTTAAAAGGACAAAAAACAACTTAATTCTTCTTATGGTTACTATAGTTTCTGTGGTTGACACACTGGTTGCTAAGGTAAACAGGATGTCATCACCGAGGTGGTTGGAAAATATTTTTAGATAGACCAGGAAAACAATCAGAACCTTGAGAAACAGTTGGCTATCTAGGATAAGTTGACTTCCCCCTGTTTCTTGTAGGCCTGCTGCACTGGCACCACTTTTAGAAGGCTAAACCTCTGAGGAGTAGTTGGTCAACAAGCTATTTAATACACATTTAGGGGTGCCGATTTTGACCCCCAAAGACAATGCATTAGCTGAAAAGGTAAAAAAAAAAATCAGCTGAGATATCTCAGCTGTGGAATTTTGGAATTGTGGAATTTTATATCAAATTTAAAATAGGTATTTAATATAATTATGACCGCCCTTAGCATTAGATGGGTGAACATGAAACTTGGTGGGGCTGTAGCCCCATCCGGATGATACAGAATAAAATGTTTTGGTGCTGCGGGGCCACCGGCAGTCTGCCCTGGACCCCTAAAAAGCCGGGGAAACTTTAGTCAGTTTTCACAGAATAACTCGCTAACTATTGCAACCAAGAAGACCACAATTTTTTTATAGCTTGGGCTCGGCAAGGTGTATAAATTCAATCCATAAATGGTCATTTGGTGTGTAGCACCACCTAAGGATAATTGTAAATGTAAAAATGTAGGTTTTGAATTACCAGTACTACAAAACAATAAGGTATAGAAACATGATTCTTTCTTTTCCACATTCTCTGAGAAGACCTGAGAAGTCCACATTTTCCGCAATTAAAACAAAAATAAAAGTTATAAATATATATATATATATATATATACACGGGCATCGTTAGACCTGGGCATTCGGGGCTATAGCCCCGGATCTTTTGGGAATAGCCCCGGATCAGTGGCGGCTGTACGCACAAGGCGTCTTGGGGAGAGAGTTTTTTTGTTTTTAATTCTTATTATTGTTACCGCTATAGATGCTTTGGCAATGCAACATATGATGTCATGCGAATAAAGCACATTTTAATATAAATTGAATTTGAGAGAGACAGAGAGAGGCGTCTGTGTAAGAGAACTGAACGCGATTTAATGCACAGAGTTTATACACACTTGGCTACCCCTCCCCCACTCTCACGAAAAAATGATACATCAGTCAAGAATTACATCGCAGGCTACCTCCAATCAGCTTCTTACGAACTAGACATGCACAACTGGGTGAATCCCGAGTTCTGGTTCCTCAAATAGTGAGGGTTGCTCGCATACAGAATATACCAAGTTGCTTGGCCTACAATAAAAGAACTGTTGATGTAAAAACAAGTGCACTTGCAATCGTGAAATTAAACTAAGTAAGATGTCAGCATGGGTTAGCAAGAACACAAGTGGATCATAGCTGCACCAACTTAAGGTAGGACAGAGGGTTTCCTTTATCACATGCCTGCCGTGGCACTAGTTACCAAGACAGTCACAAGTAATATTATTTTCATTGCATCTGAAATAATTTGACGTAGGATTTAGCGTCTACTTATTGTGACTTCTACTAGCGTCAAATTCATAGCATGACAGGCTAGTCACTGTCTGACAGCTAGCACCACCTTAACAAACTTTTGACCGCACGCGTAAACCTATTTAGCTAGTAATAATCTGTTGAATATGGCAGGGGGGTTGTAGTCTTTTTGATTGCTGTTAATTTACAACTTAATTCTATAGGCGTCCATGAATTTACTTTGTTGTTCGCCATGTATGTAGCTGACATTTTAAGTATGGTGTACCCGTGTGTGCGGCCTTGGGGCAGTGTTGTTCAAGTTCACTAGATTTGTTCATGTGTAGTTCACGTATCACATATGTTCATATTATTCATCTTCAAGTTCAAGTTAGTCGTTGTGTTGTAAATATAGATTGACACGTAGCATAGCCCGCAGCACTCGTGCGTTTTTTTTTTTTGGGGGGGGCGATCGGTATTCTGGGCTATAGCCCCGAATGTTCTACATACCTAGCGACGGCCCTGTATATATATATATATACAGTATCTCACAAAAGGGAGTACACCCTTCATATTTCAGTAAAAAATGTGCTATATATTTTCAAGGGGCAATACTACACAAATGAAACTTGGATATGTTTTTGAGTAGTTAGTATAAAGCTTGTGTAGCAGTATAGATTTTCTGCCCTCTGAAAATAACTTAAGACACAATCATTTTTGTAAACAATAGCAGGCCACAAAAGTGAGTACACCCCAAAGTGAGCATGTCCAAATTTTGTCAAATATGAAATTCACCAGAGCTGCACAGATTGTTTTTGTAATCCTTTTCCATTCCTCCATAATTGCATTACGGATTTGGCAGATGTAAGATACTGGTACTCTTCCACCTCCTGCTTAGGGATGCCCCATGGGTGATCAATAGGGTTCAGATCTGGAGACAAACTTGGCCATTCCATTATCTTCACTTTCAACTTCTTCAGGAAGGCAGGGGTCATCTTGGAGATGTGTTAGGAGTTGTTATCATAATGAAAAAAAAAACGGTCGTCCCACTTTCCAAAGGGGGGGTGTCATGTTCTGCTTGATCTGTCATGTTCATGACCTTCCCATTCGGCAACCTCTGCACCAATTCTGGCTGCAGTCATGCATTTATTTTTACAGCCAACTTCTGCATTTGACACTAAGTGTGTACCTTACTTCTTTGACTGATCCTGCCAATGCCTGTTCGAAGTGGAACCTGTTTTGGAAAACCACTTAATGAATCTGGCCACGATGATGTAGCTCAGTTTCATGGTGTTGCTGATCTGTTATACATAGGCCAATATAAGTAATTCTATATATATATATAATTATATCTATATATATAATTATATCTACAGTATGTCACAGAAGTGAGTACACCCCTGACATTTTTTTCCTTTTTTTATTATATCTTTCCATGGGAGAAGTCTAAAGATATAATATTTTGGTAACACTTTACTTGACGGGTGAGTTCATAACACATTCATAGCAGCTGTCATAAACTGCACATAAAGCATTAATGACTGTTTCATGAGACATGACTTAACATTCATACCAGACCTTTCATGAATGTGAAAGACAGAACGACAAAAACTTGTCAAAATAAAAGTCCAGCAGTCACAAAGCAGCACAGCCGTTTTTCTTCCTAACCTCTTACCATCACGTCACATCTGAGTCAATGGGCTAGTCCAGTGCCAGAAAGACAGAACATTGCTAAGCAAGCAATTTTTGTTTTGTAAAAAAAATGATTAGTTTAATAATGTAACCTTTGCTGATGATTTACCTTTTGCTAATGGGAATGTCCAACCGTTCCAGGTTACACAAATACGGGTCAGCTAAACGTAAGCTGGTGATTACGAATACTTCACAACTTGTATAGTAAAGTGACATTCGATGTAGACTTCATAACATATTCATGAAATATTTACAAAGGCTGGAGATTACATTAATGTCATCCAGGTTGCACAAATATGAGTCAGCTGAACGTAGGCTAGTTTACCTCCCAATGTTAAACTCAGTGATTACGAATACTGCACAACTTGTATAGTAAAGTGACATTTAATGTAGACTTCATACGACATTCATGAAATATTTACAAAGGCTGCACTGTAAAAAAGCTGTTTACATTTTCACAATTGAAATTCTGCCAATTTCCAAAAACTAGTTTGGCTTAAACTGTTTTTTTTTTTTTTTTATTTCCCTTAAACCACTCACTGGTGTATTGGTGTAAACCATAATGTGATGCAAGTCAACATTTTAAATTGGACCAAATTACAAAAGATGCTTTTCAAATGAATTTGGTTTACTTCAATCTAAAATATTTACGTGTCACGAGTAATGCATTTTGATGTGAATCATAGTTCTAAAATGGCTCAAATTCAAGGCAACTTCCAACGGTCTTGATCTAAATTCTGAGTTTACATGAATCAAAACCTAAAGTAATATGAAAAGGTTTCACATTATCATAATCTACAAATTTTACATTATCTTAGTGCATTACATTACCATAATCTACAAATTCACATTAACTCAATATACAAAACAAACCATTTAAAAAAAACATTTATTAAAACCACAATAAATATTGTATTGCAGCACAGCTTATACAATGAGTAGAGGTCCTCTGGATTGCCACCGGTAGATGGTGTTCTGGCATGTCCTAAACGAACAAACAAAACAAGTGTAATTAATAACATAATAATGACAATACTTGAGTGTAACACTCGCTTTCCTGACACATGCGATGTTACTATCTGAAATGTAGCTGGGAGCAGTGAGGGGCCAACTATGAAGCAGTAAAGATTAGCAAATTGCCTTGGTAACAGAATGTACTTTAAGACAGATGTAACAAAGCACCTACAGCATGTTTTAAGACAATTCACCAAAGACATTTGTGTAAAATGCACTAGCTTAGAACGAGCCAGTCATCACAGAAGCGGGTTCTCCCTGCCACAGAAAGCTCCCTGCCCTTACCAACAACGGCGGGAACGCAGCTTTCAATTTCATAATTATACTGTACAGACAATGTGGGGTTTGGGACGTATATCTCACAATTGATAAATTACAGGCAAGATACACACAAAGATCCATTTTCACCCAGTTGCTTAACTTAAGTGCCGGAATATTTGGAGATATTGTACTCTCAACCATTCTATACAGGAATGCTAACAACCCTACTAGCAGCAGGTGACATGCCAGCCAATGCTTCTTTGAAAATGCTAGCAGCTTGCTGATAAAGGACACGTTCACTAATCGAATGCCAACACTACCCTACATTCCCGCAGTTTGTACATAAAATGGTACCAAAGACATGCATTCTGTAATGATTTGGTAAAACGATGCCAATATAGCTACGTTGATAATGCTATGCTTCTCCTCCACAGTCCTCATATTATCCCACAACACTCCGCGTAACATGTAAAACGGTATATTTAACAGTTCACCTTATACAATTACGTTTGAAGTGTAGAAATACATGACAACGATAACAAAAGACCAGTAATTTGGTAAAATCTTACCTCACAGAGAGACCTTGCGTAATCTCAAAGAGTCGAGACTTTACTGGACTTTCTCGACGACTCCTCAGCGCATTCTCCAGTTGCCATATGTGCGCATGCGCGAATCGGGTTTATTGAATAGATGTCATTTGATCGAATGTACAATTGTCATTTTGTTCTTTCGTATTGGATCAAACTAAGAAATGACATTGCAGGACTCCCACAATTTAAAAAATATAATTTCACTTGACAATGCAATAATTGTAGGTTTATGAGATTTGAAAAATCACATCAAATGAAAAACGCCAATTAAATTAATGGCATTCTTTGTGAAATATTGAAGGCATATATAAAACCTAACACATTTTCCAAATGTGAATAACTCATCAAGTCATTATTGAATGAAAGTTTTTTTTATTTCAACATTTTTTTATTTTCCAAACTGCAAAAACAGGCTGTTGTTATTGCAAAAGTTACACCACATCATTCCCATTAGCAAAAGATAAATCATCAGCAAAGGTTACTAAATTATTAAACTAATAATTTTTTTACAAAACAAAAATTGCTTGCTTAGCAATGTTCTGTCTTTCTGGCACTGGAATAGCCCATTGACTCAGACGTGACGTGATGGTAAGAGGTTTGGGGGTAAAAAACGGCAATGCTGCTTTGCGACTGTTGCACTTTTATTTTGACAAGTTTTTGTCGTTCTGTCTTCCACATTCATGAAAGGTCTGGTATGAATGTTAAGTCATGTCTCATGAAACAGTCATGAATGCTTTATGTGCAGTTTATGACAGCTGCTATGAATGTGTTATGAACTCACCCGTCAAGTAAAGTGTTACCAATATTTTTCTACAATGTAAAGTAGGCAGTGTACAGCTTATACAACAGTGCAAATTTGCTGTTCCCTCAAAATAACTCAACACACAGCCATTAATGTCTAAACCACTCGCAACAAAAGTGAGTACACCCCTAAGTGAAAATGTCCAAATTGTGCCCAAAGTGTCAATATTTTGTGTGGCCACCATTATTTTTCAGCACTGCCTTAACTCTCTTGGGCATGGAGTTCACTAGAGCGTCACAAGTTGTCACTGGAATCCTCTTCCACTCCTACATGACGACATCACAGAGTTGACCTTGAGCTTGAGACCTTGAGCTCCTCCACCTTCCATTTGAGGATGCCCCACAGATGCTGAATTGGTTTTAGGTCTGGGGACATGCTAGGCCAGTCCATCACCTTCATCCTCACCCAAGGCGTGGTCATCTTGGAGGTGTGCTTGGGGTCATTACCATGTTGAAATGCCGCCCTGCGGCCCAGTTTCAAAGGGGGGGCATCATGCTCTGCTTCAGTATGTCACAGTACATATTGGCATTCATGGTTCCCTTAATGAAGTGTAGGTCCCCAGTGCCGGCAGCACTCATACAGCCCCAAACCATGACACTTCCAACGGAATATCCTCTGAAAACGATGATATGGGATGCGTGTGTTTGGCTTTATGGAACGCAAGGAGAAAAACATTAAAAAGGGCTTGCCTTTGTTCCTCACTAAGCTTGTCTCGCCATCTGCTAAGTGGACGACTTGCTATCTCTTCTCGGCTAGCCTGTTTATTTGCAATGGCTTGCTCTACGTTGGTATGCTCCTTGCTCTTTCTGTGTTTGTTAAATAACGGGTGGTTAAAATTCTTTGAGCCTTTATAAAACGCACCTGCTTTGTCTGCTAGCTGTGGATGAGCACGGCAAATCTTGCACCACATTTCAGTCCGGTCATCAGCCATGATACTTCTTGCAGCCACTTTTCAGAAAAAAAGTATTTTCTTCGACTCGGGCTCCAGTTGTTGCTTCTTTGGTGGTGGCGAAACGCCAAAGAAACTGCTTACTGCTTACTGTTGTCTGTTTCTTTTAGGTAAAATTGATAAAATAGCCAAATAGCCCAAAATCTGGAAAAATTGGCTCCAGTGAGAGGGGACCTCAGCTCAATGCCAACATTTAGCTTAATCAATTACGATACTCTTGACAAAACTGTACAAAATCTCAGTTCATCCACATCTGAACTAGACATTTTGCCGACAATCTTTTTCAAATCTGTTCTTCACCTAATATCAACAGATGTACTTCAGATTATAAATACATCACTACAGACTGCCATTTTTCCTTCCTCTTTGAAAAAAGCAGTTGTAAAACCTTTACTCAAAAAGAATAACCTTGATGTTTCAGTGCTTAACAACTACAGGCCCATATCCAATTTACCATTTATTGGGAAAATAATTGAAAAAATAGTCTTTAATCAATTAACTGCCTTTCTGACATCAAATAATTGCTTTGATAAGTTTCAGTCAGGTTTCCGTGCCAATCACAGCACTGAAACAGCTCTGATTAAAGTTATAAATGATATACGTCTTAACTCTGATGCTGGCAAAACATCAGTCTTGGTGTTACTGGATCTTAGTGCTGCTTTTGACACTGTTGATCACTCCATACTACTACATCGACTCGAACATTGGGTAGGATTCACTGGTATAGTTATCAATTGGTTAAAATCATACTTGCAACAAAGAAGTTTCTTTGTTGCCATTGGAAACTATACATCAGCACCTGTGTCCTTGAACTGTGGTGTCCCTCAGGGGTCAATCCTTGGTCCATTACTATTCAATCTCTATATGCTCCCACTTGGACAAATCATCAAGAACAACTCAATTAATTATCATAGCTATGCTGATGACACTCAAATCTACTTAGCTCTATCACCTCATGACTATGCTCCGCTTGAGTCTCTCTACAGGTGTATTGACCAAATAAACAACTGGATGTCCAACAATTTTCTTCAGCTGATTGCAGACAAAACTGAAGTTATTATTTTTGGGAAAAAGAAAGAAAGACTTAGGATCGCTACTGCTCTTGAGACTAAAGGACTTCAAGCAAAAGATACTGTTAAAAACCTTGGTGTCTTTATTGACAGTGAACTAACTTTTAACAGTCACATGAAAGCAATCACTGAAAATCTGCCTTTTATCACCTAAAAAACATTGCCAAACTTAGAGGTCTTATGTCAAAACAAGATCTAGAAAAATTTGTACATGCCTTTATTTCCAGTAGGGCAGATTACTGCAATGGCCTCTTCACAGGCCTTCCTAAAAAGACCATCAAACAGCTTCAACTGGTCCAAAATGCAGCAGCAAGGGTTCTTACAAAAGCAAGAAGAACTGAACACATTACTCCAATTTTAAGGTCCCTGCACTGGCTACCAGTAAGTTATAGAATTGACTTTAAGGCATTGCTTCTTGTGTTTAAAACACTCAATGGGTTGGGGCCAAAATACTTGTTGGATATGTTCTTGCTATATGTACCAACTAGGTCCTACTGTTGCAAGTTTCAAATCTAGACTTAAGACTAAACTGTTCTCAGATGCTTTTTGCCAGTGATTCACCTTTAATTAATTTATTATTTTACCTCTTTTATCTTTTATGTTTACCTATTGCTCTACTCTATGTCTTTTACTTATCTTACACATATTTTAAACTTATTTTATCTTTTATCTTTTTTTGCTTTTATATTGTCCTTTGCTTTTATTTTTGTTAAGCACATTGAACTGCCTTTGTGTATGAAATGCGCTATACAAATAAACTTGACTTGACTTGACTTGACTTGACTTAGACATGTTTGACTAGTTACCAACATTCAACATACTAGCACTGGCTACATGAGAAACCATGTGAAATATTTCAGGAGGGATAGTCAGTACGCAAGAGCGTGGTAGTGAATCAAGAAGCAGTACGCATCGCTCATTTTTGTCGCGCATGCGTACCAGTTATGTGCACCCCTGAATATAGATGTGAATATATTTTGGTCTGAAGGCTCTTGAAGCACCTGGAGGGGAGAAGTTGAAAAAGTCTATGATTGGGATGCATCGCTTCCTCTAGACATCCTGAATAACAGGTAGTGGAGGCCCTGTGATCTGTTGAGTGTTTTTCACCACCCTCTGCTTTGCAGTTGGCTATAGAGCAGTCCCCATACCAGTGTGATAAAGTTGGTTAGGATGCTCTCAATCACACAGTGGTGGCATTACCCATGAGGTGGTTGTCTCTTCAGTGAAGAGAAGTGGCTGATGGGCCTTTTTAACCAGGCTGGAGGTGTTAATTGTCCATGTCCGGTTCTCAGATATGTGAAACCCCAGGAACTTGAAGCTGGAGACACGTTCAACGGCCATGCCGTTGATGTGGATCGGTGTATGTGTGTCTCCCTTCTCCTTCCTAAAATCCACAGTAAGCTCCTTGGTTGTTGTTGGTGTTGAGGAGCAGGTTATTGTCAGCACACCAGCCAGCTAAGTGCTGAACCTCCGCCCTGTACTCTGACTCATCGTTGTTGATGATGGAGTTGGATCCATACACGGGCCTGCAGTCATGGGTGAAGATGGAGTACAGGAACGGGCTCAGCACACAGCCCTGTGGCGTGCCAGCATTGAGTGTGATGGTGGTGGAGAGTTTGTGGCCAGACTTAACATGCTTGTGCCTGTTGGTCAGAAAGTTCCTGATCCAGTTGCAGAAGGGGGAACTGATTCTGAGATTCCCAAGGTGGTGATTAACTTGAGGGGAAGAATAGTGTTGAATGCTAAACTGACATCAAGAAACAGCATTCTTGCGTGTGTGTCCTTGTTGTCCAGGAGGGAGAGGACACAGTGCAGCGCTGTGAATACAGCATCTTCTGTACTCCCATTGCAATAATAGGCAAATTGATGGGGGTCTAGTAACGGGGGAGGCAGTTCTTGAAGTGTGCCAGGACCAGCCGCCCAAAGCACTTCATAAGAATGGGTGTGAGTACTACAAGGTGGTAGTCATTCAGGCTTGATGGAGAGAGCACACGACCAGGGATGCTGTCAGGCCAAGCAGTCTTCCGTGGGTTGATTTGGCTCAGTGCGTTATGAATGTCTGTGGGCGTGAGGGTGAGGATCTGATGGTCAGCAGAATGTCTGGTTTTATCAGTCTTTTCCAAGCTGTCCATGTCAAAATGGGCATAAAAGTCATTTAGTCCGTCAAGAAAGGACACATTTACCACCGTCGGTGAGGAGTTGCTGGGCTTGTAATCGGTGATGGCCTGTATGCCCTGCCATCACCTGGGCAAAATGTTCCTCCACATTCAGCTTGTGTTCGTGCTTGGCCTTTTTGATGCCCCTCTTCAGGTTGGCTATGAATGTGCTGCAGACCTGTGTATCACCTGATCTAAAGGCACTGTCGGGTGCTTTTAGCAGCAGCCGCACTTCCCTGTTCATTCATGGCTTCTGATTAGGGTATGTGGTGATCTGTTTTTCCGTGGTAACACTGTCAAATGTGGTGTTGATGTATTTCAATACGGAATGCATGCAAGAGTTAATGTTTGTATGAGAGCCATAGATAGCCTTAGAGGCAAACCTACTCGGGTCCGTGTCTGTAAACCTGTCATGAAGCTCTGAGTCTACCCCAACTAGCTGCATGCAGTTCTTTCATATAAGATTTTAAAGTCAACTCTGCAGGACAGGGGCAGCCAGTTTGCTAGTATTGGAGTAAGGTGTGGAGAAGAGTAAATGTGTGGACAAGATTTCTCCCCAAACATACTAAAAGTTTTAAACCTCTTACAGTCTATGGTCCCCACCTACACCACGCTAATAAAAATCTATGCAGACTATTGTAATTTCCTGATTTACTAAGGTCTACAAGTGGCAACATTGTAGACTAAACAGTGAAGCCAAAAGTGAGTTTTCTAAAGGTGCAGTACCTGTTTCGTCCATTAGAGGCTGGCTGCAAGAAGCGAGATGAGCAACTCCTAATAGGCTGCCATGTTAAAAAGTCAATTTTTACAGCGTTTGGTGTCTTTCAGTAGTTTTATGGTCGATGACAACTCTGGGATTTTTAAAAATCCATTTGCTTTCAGACACAGGTAAGAATTAAGAATGAATAATCAGTTTGATTGACTGCAACCAGCCACCTTTGCTGACCCGAGGCTGGGAAGTCATTTGAGTCTTCGGCTGTCATCGGACATTTCACGACTATATCCTTTCCAACATATTCACTTACATATTACATCCAAAATGTCTTGCGCTGCCGTTAGTTGCTCTAACAGACTGTCAAAGTATGTTTCTCTACATTTTACGGTAAGTGACATTAAACTGCAGTTTATCTGCCATTGTTACTAATATGTAGCATCTCTGTTAGTACCATAGCCTTGAATTACCTCAGAAATGTTAGCATGTTATCATAAGTAGCCTGGTATCATAAGCTACTTCCTGAGTAACTCTACTGCAACATGATAGTATTATTCAACCTGTCATCATCAAGCTCAGTACCGTAGCTCCGCACACGCACATTATGCACAGTGCGTAGGCCACCAAGTGCTTGTGGGGGCACCACCAAAAAATCAGGCTCTTGAAAAAATCATCACAATATGCTAGGTAGGTACTACTAACGATATATAAAAATTTGTAAAGCATGTTAATATTTCTAAGCAATACAAAAGCAACATAAGCCAATGTGCTCCAGAAAAAGCTAAATCTCCCTTGCCCCTTCTCCATTCTCCTCCTGGTGCCCCCCTCCTCCACCTCCCAGTGGTCTGTTCGATTATTGCTCAGTCTTACTTTAAGTTTGGCAGACAAATGTTTGGACATGGCTTCAATAAGCCATCTGAAGTCGAGAGTGGAAAAAGGAAGAGAAAGCGAGATGAAGCTCATGTGTCACTTGCAGATAAGACAGTGTTCTAAATAAGTAATAATAATAATAATAATAATAATAATAATAATAATAAAAAGTTTGTTTTGTAGCCTTTGCTCCTTACCCTCAACCAACTTTGTAACGTTAGCTCCCAGGTGACTAGCCATGTTCAGACTGTGTTAACAAGTGTTGCAAATGATTAAAGTTGTAAATGATTGATGCTGACTAACTAGTTTAGGTTGTGAATAAACAATATGGATATGGATTATTGAAAGCAATTCAGCATGGTCACTTCACTGTTTTCAGTTAACATTCGGATAAGACTAGCGTTTTCTTCCTCAGGTTGCTAGCTAGCTATGCTATTTATGATTAAGCTTAACAGTCAGAGCTGCAGTCAAGTGTCGTTACCGGTCGTTGCCCTATTAGCTAAGTGTATTTTGCATGATACAGCATTTCCGGATATCTATAAAGACGCATTTTTATTCAGGCGGTTCCTCTCTCACAAGTACATCATTCTCGTCGGTTTTCAGGTTCATTGGCCAAGGGCAACATCTGTTGGTGAAACTGTAATATGAAAAGAATCAATCTTACAATCTTACCACGTGTTGTCCCATATGAAACCTTTATAAAATAGAGTTTTGAATTTAAAATGTAGAGGGGTGATTTACACGTAGGCTTACATAAACCTAATTAATATATGCAGTTTTGTACTATGGTTTAAAACTGTATTTCAGTACAATTTCTGAATATTTTGTCTTTTAATTCTGAATGTTCTGAATTAAAGGGCAGTCTGCAGTCATCGCACAAATATTTGTTTAATAATGGTGGTGGTATTTATTTATTAACCTTTTAAATTCTTGATAAATTCTAAATTATTGTTCATTCCGGGCAGTGTGGGGTAGGGTGGTATGGCGTGGTGGGGCACCACAAAGAATTTGTGCTTAGGGCACCCAAATGGCTAGCAACGGCCCTGATCAAGCTTATTTGGCTGAATATCGTGAGTGCTATTTGCTGTTGAATAGCGTTGAAGGAGAGTTAACATTAACATTATCTGATTTTTGTCGCAGCTATCTTGGTAGTCTTTGAAGTTTTATACAGTCAGTTACCGCAAGCTAAAACATGTAGGCTACCTGCTGCCTCTGTTGAGCACTCTTACGTTTTTGTTAAGTTACTCTTGTTGTGTTTGATACTTTCCACCCGGCCATTTCACTATAGCACACGTAATTTAAATTCATTAACTTTCTGATTTCTTTACATGTGTGCGTAAATATCAATGTGTAGTCAAAGTGCCATGTCAATAGCCCAATGACAAATACGTATATACTGACAAAATGTTTGCCTTTGGTGACATGCAGAAATAAAATGTTTTTTCCTTGATATAAAGGCTGATATAAGAAATATTTGCCCATTACTATGTGATAATGAGTTTACTGTTCTGCAACATTATTACCTCCGCCAAGGAGGTTATGTTTTCGACGGCGTTGGTTTGTTTGTTTGTCTGTTTGTTTGTGAATAGCATAACTCGAAAAGTTATGGATGGATTTTGATGAAATTTTCAGGATAGGTCAGAAGTGGGCTAACTTAGAACTGATTTGTTTTTGGTGGTGATCCGGATAACCATCTGGATCCAAGATTTTTTTATTCAGTAAAGTTACCAGTGTAGCAGGGAATCTACAGACTTTTATTTTGAAAGGAGGGAATATAGGTTGGTACGGAAATGAGGCTCCTGTTGCGGGTCAAGGAGTTGTTGAGTTTTTGGTTAGAGGGTTCAGTGAAAGACAGAGGACAGTTAGAGCGGTAGTGGTGAGCAGCCCAGTAGTTCATGTTGCCAGTGGAAATTAGATAAAGTACATTCCTGCACCGAAGAGCCAACTAAGTTCGTGTGAGCATGAGTGAACGAACCCACTAGTTAACTATTACGCCAGTAATAAAATGTTTTAACATGATTAATGTCTTTTAATGTCTTATATGACAATATGGTGGAGACTTAACCCTCCTATTATCTTTGGGGTCAATTTGACCCCATTCAATGTTTAACACCTCAACAATACACCAAGAATATTTTTTTTTTGCTTCATCCTTGATGACTTTTCCTAATTAAGGGGGGAGAACTGGGTAAACATAAAATTAACAAGATGATATGTTTTCAATGTCCTGTATGCATGTTGTACGCATCCGTGTTCCTTGGGGTCAATTTGACCCCAAACTGTTTTAGCTGCATAAAACATATACAACATATCCACATTTTGCACATACATGTTTAAGTTGTTTTAGATCACATTAAGGTGATCAAAACATGCAGTTTTATAGTCTTCAGACAGGTTTCCTCTGTTTATGGCCCCAACCTAACACTAATAATTTTGATGACATGGGAGAGGGGCAAAACAATTTCCACAAGAACCTTGAGGCAATGGTGGCCATGCGCTTAGGGTAATGGATAAACAGCGGTAGTACCACTGAGGTACCTTGAGCATGGTACTGTCCCAGACACTGCTCCCTGGACAGTGCTGTCATGGCCATACAGCCAATATACTAAATGAGGAAGTTCCGTCCCCATTCATTTCAATGGGAAATGGTAGGCTAGTCAATTCAGCCAAAATTGAGCAATTTTCTGATGTTTCGAAATGGAGATTCTGATTCTCATTCATCCAGGTCATAGTACTCAAAAGTTCTAAGTTGTAAGCAACTGTACTTCTTTTTGAAGCTTGAAATTGTGTCTCTTTTTCCCGGGGTCAAATTGACCCCGAAGACAATAGATGTTACTATTCTTGATGACCACAACCGAATTTATTTTCAAATGTTACCAGTAACAGAAATTTGTATTAAGAGGTACTATGCATCCATTGAAATACCAAAAATATCTTTCTTTCCATTTTTAGATCAATCAGTAAGATTTTATGGCTATTTCCATATTTTTTCATAATCATGAAATACATCATGGATGTATGTGGTGTTTATGGGGGCTAAGTTATTTTTAAAGGGCTTTTTTTTTGGTCCTCAACAAAGAAATATAGTAGTACCTCACACACAAACCAATAACCAAGGCCAATATTTTGAATTATACACATTTTAAGGAGATTTCAATGGCTGGGGTCAAATCGACCCCAAGGATAAAGGATGTTAGAAAATTTGAGGGTAACAGGAGGGTTAAGCTGCCTTGGCGGAGGTCTGCGCTCTCTGAGTGCTTTTCTAGTTATTAAATGCAATACTACTGGTAGTGATTTAATGCCAAATACTGGTTTCTGTAGCCATTTGTAATGTTAAACAGGTGTAAAAAAAAATCAGATAAAAGAAAACATTAACATACATTGGACACATTAGATTGTACAACTCCCAGCAGTTTCATGGAAAATGTAATGTATATACTGTATATATACCAGAGTATTCATAACTATTAGCTGTCCAAGTTTTTGAAACATGAGGCTGTATTTGGTATTTGAGCTACGGCAGGTTTTAATGACAGAATGTAAGAAAGCACCGGGACGAACGCCTTCATTTATAAAGTCCACAATATACACCTAATAAACTAGCATGATAACATCAACAGCAGCCAATAACAACTATTACAGCTTCACAGAGACAGATGAAACAAGCTAGGTTAATTGTAAGGTTTCACTTACATGACAAGAGAACAAATTCAATGTCAAGGTATTATGAGCACATTTATAAGGAAAGACTACCGCACACTGCTTTATTTTACTTAGTGTTTATTCCGAGTGAACAACACGTTTTGCATAGAGCATCATCAGGCTCACTTAGGTGTGGCCTGAGCACTATCAGGTGTGATTAAATTATCTCCCAGTCAGGATTCCTAAGTTCTACATCATATTATTTAGTATAGAGCTATACATGGAAAACCATTTCTTTTCCTCACTCCATTTTTTGTCATGAAATCATGGTCTGATACTGATTTAATACCAAACATGAGTCAATAATACAATGTAAATACACCACAAAGGAAACCATGATTAGACATTAAACTGCCTATGTGCCCACAAATTCACACACTATACAAGCAATATTCTGTATTACTACTGAATACACTACTGCCGCATGCCATACACTACAATTAAGACATCTCTTATTAAATTCTGTGTCAATGGGCAACATTAACAACTAAAATTGAAAGACAACCACAATATCAACTTGAAGCAGAGTTATAGTCATAAAAGACATGGTTGCTATGCATTGCTAGATTACACTAATATACAGGGCTCTCAAGTTTTGAAGTGTGGTGGGAGTGAGATTTTTTTTTTTTAAGGGGGGGGGGGGCAGCGTACCCATCAAACCATCGAACCCATCACACAGCTACTTAAAAAAAGAACAAATTTCGATCAAATTTCAGTGTTTATTTATTCTATGACAAATAATAATAACAATAATAAGACAATACCACTCATTAGTACTAATAGTTATGAATGCAGTAGTGTTGTCACGATACCAACATTTTGGTACCGGGACCGGTACCAACATGTATTTTGATGCCTTTCGGTACTTTTTGATACTTTTTCAAATAAAGGTGTTTTTTTTTTTTCAAATAAATAAGGTGATACATTTGTCATACAAGCTAAACCCTGATTTACATTGAGATACATAACCTAAACAATATTTTCATCACATACAGCCTGTCTTAACTAGGACCAGTGTCTTTAAATGGTATGTTATCATCATACATGTCATGATCATACATGTATTGTAACAACCTCTGCCCTTTGAATATGTCAGTTTATTAGAGTTTTTTTGTATGTTCTGTCTAAATACTTTCCAGACGAAGCCCTCTCTGTCTTCCCTTATTATTAGGTGTAATACCTAGTGTGGCCATTTTGCAGTATGGCGCTAATTCATTAATTGGCCTCTCCTTTTTTGTTTATATCCGAACGTGGATGCTACATGCTAGTAACATGGCGGAGTCAAGTATCCAGTTGAATGTCTCTGGAGAGCTTTATCGTGCGCGTGTTGTTTTCTCTCACCAGCTGACACTACCGTCGCCTTTTTGTGCTGAATGCATTATGTGCAATAGATCAACAAACTCATATGGATAATTCTAATTTTTGAAACGGATTACGCTGGAGAAAGTTTGCTGCTCGCTGCTTAAATCTCGGACTGGATTATGAATCTTGTAGGCTCCCTGACTGACACTGAATATTTTTTTAATGACTATTAGCTCGTCTTTGAACCTTTGCCTGCTAGGGTGTTGGGTTTTGGTGGTGTATTGCAAGACTATTATGAACTGAAACGAACTTTTGGGATGTACAATATATTGCAAAACGTGAAATGTGGTGGTCGCTGCGTGTTTTTTTCTGTTTGGTAAGGACTCTATCATGTGTTGCACTTAAAACTATTGAATTATTACTTTTGAAAAGGGTACATGTCATGAGTAAATTGCCTGTCGTTCCCTGAACTCAGTGTGCAGGTGTGGGTGGCTAAATTGGAGGTGTTTCCGCCTTTAGCCATGCATGTTTGAAAACACCGTTTATACAATGGTGCATGGGTCAGCGTCAATTCCCTCGTCTTGCTCATTTGGTTTTAAGCCGAAGTACTGCCATGTGGCACTTATCGCCCGTGGTTTGTCCACAAGTTGCAGCGTGGTGGCAGCAGCCATTCTCTCCTCCGTGCTGCACTATCTATATAGTACCGTTTCAAATGCCTCCGTACCGCGGTACAAAGTCAGTACCGATATACCGTGCAACCCTAGCGGTGATTAAAGAAGGGTTTTTTATTTATTTATTTATTTTTGAGAGTGAGAAATACCATGTGTGGCGTGTGAGCGTGTGAACTCGTTGAGATGCGTGTGTCACACTCTCAAAGAGTGAGACTTGAGAACACTGCTAATATACATTAATTTAGCATTGCCATAAAATCCTAAAAAACTATTCTTTCCCACCATAACTTCAATCATTCAAAATCGTAAATATTATTATTATTATTATTATTATTATTATTAACAGTAGCAGATGGCACACATAATTACTAAATGTACTAATGTACTAAAAATATTACTAGATTTTAGCAATTACCGGCAAAGTAGATGAAGTTTGAGTGGTTTGAGTCCTGTCTAATCAGACAGCTGTTAAGAGTACAGGGAATTTTGGCGGAGCTGGCTGGGTCTTCTGGCTGCCTGGCACCACCTTTTTACCCATATATAGACTGGCTGTGAGAAAGTGATTTAGAACAGTGAACGAACTGGCCAAGATGGCTGCGCCCTGAACCATCAATTTAAGCCTCATCCAGTCTGTGAGAAAGTCTATGCGCGACGTCACAGAGGGTTTGTCTAGTTCTCTTATATACTTAAGCAATAAGCCAAGAGAGGCTGTGGGTTTCCGCTGGATTTAGAACAGCTAAGGGATGTTGTTAGGTACGACGCATGCCGAGTGCCATTTAAGTAGCAAATAAAGTCGCAAACCCTCATGAACTGTTAGCTCACCTCAGAAAGTCAGATAGGGTTGAAAAGCTCTTTCGATGGAGAAATGATCAGGCCAGCCCTCCTTCGCAGTATGTTTTCAGAGTGTGAAGTAGAGTGTCATTGTCTTGATGTATCTGTGTTTCTTGTCTGTGGCAGGCAAGCTTGCTATGACAGAATTCACTACAGATCTACCTCTTCCTCCTGTATGCCGCCTACTGTGTTCCCTACTGGTGCCCTGGAGAGCATATCAGCAATGGCAGTGGTCTTGCCTGGCACGTGTGAGCTGGTGTAAGGAAACCACATGAGACGCATACCAGGCATTGTATGTGAGGTGGCATTTTATCCAGACTCTTTGAGAGTAGCAAGGAAACTAAGGGCTTGTGATGTGTCTCTACCTGGAATCTTTCTCAATCAGGAACTCAGAAAACCTGTTACAGGGACCCTTATAATAGAGTTGGTTGAACACAACTAATATTTAAGGAATGTACACTGTTTATTATTAATATTTAGTTAACCTTTGAAGTATCACTTTAATAGATGTGTCACAATGAAAAACCACTTCGGCAAAAAAAAAAAAAAAAAAATTTGTACAGCCCACCATGTATTTCTATTGGTCTGCTGATCAACACGCATGTCATTTAAATGCACGGTAAACATATGTGAAATGACCACAACAACAGGGTTCTCGCAAAGCCCCATTGAGTTGGCTAACTGATAAATCAAACTTTTACCGAAGTCAGTCGGTAGCATTGCGAAAACGTCCTTTCCTGCAATAAATGCTTGAAGGGCTGTCTATTTTCAGAGAGAATTTCCCTTTGAATTCTTCCAAAACATCAGCTACAGCTGCATTGAAATCTTGCCGTTGCTCCATGTTTGCCATGTTGACAGTGACTGAGGTAGATTTCTGGTTGCTAAACTACCACGTCATTGGCTTTTTGAAATGCTAGATTTTCATTGGTCCCGGTTTCTGTGCAAAGGTAGAAATGGTGTAGACAGGCAGCTTGGCCAGTTACTTGCACGAGAAATTCAAATGCAGCGTCACAGGAAGTATGGGCGCGCCCAGGCTACTCATGTTCAACATGTCTACCAGATCTGGGAAAGTTTGTCAACTAACTAGCTGGCATGACATTTGAGATTAGCGGTTTGCGCTTACCTTCCTTTGGCTTGTTTTCAGTTGTATTTTGTGTTGACTTTTCTGGCTGCTGCTCACTGACAGAGTCGTTGGCGCTTTCAACCAGGTTAATGCAGTTAGAGGCATCCTTCGCCTTGGTTGTAGTTAGTTGACAAACTTTCCCTGATCTGGTAGACATGTTGAACATGAGTAGCCTGGCCGTGTTGATCAGGAGGAGTCCAATAGAAAGACATAGTGGGCTGTCCAAAATAAAAAGTTGTGTTTTTTTTTGCCCAAGTTGTTGTTTTTCATTGTGACACATCCATTAAAGTGATACTGCAAAGGTTAATTAAATATTAATAATAAACAATTTGCATTACTTAAATATTAGTTATGCTCAACCAACTCTATTATAAGGGTCCCAAGTCCAACAATTACGCATTACTTAAATATTAGTTATGCTCAACCAACTCTGTTATAAGGGTCCCAAGTCCAACAGTTATGCATTACTTGAACATTAGTTATGCTCAACCAACTCTATTAGAGGTCCAATGATTAGTGGTATCCATATTAGTTAAGTAATAATATGTATTACCTTGTAACATAACAAATACTTTCATGAACAACCATTTAATAGTTATGTGAAGTAAAAGTAATTGTCAAGTGAAGTTAAAAATATGCAATGATAATAATTAACAAACATCCAACATAACATTAGGCAATAGACTGTTGGCCATTTGTTTTAATAATAACATGTCGTTATTAAACAGTTAAATAATATTGAAATAATAGTGTGAAAACTATTAACTTGTGCCAATTAGACACATAGGTAATAATTAACAACAACCCTTACTAAAGTGTTAGGTAATGGCTACTTTACTGTTTATTGTGGCCCCTTATTAGGAAGTGTTACCAAAAAGTCAAATGAAAATTAAAAAATCATCAGTGCAATTATCTAGCCAAAATTAAAAATGAAATGAAATTTGACTTTTCATTTTCCTGATAAGCGCAAATTATTTGTGACAAAGATACAACATGTAAAATAAATTAAAAAAAAATTAAAAAAAAACAATAAAACAAAAAAAGTAAAACGTCTATTAGACAAGAGATTTGAAAATTAAATGGCAAAAAGTTTTGCATTTTCATTTGACTGTTTTATCATTTCTTTTCTGGCAGCTTTTACCTCCCATATTTCTTCACTCGGATCTCATCAAGCAAAGGACCGTATCTGCAGTGCTCTGCAAGGCAGTGCAGCGCTGTGTGGAAGCTGTCTACTGTGTCTCCAACTTCTTGTACGTTTTCATTGAACTTAGCAGGAATATGACATTTCTACAAGCATTTAGTTTGTCTTTAACTGTACCAAAATCACTTGGATCCTCCGCAGTTAAATCCAGAGAAACTAAAATGTATTTAGCCTCTTCTCTCATAAATTCTGTTCACCTGGCTTTCTTTCTCTTGTTTGTCTTACCCCGAAGCGTTGCGAAATTTGTTGAATCTTTTGATTTACTTTGTCCACTCATCCGCCTTGAATAAAAAAATCTCTGGAGGAGAAGCTCAGAACTGAGCCATGCTGCTGCCATTGCATATGTGCTAGCACTAACACTGACTTTAACTCTGACTAGCCTAAGCATTTTGTATTGACGTCTCACATACACAGTACACTTCAAACTAGCACATTATGCCGCTGGCTACTCAATGATATAGTCTATGTGACACACTTCTTCTGACACCATGTTTAGTTGGCCGTGCGCATATTATTATTAGGGAATCAGAGACTACCAGATGTGACTGCTTTGTTGGTATTCTGTGCCATGTATTAAACTTCCTCTCCCGGGAACATGCATTACATACTAAAGGTTCCTACCCAGTATGTCACCTAACACTACAGTACAGTTTGGAGACTGTTCAATGATTGGATGAGAGATGTGCATCTATGCATCTTGTCCGATATCAGTGATCACTTCACCGTCCAGTGTATTATGGCAAATCGATCCCAAGGCCAACTCACTAATTATTAGGCCACAGCTGCCCACACTGCCCATGTGAACAAAGTTCCTATGTTAAATGGTTTGAGCTGCATTCATTTTACAGAATTGGTTAGAAAAAGAAAAAGCAGAAGAATAAGTGCACTGTAATAATATCTGAACTAAGCTCTCTTAATAAATGCTTGATCTTTGGTTAATAAAAGTTTTATTTTAAATGACATTATAACATGTAAATTGGACTTTCTATTTGTAACTGAGACATGGCTTACTGCTGGTCACCTCATTACACTTGGTGAACTCTGTCCATCTCGTTCTCATTTTTTAAATTCACCTAGGTCTTCTGGTTGTGGAGGTGGTTTAGTGGCCATTTTTCTTTTAGTCTTTTCTTTTAGTTTCATTAGTCTTTTAAATGTAGACTTCTTCCCACTAATGATTATTCCACTTTTGGTCCTGCCCCAGTCCTATGTGCTTTGGTGTACAGGCCTCTGAAAGCCTCTAGCACTTTCATTCAAGAGTTTTCTGACCTGCTGTCTATCATGGCCTCAGATAAGTTATTAATTTTAGATGATTTCAACATTCATGAGTGTTGTCCAAATAAGCCCATGGTGAGCGACTTTTTAAAGGTCAACTTCTATCATTATTTTTATTCATATTGCTGTGTCGCCACTATGGTTGAATGCATTGTGCATCATTTCTGTGAAAAATTATGTCCTAGTTCTCTTGCTTGACGCTGTTTTCTGTAAGCTAGAACAGGTCTAGTGGTTGATAGACTGGCTTTCCTGGTGTCCCTCGTGAATATCCATGACGTGTCAATAAGGCACCTCTGATCGGGCAAATTCACTGTCTTTTGCTCACATAGCTTCTGTCCACTGTTCTTCCTCTGGGATGTAGGCGTGCCATACATGGCTCTGGGCGGGGCTTACGACCTAGTGACGTAGATAGGTTTAGCCTGCTCTGGTCCGCTCGTTCTGGTTAGCTCGACCCTTAGCTCGACCCTTCAATGACCAGTAAAACCATGAGGGTCGAATTTCACATCTTGGAGTACTGCGTGCATATACTGCTTGTTGTGACCCACCACATTGTAAATAGAGCTACTCAAAGTGGTTTTTAGCGGAAGGACCCCTTTAAACCTTGTTGATTCCTTTAACTTAGCTCAATCAGTACCTGCCCCTACACATCAAAAAGGCTACACACTTCATCTTGTCCTGTCATCTGGTTTCACTGTCTCACATTGTCACACTGTATCAGATCAGTTCTTAATACAGTTTAATTGACTGTGACACCAGATAACACCTTGTCAACACCCCCCTGTCTGCAAATGTACATAGTAAAGTGAGAAATCTTGGCTTTTTAATGGACAGTTTACTGAATTTTAACAGCCAAGTCAGTAATGTGGTGAAGGTCAGTTTTTATCAGCTCCGAACCATAGCCAAACAAAAAACACTTCTATCTGCTACTGATCTTGAAACACTTATTCATGCCTTTATTTCATCTCGTTTAGACTACTGCAACTCACTATATACAGTTCTAACCAAGTCCAACATCAATAGATTACAAAGGGTCCAACATGCAGCAGTCAGGTTTTTAACTAGCACCACATCACATCACACCAGTCCTGGCTCATCTCCACTGGCTACCAGTTAAATACAGAATTGTTTTTAAAATTTTACTGTTTGTTTTCAAAGCCATTTACAATTCTCCCACCTCACATTAAATCCTGCCCAACCATTGCCAGTTTTAAATCTAGTTTTTTTCCCCCTGGTATTTACCTACTTATTTTATCTACGTATTTATTGATCATTTATTAAATAGTATGTTATATATGTCTCTGCCTTTCTTATGCTATAGCCCATGTTTTTTTTATCTTATTTCTATGTTATTATATCGTTTTGTTTCTAAAGCACTTTGGCTATAAATGTAATAATGTGCTATAAAATACAAATTGACTTGACTTGACAGTAAGGTTAGCAATAGCCAACTCAGATATTTTAGCATTAGCTTATGGTGAGATAATAGATTTTGATTAACTGCAGCTTTTTTTCAAAATATTAGGTACCAGTAGTAAGCATATACCACAAATGGTTTTAGCATTAACCAAATTAGATAACCTGCTAACCTTCTAGATGTTTTACAGACTATCTTAGGACCAGCATATGGAAGCTATGTCAAGCACATTTACAAGACATTTAACTTTAGTTTTGCTTGGAGTATAAAAAGCAAGGCTGGTAGGTACTGGAGCTGAAAGGGATTTGCAGGTTTTTTGTTTCAAGATTGTTTTTATCAGCGTGTAATTTTTTTATTATTTATTTTTTGCATTTAAAATTTCAGCCATTAGTTGTTGACATGTTGTAAGTGGGAATTATTGTACGCTGCATTTAAAAATGAGAACTAAGTGGAAAAATGGTAGGTGGTCGACAGTATGACATTATTTATTTTATTTATTGTGGGTGGAGCTGCAAGAGATGGGCTGCAAAGCAGCGTGCAGAGGAGGCAGAGGGAGCTAATATAAATAACAACAAGCAACAGCTAACAAACAGCTGATGTGGGCTGGGTTAGCATTAGCCAATAGGAGACATAGCAGCTAATAGCAGGCTTAACTACGTGGCCTGCCAGAACTATTGCATTATGCTCCATTTTTGGTGTTGCCCCATGTACACCATTAAAGGTTCCACAGAATCAAACAAATCAGAAAGTCGAGCACCACTCTAAAGACTGCCAGTGCTTGGTAACACACCACCACCACCGCCCCCCTTACCTACAAAGGAATGGCCTAGGTCAGTGAACTTCTGTGGGGGTGGATTCCCTGCATGAAGCCTTTGATCTCCCCAAGCCTAGAGGAAGCACAGTTATGATCAGAAAATATTATTGTGCCCTAAGTAGCAAAGGGAGCAAAGACATTTTCTTCGAATAGAATTGAAAGCTTTTATTGTAGTGATGGGCAAATGGAGCCTTGTGAAGCATTGATGCCTTACTCAGAAAATTGTGTCAAATGGTTCGAAGTGTCTGAGGCCTTGGAGAAACACTGACCTCTAGTGGACAAATTTAATCATCCCAAACCATGGATCGCTTTTTTCCACTTGTGGATGCCAGGGGCGTTGTTAGACCTGGGCATTCGAGGCTAAAGCCCCGGATCTTTTGGGAATAGCCCCGGACCAGTGGCGGCTGTACACACAAGATGTATGTTGGAGAGAGTTTTTTTTTAATTATTAAGTGTGCTTGCAAAAAGCACACTTGTTATCCCACCGTTTATTAAGTGTGCTTGCAAAAAGCACACTTATTGTTATCCCACCGTTTATTATTATTACTTACTACACTTATTACGTTACTACACTTATTGTTATCCCCCCGTTTATTAAGTGTGCTTGCAGAGCACACTTATTGTTATCCCACCGTTTATTAAGTGTGCTTGCAAAAAGCACACTTATTGTTATCCCACCGTTTATTAAGTGTGCTTGGAGAGCACACTTATTGTTATCCCACCGTTTATTAAGTGTGCTTGCAAAAAGCACACTTATTGTTATCTCCCCGTTTATTATTAAGTGTGCTTGCAAAAAGCACACTTATTGTTATCTCCCCGTTTATTAAGTGTGCTTGCAAAAAGCACACTTATTGTTATCTCCCCGTTTATTATTATTCTCCTAGACCAGATCTTGAAGACGTTACTATTCCTTAGGCTTTCGAGATAGAGACACCGTTCCAACTCTAAAACGACCGGCCCGGTTTGGACAAGACTGCCTACAATTCTGTATACCGTACCTCTTGTCGTTTGTCCATTATTGTCGTTTTTCTGCAACTTTTCCGCCATTGAAAATGAATGGCGGAATGTTCAGGCTGATGATGTCACAGTACACTGCTCTACTCTAGCAGCTAGAGTGAGCTCTGCCCTCACTCTAACTTCCACTCGTTTTTTTAATGATTAAAACTCAACCGCTTAACACTTCTATCTGCTAGCCTAAGGAATAGTAACGTCTTCAAGATCCGTTTATTATTATTCTCCTAGACCAGATCTTGAAGACGTTACTATTCCTTAGGCTTTCGAGATAGAGACACCGTTCCAACTCTAAAACGACCGGCCCGGTTTGGACAAGACTGCCTACAATTCTGTATACCGTACCTCTTGTCGTTTGTCCATTATTGTCGTTTTTCTGCAACTTTTCCGCCATTGAAAATGAATGGCGGAATGTTCAGGCTGATGATGTCACAGTACACTGCTCTACTCTAGCAGCTAGAGTGAGCTCTGCCCTCACTCTAACTTCCACTCGTTTTTTTAATGATTAAAACTCAACCGCTTAACCTATAAACTTGATTTAAAGTTTGTAAGAGAGGTCTGGGATCTGACTGTGACCTGTGTAAATTTCATGCGGCAACTACTTAAACTGTTTGAGATAGGACAGTTTAAAAATGGTGTCAGACAGTCTATGGGATTTTGCCATACATTTCATCATCTTACTGTAAACAGGTCAGGGTGCATGTCTGAAGTTTTAAATGACCAAAACTCAACCGTTTAACCTATAAACTTGATTTAAACTTTGTAAGAGAGGTCTGGGATCTGACTGTGAGCTGTGAAATTTTGATGTGGCAACTACTTAAACTGTTTGAAACAGGACAGTTTAAAAATGGTGAAAGAGAGGCAGACAATACTGTGGCAGTTGCACCTGGACCAACTGCCATTTTTTAAATGTGGAATGTTCAGGAATAGAACTCTTGAGTGATGTCATAATCCCCATGCCATGGCCTGCATAATGTTCTGCCATGGGAGTGTATTGCAGCCTATAGTAGTTATCTCTAGTAGTTATCTATGTAGTCAGTGCTGCTCTGTTAACCTAGCAAACGTTTGTTAGCCGTTATGTTAACAATGCTAGCTATGCTAACTATGCTAAAATGCAAAATAATTAACTGGGTTAAAAGTGTTACTCGGTTGACTCAGCTTGTACTTGTTAGCAGTTATGCTAACAATGCTAACAATGCTAATAATGCTAACAATGCTAAAATGTGAAGTAAGTAACTGTGATAACATTGTTGTGTAGCTATATTAGCTGAGGCTATTTAGCCATTATGATAACAATGCTAACAATGCTAACTATGCTAAAATGCAAAGTAATTAACTGGGTTAACAGTGTTACTTGGTTAACTCAGCTAGTATTCGTTAACAGTTGTGCTAATAACGCTAATTATGCTAATAATGTTAATTATGCTAACTATGCTAAAATGTGAAGTAATTAACTGTGCTTACAGTGTTGTGTAGCTATATTAGTTGAAGCTATTTAGCAGCTATGCTAACATTGCTAACAATGCTAAAATGCAAGCACACTTTTTGCATTTTCTGCGGGAATGCAGTCTAGTTATTATTGTTACCGCAATGCAACATATGATGCAAATAAACCACATTTAAATTTAAATTGAATTTGAGAGAAAATAAGCGCGATTCAATACACCGAGTTTAAACAAACACTTCGGTGGCTACCCCTCCCCCACTCTCATAAAAATGATACATCAGTCAAGAATTACGTCGCAGGCTGCCTCCAGTCAGCTACTTATTACTAACTAGACATGCACAACTGGGTGAATCCCGAGTTTTGGTTGCTCAAATAGCGAGGATTGCTCGCATACAGAATATACCAACATGCTTGGCCTACAATAAAAGAACAATAAAAGAACTAAGGTTGATGTAATAAAAGTGCAATTGCAATTGTGAAATTAAACTCAGTAAGATGTCAGGATAGGTTAGCAAGAAGACAAATGGATCATAGCTGCACCCACTTAAGGTAGGACAGCGGGTTTCCTTTATTATATGCCTGTTGTGGCACTAGTTACAAAGACAGTCACAAGAAAAAATATTTTAATTGCATAAGTCATTTGACGTAGGATTTACCATGTACTTATTGTGACTTCTACTAGCGCCAAATTCATAGCATCACAGGCTAGTCCCTGTCTGACAGCTAGCACCACCCTAACAAACTTTTGACCACGCATGTAAACCTATTTAGCTAGTAATGAATTGACCGGTTGGTTGGTCACACACAGGTGCATCTGCCCCAAATCCATCTAATAATAATAAGAAGAAAAAAATACTAATAAAAATAGCCCTGTAGATGAGACTTTTGTGTCGTTGCATTACCAGCAGCCACAAGTGCAGCATTTGTAGCCAGTAACCGCAAGAAAATCTGACCTGATCATAGGCTATATGGGCAAATTTAGATTTTTTGTCGCAAATTCAGCGTCTGTATTCTTTCTATAGGCTATTTTAATGTCACATTTTGGCTGCTGATGTATGTGGTGCACTTTACATTAAAGATGGGAAAGCCGTCTTTTCTGCCAAACTTGGAACTACTTGTGCATGGCCCGTGAGTCGTGACGATTAACCTTTCCCTTCATTCTTAAACTATGTTAAAATTGCATGTTCATCAGCCCAATTTTCAAAAAGAAGCCCCCGAAGCCTCCCGAAAAAAATTACTCTTCTGGGCTATAGCCCCGAATGTTATAAATACCTAGTGAAAATCAAAAGTCGCCAAAAGTCGCCAAAATCTCCACTAATGTCACACAATACTCCTCACTACCCAACATTTTTAAGAAATATTGGTGCATCTTTTATACTGTAGCAGTTTAGCGCTTGTCAAACCACGGAAGCGCGCTGACACTCTGAAGCTCTGAACAAATCGCAGAGCGGAATATTCGCTGAAACGCTTCGATACATTGAAGCGACTGACACGCAGAGCGAAGCAGTCGGGGGAGAGACCGACACCTCGACACTTTGGTCACATGAGCAGCTGCTGCGAGACGAAGTCCGAGGCAGTGCTTCGGAGCAATTTGTTTCAGAAAGAACGAGATGTGCTCCGGAGCTCCGTCTCATTTGCCCATCACTATTTTATTGTCATTATATAACGAGACATGCTGCTAATTCAACGAAATTACAAGGGCTACATCAAGGTGCTGTTTGGTCCTTAATAAGTCCTAATATAAACACAAAACAAACAACAACAAAAAAACAACACAAATACTTACATCTTCAAGGAGTTTAAGGGTTTGTGCTGCCATCCAATCATTGTTGGATTCTGTTATCTTTAAAAGCTGCTTGTTAAAAATATACTTAAAACAGAAAGACTCGGAGAAAGTTTTAACCGATTTAATAAAACAGAATTTAACAATATTTTAGTGGAAGTAGATGATCTTTGGCGTAGGTCCTGTCATCGGCCCGGGTCTTGGGTTGAAGGATCCGTCAGATCCTGCTGCAGCCATGTAGTAGGGACCAGAGATAGCCCCGGGCAGATGGGAAGACAAGGACCAAACTAGTGGTGGTGGGGATGGAGGAGGGGACTTTGCTTACGTCGATACCTGAAGCAGCGAAAAAGGTGAGTTAGACAGGTCATTATAAGGCAGATGGCGGCCGCTGATTGGCCGAAGGGTATAGCGCTTCCGTGACATAAGAGTCTTCCTGGCTGAACTTGCGCAGGCTTACGTTTCAGCCAGAAAGACTCGGAGAAAGGAGTACGTTTTAAGCGATTTAATTACGTGTGCTAGGCACGCACACTGGGCACATAAAAGTTCTCGCTGAGAACGACCGGCAGGACGCAGACAGCAGTGTGCTTGCCACACACTGAACACACATAAGTTCTCGCTGAGAACTGCGACACGGACAGCAGTGTGCCGGCCACACACTGAACACACATGAGTTCTCGCTGAGAACTGCGATACAGACACCAGTGCACCAGCCAGACACTGGAACATATAAGCAATGCGGTTCTATACTGTGTACTCCCCGGGTGAGACTACATCATAAGCCTTTTACATACATCACGTATAGCATTGCATGCAAAGTCAATAGGAAGGTTAAGTGAGCGAATGCATAGGCAATATGTAACAAAGGGACCACCACCACCAGTAGTTGCATAATAAATACCTTATTGCTGTTGGATAGGGACACTTGAGCTTCCAGAACGTCTTTCGAACCGGGTCAGATGTAAACCTCGAAGGCAGAAGAAGACCATCTCCCCAAGCGTTTCATAGAGGAGTCGGTCATCCCTCTTTCCGCGGCAGTTGTAGCCGCCCCAGCGAAATGAGTGGCCCATATAGCAGAGGCGTGATAAGCTGCAACTTTCTGCCACCGAACCCAAGAGAACCCTGAACCAATCCTTGGTCATAGGTGGGCAGCTATTGATTAAAATTAAAGGTGCGAGAAACGAAGTGCGAGGGCGCATAGATAGATATCGCAGCATAGAGGGGTAAGGACAGAACAGAGTTCCCAGCTTAGAGATAATAACCGTAACGCCATCACCGAAGTGTCCGTTTTGAGTGTTTAAGGAAAATGGAAAATAGAAAATAAGGAGGTGAAACCTGTGAAACCGAGAAGCATAGACCCCGAGCGGCATCCAAAGCCAGTGTAGTAGAAGTAAATTCTCCAGGTCGCAAAACCATAAAACGCCATAAGAAAGGCAGCCTCAAGGCAGCCTCAAGTGTTAACGTAAGGAGAAAACAAGCCACCACGCAGAGAAAGAATTAGCCTATGCAAAACGGGGAGAGTGATGGGAAGACGGGTGTCCGGCCTAGGGATAATAACCGCACGCCCATCACCCAAGTGACCGTTTCGATGGTTTTAGGAGAAAGAAATCAGGTCGTTAGCATAATGTAAATAGGGGAAGCCAAGTTACCAGCATGCAACATTTATGCATGTGTGACGTAATGACATCAGTGCCCACGTATTAGGTATGATGGCAACCTTTCTGGACAGGCCCAGGCCTAAGATGGATTGCATATCCAGACGGAGCTGACATAGGCTTTAAAGACTTGAAAATTGGTTGAGATTTGAGTTATGACCTTTATAATATTGTGTACCCGATTAAAGTACAATACATTTGCAATAGAGGTCATGTGGCCGAAATGCATGCGTGATAACTATAACACACTGACCAAAACGTACAACAATGTTTTAACAAAGGCTGGTCTGTGTAATGCCTGGCCCCTATAAAATGCTAAATCAAACATGTAATGTCCGGTGCTTAGGAAATGTTCATGTTCCAACTAGGGAGAATCTTAAGTGAGATAGAATCATTTAAGCACTTGTGTTACCATTTTCGAACTGTGAACCTGATATAAAATTAATATGTCCAGTATAAATATGGGACGCTGTACATCTAAGAAACAAATATATAACAGATACATCGACAAATGCATTAATATGTCCAGTGGTTGATACAGATACAAGTATTGTATGTGCAGGGATAATTTCCAATTACTGCAAATCTGTCAGTATTAATCTCGAGAAATACGCGAGAACTAGATAACCAGAGGCGCTAATATGTTTCTGGAAAGTTGCTACCTAGCGTAACATACGGTAATGTAATCGCCACGAAATTGACTGACCATATCGCGGTCTAGTAAATACTTCGCGAGCGTGGAATTCAATGATATTGGCCAGTATTAGAGTGAGAGCTATGTTTTAAGACGATACGCCCGAGATGAGCCCACGGGCCGCTTGAAAAGACGTTTACCTCCCGACTGATCTCCTGACCTGAAATGGCATCAGAGTAGACTATTCCAGGTGCCTGGCGATTGCGGTTCGTGCTTGACGTAATCAAGTAGTATCCAGCAAACAGGCCAGCCAGACGGTGATTAGAGATGTTGTAGGGTGCCCTAACGAAAGGACTACGCAGTTGAGACGTTAGGAGTCAGAATTTCGCTTCGAACGTTGGTCTGTCAGCATACCTACACATATGTGCCCACGGTGAATAAATGCCTGAGTCAGCAGTGTTGTGCCGTGTCCAGCCAAGGGTATAGACCAGGGGTGCTCACACTTTTTCAGTGTGCGAGCTACTTTTAAAATGACCAAGTCACAAAGATCTACCGACCCATAAAAGCGTATGTTATTTTAAACTTTATTGAAAATTCCAAGCCAATATTGCAACAAAATAAGCTCTGAACATGTTTTTGTAATTACCATATAATAATAATAATAATAATAATAATACAGTGACAATGTATAATAATAATAGTATTAATAATTAGTTCAGAGTTTAATTTGATGAGTTGCACTGCATTGACTCCAAGGATGAGTAGGACAGTAGCTGCTGACAGCCAGCCTCAGGCACATGTTCAAATGTTCATCAGTCATGGTAGAACGATACTGGGACTTGATGATCTTCATGTGGGATAAGTGGAGCCGAATAATGCAGTCAAGGAAGTAGCACATTTCCTCATGTCTTTTTCTCTGTGAGTAAGTTCCAGAACTGTTCATGAGCTCTGGCCAGCTCAATGTCGGCTTGTAAAGTTAAAATCTCATCTTCCACTCCAGAAGAATTCAGGTGAAACAGTGTTGCGATTTTTGACGCAAGTAAATCAATGTCGGCATCTTCCTGAAATGGATAGCACATGAATGTAGCCACTGGCTCGAGTAACGAAAAGTCTTGGAAACGTTTGTCAAACTCTGACAGACAGTTGTCAATCTGCTCCGTGTAGCGTGCGCTGCTTAGTTGCGCACAGGCCTTCCCTTGCGTCTCCAACTCTGACTGCAGGTTCGGGAAATTTGCCAAGTCATGGCGCTGAAGCTTTGAGGACAGATGTTTCATTTTTCGTTTGAAGGCATTGACTGAGCTGATCATGTCGATCACCGTTTTGTCTTTTCCTTGCAGCTCTTGTTTAAGGTCATTCAGCATGTTTGTCAGATCGGTTAAAAAAGCCAAATCCAGCAGCCACTGCTCGTCATTCAGCTGTTTGTATTCTGCATGTCCACTTTCACGGAAAAACTCCTTGATTTCTGGACAGAGCTCTCGGAATCGTTGCAAGAATTTCCCGCGACTATTCCACTTCACGTCAGTGTGTAGCAACAACTCAGAGTGGTCGCTGTCAGCCTTCTCCAGACTTCTTCGCCGTCTTTAAAGTGCTCTTGCTCTAATTCAGCAGGCGATCTTCGTTGCCACGTCCATGATCTCTTTCATGTTCAGCATCTTCACGCATAATGCTTGTTGGTGGATAATGCAGTGGTAATTCACGAAGTCTGGAAAAGCATCGTCCTGTCTGCACCTGGCAATGAACCCATTCACGCGAGCAACCATTGCGGGCGCTCCATCCGTGGTGATGGACACTAACTTGTACAGTGCGAGCTGAGTTTTGTCGCTAACGTTTTTAAACGACTGAAAAATGTCCTCTCCTCGCGCGTGTTCTTTCAAGGGAATCACTGTCAATAGCTCCTCCTTTGCAGTCATATCACTGAACACCATACGAATGTAAATGCACACCTGTGCTGTGTCACTCACGTCCGTAGATTCGTCCAACTGCAGTGAGACCTGGCCCATCAACTGGCTCCAGCGCAAAGGTTGATGGGTCCAAATGTTTGGAGATAGCCCGCTAATGGCTGGGTGATCGCTGTCTGCCGGTGGATGCCTGATGGGCCATCAGCTAACTAGCATGTGCAGGACGAACAGGGAACTTTTTTTTTTTTTTCAAAGTTGTATGCGATCGACCACTATTGGTCTCGCGATCGACTGGTAGATCGCGATCGACGTATTGAGCACCCCTGGTATAGACAGTGTCGAGTGTTTCAGAGAATATGACAGAGCAGGGGTCGTCAAATAGCGGCCCCCGGGCCAAATCGGCCCTCCATCAATTACATCTGGCCCGCGAGATGACGTTCATTCATTTATTTATTTAAGAATATAAGCCTCCACGCGTCGGGAAGCCCACCTTGCAATAGCGGCACTGTTTCACTGAGACAATCACGGCATCCAAAGCCGTATCAGTAGCTAGCTCCCCCAAAACTGCCACTACCACTACTTTAAAACCTCTGCGTCAGTAAATGGTTTGTTGTGATGGGTGAGAACCCATGCTGCTCTAAGGACACACTTGTAAGCCTTGCTGCTCTGTCAGTGACCGAACAAGGATTTAACTGCTGTGTGCATATAACCTGACCCTAGGTATAAAGTGCGAGGAACAATAGATGAAGAGCAACCAGTGAAACTACATACTTCAAGGGTTGGGGCCGTGAGGCCTCTAGACAAGTATCAATTGCCGGAGTTGTGCAGTGCGGGGGGGGAGCCTAAATCAGACCAACTCCAGGAGGCACGCTGTTGGAGTCCGACTTGCAGACGGTGATTGAATTCCTGGAACAGACAGGAGAGAGAATCAGCGATAGTTGCACATTGATCATTGGGGTTACATGTCGCTATTCAGACATGTCATTAGTCAGACATTAGCGTCCAATTGTCGGAGTAGCGACATTATCATTTTTTAAAAAACATATCATTATTCCGACAATTTTTTTTTCCATTGTCGGAGTAGGGGCATGTTGCTATTTTTGAAACATTCCGCTTTTCCGACATGAATAGTTTTATTGTGACGCTGAAAACCAAGGCCTACCCTGGAGGCAAAACCGACTGTAGTCAAAGTCCAATCAATCCTCCAGTTTTTCCACAATCTTGCAATGGTCCAGTTTTACACATTTGGCCACAAAAGAGTCAATATATCCCAAGCCTGTGCTTCAAACGCAGCGAAAATAAATCGCCATGCACAGAAAATCATGATACATATATGAGTGCATTCACAACAGAAATTCACGTCGTGTCATTTCTTTGTTGAAATCACAAGACAATCTGAGAGTTTCCACAGCAGCAATATAATTCTTCCTGCTGACCGATCGTGTTTCGCTTTAATTTGGACGCCTAGTTTGAAAGATATTAGCATTAAAAGTTGAAGGCGATGCGGAAGTGTGTTTACATGAGCACCATGACAAACGGTCAATACCTTCAGAAAAACTGTCGGAATAGCGGTACTAAAAAGTGTCTGAATAGCGGGATGTCTGAGTAGTGGGATGTCTGAATAGTGGGATGTCTGAATAGGGGGATGTCTGACTAATGACATGTCGGAATAGGGAGTGAATGCCGTTTATTGGAACACATTCAGCCTTAACACAGGTTAATTGAGACTGGCTGCCAAGACAGTGGAGTGGGAACGCAGGCAGAGCGGGGAGTGTGAAGGGTATGGCGAAAATCAGGCGGGTCGTGGCAGAGACTATAGGCATGAGAAACAACAGGTATGAGGACACACAGCCAGGTTGGAATTATGCAATTGTGAACACCATCAAGGATGGACAAGTGAGTGCGTTTTTAGGCTTCAGGACTTAAATAATAGGGGCAGACAGAGTTCGTGCGAAATCCTGCAGCCTGATAGTGCGCACAGCACGGGACGCGACCACTCACGCCAGCCAGAGTTCAGTGACCAGACGACCAATCCAGGCAGATGTTAAGAGGGCAATGTACGAGCAACTGGGGTATGAGGATTCAAGATAGTCGTGAGACGGCGGGCCCAACGATATTGACTACAATTGGCCATCATAGCCAGACACAATCCAGTTCTTGCCGTCCGCCGGGAAACTGGCACAGCACGCCGAATGCCACAGCAAATCACCGAACGATGGGCCACGCTGCACCTGGGGGCGTATTACAGAAACTTCCTAACTTGAGAATCTTATCCTATCTGTCTAGTTACCGTAGCAACGGCACTTTAGGATGGTATTTAGGAAAAGCGTATTACAGAACAGCGTATCCTAACTTGGTTTGCGCATCCTATCTCAAGTTAAGAAAAGTGTGTTACAGAAGCATCCTAACTTTGAAAAATCTTAAATAAACGGTCCTAACTTTAGGACAGCCTCTTTGCTGTGTTAACTTCCACTCCTTTGTCAGTTACACAATTATGGCAGGTATTTTGTTTGCTCAACGTCGCCAGAATGAGAGGAATTTATTTATAGAAAGGACAAGGCAGAGTGAGCTATCGCTAACCACTAGCTAGCTAGCCGCTAATTTTAACAACAAGCAACTTTCTCAGAGAGGAAGAATGTTGGGCAGAGAGAAATGGTTACAGGTGTCTTGTGAGAGAGGTCAGGGAACGTGTGTGTGAGGGTAGAGTGTACATTTGTATGCCGGATACTTAGCTGGCTTAGTTAGCTTAGCAAACTCACCGGAGTTCACTGGAGTAATGCTAGCACTTCTAACACACAACTACTTAGGGTCTGTTATGACAGCTGTTTTGATGATACGTCAGGAGACGCAGCGTTGCATTAGTTGAGAGAGAGAGACAGAGAGAGACAGAGAGAGACAGAGAGAGAGAGAGAGATACTATTATTTTTATGTGTGTGTAATAGAGTGTACCAAGCGGATGGAGTGGTTAGCTAGAATGATAGGCATAGTCAGAGAACTCTTGTGCAAAAATAATGTTGTTTTTTTATTTGTAAATATTGTCTTTGTTAACTGGCAGATCTTAGACAAACAGGACAACCAAAACACTACTGAGAACACAAATGAAATACAATGACAATGCCCATGAAAGCTAGGCTACACACTATTTACAGGAGCTTAAGCAATACATCCTCTTACTGCAGAGGCCAACTCCAGAATGAGCCTCGCAGCGCCTATTTAAAAGTCTAGGTCAAAACCATGGTGTGTTTTAAAATTTCCAATAGATATTATTCAGCAGTTCTAACCATTTTACATGCATGTATGACAATTCCCTAACACTGCCAAATCATCAACCATTACAACAAACACTTCAATAATGCCCCCATGTTGTAATGACCCCATGTTGTAATGAGCTGCGCAGTGCAGAAGGAACATTGAAAAGTTCCGTCTGACCTGCACTGACACACACCTGGAGGACTGCTACAGGTCATTTGGCTATACATATTTCTGCTAGCAATGATGTTCAGTAAACTACAGCAAAAAAGCATTCTGATGTTAAACGTGTGCACTTAAGAGAACTTTTACAATACTCTCGTCAATAAATGTTTCTGATAGTGATGAAACCCTTTGTAGCGTCTTTTGTTGTTCAACACGTGAACTTTTCTGTTCAGCACACCTACGAGTTAACACAGACATGCATGTTATTACCCCCAAGTGAAACACCCCCAGCAACATATACAGCATAGATTGTATGTTAATGTCCGTTGAAATAAGATTATTTCTTGCTTTATGCCCTGCTGTGTTCATATTATAAATTTTGTTTACTGGCCATGATGGTCATACCCCCAGTACTGATTATAGCTGGCTGCAGGTGAGTGAGACACCTGTAGCCTGTTAAGGGGGTGATTGTTGCTAGGAAGTGACTCATAAGGTTAAACTGAATGTGATTGGGGGACTTTTCAGGCAGACCAGCATGGCTGCACACAGAACACCCTGCAGCACTGGATTAATGTACAGTGTCCATAATTACAGCCAGTCTCTGTAATGCCCTGGATTTGAACCAGTACTTTACAGCAGGAGATGGAAAGACTTTTTTTTATTTTTAGCTTTTTCTGCGACTCCGGGGCTGGCAGGCGGCAGCTCAACCGCCTGAGCTGCTGGCAGTTGAGTCAGGCTGGGCTGAGCGGGGATCAAACCCGCGACTCCGGGGATGGCAGGCAGCAGCTCTCCCGTCTGAGCCGCCGGCAGATGAATCGCCTCCGGTGAGCCGGATCGGTAGTCGAGGGCAGAAGGAGAAGCGTGGTCACAGAGCCGGTCAGAGTCGAAGCCGAGGGGCAGGAGAGGAAGCGTAGTGGCAGAGCCGGTCCGAGTCGAAGCCGTGGGGCAGTCTGGAGGAGTACAGGGAAAGTGGGGGCAAACGAACAGACAACAAAGGGAAAAGCAAACACGAGCAGGAGACGAAAAAACGAGACTGACACAAGAAAACAGAAAGATGAACACAGACAGGAAAACTGGGTACTGGGAGGTAAAAAGTAAATGTGAAAGAGAGACAAAAACCGAGACTGAAACCGAACAAGGAAACTAGAACTAGACACGAACAAGAAACTAGGAGACAAGTGAGTCAGGAGTCACAATACTTTCCGCAGCAAAAGACCTTGGTAAGACGAGGGAGAACAAGGGAGAACTGAAACAGGGGAGTATAAATAGCAGTGCCGTGCAGGTGACCGTAATAATTGAGTGAGGGTTTAAACAAGGAAGTGCAGGTGAGGTGCGTTACGCTAAGACACGGACAAGGGAAACACAGGTGATGAGGATAATGAGTGAGTGCGGAGAAACAAGGAAACAAGTGTGTGATTGGATTTAATAATAAGGACCGTGTCGGGGAAAGCGGTGGAAAGCGTGAATATAGCGTGATCAAAAACAAAGCTCAGACAGAGAATCGTGACAGATGTAGCCTTGGATGTATCTGGATGATACAAAATAAGCTGTTTTAATGCCCAGGGACTGCCCCCCAAAAAGGCAGGAAGACGGAAATCATTTGTCACGGAATAACTCACCAACCATTGCATTTAAGACCAAAATTTATATATATATATAAATAAATATTTATATATATATAAATAAACTTTTTTAAAACTTACACACGATCAATATTTGAAAAATAGCTTGTACAGTAATTACACTACACTTAATATCTTGCTTTGTAATTGTACAAATTTCATTAAATCTCACTTACTCCATTGGCACATTTTTAAGACCACACCACATATTGTCAAATTTTGTGTGCAGAATGCGGTTCTCTTACAAAATATGAAGCTAAAATCAATCAACTCACAGCCCATTGCAACCAAAAAGATCAACATTTTTTTAAACCATGGCCCCATAAATGGTCATTTAGTTTGTATAGCACCACCTAGGGAAAATTGTACATGTAAAAATTGAGGTTTTTAATCGCCAGTAGAGAAAGCATTAAATTTGCTCCAACCTCTTGAAGCACATTATGTTTCGTAAACTTTGTCTGATAGGGGGCGCTATAATTCTTACATTTTAGTTAATTACTAAAATAAAAGTTTTCCTGAGAAAACCTGCCTCAAACACATAAGGTCACATCCCGTTTCGTAAACGCGCTATATGTGGAATTATGCCCTAAACTGAAACATTAATTTCATTCAAAATACTGTAAAGCATTATTGGAGGCAACAGTTAAGGCAATTGATCAAAGGTTGCACAGACATTAGCAACTGTAAATCCAAAGCCAGGATTTGTACTTGGAACTGTATTGCGTTCAACTAGGCACTGATAATGAGCCAGCATTCTGCCATGCTGGGTTTGCAGTGTCTAGGTAAGGGAGCCAGCTGCTGCTCTGTCACAGTCACACCCAACTGTAAACATACAAAAACACACACATACACACACACTCACACACACACACACACACACACACACACACACAGCCATTATGGATAAGATGCCTGAGAGCAACCACTGCAGATGCTGACACCAGTTCTCTGTTAGGTTTTCTGCCTGAGCATACGTGTGGGAATATGAGCGTGTGTGTGTTTGTGTGCGTTCTTGGATAGCTCATTGTTCTGCCCGGTACAGTCAGCAGGAAGGCATTTGGTTCTCCATTGTGAAACTGAACTTGTTGGCGGAATAACCACTGAAGGTTGAATGGTCATTTGAGTGAATAACACAATGACTTCATTATCCTTTATCTTTCTCTTCTTTGTGCTCCTGTAACTGTCCCTGTGTAACCACCTCTTTATTTCTTCTCATTCTCACACCTCCACTAGGCTCTTTTCTTCTCCAAAGCCCAGTCTGGCTGTATGAGAACTATCTCTTTCTCCCTGTACTGGTGTTCTGGCTCAATGGCCTTGGTCCCTGCTCTTGATTCCCTTGGGGCTGGAGGTCTGCATGCTGGGGTTGCTGGGCTCAGCAAGCCCTTCTGTGGATGTGATGTGATATATGGTATGAAGTCATGTATGCTACATTGTGGCTGTATCAGCCTATCATCTCTGACCACCTCTCCTCTCCTGCTGTGTACAGGTGCAGATCGTGCACAAAAAGATCGACCTAAGCAACGTGCAGTCCAAGTGTGGCTCCAAGGACAACATCCATCACAAGCCAGGTACATTATTGAGTGTATGTATAGTAATAATTTGGATGCTAAGCTGGAAAACTATACTGTCTCTTCTTGGTGGTAAGCCTAAGGAATGTTTGTGTCTAGTTTTGGAGAAGTGTGTAAATGGACAAATGTTTAAATGGATGGCAGGTGGTGGGAAGGTGGAGATCAAGTCTGAGAAGCTGGAATTCAAAGGTCAGTCTAAGGTCGGCTCCCTTGACAACATTGGACACGTACCTGGAGGTGGGCAGAGGAAGGTAAGCATGCTCTTAACTTCGGTTAGCAATGTTTGTATACTGTAAATCTCTGTTGAGGACCTGACCAACAGGACCTCATATGCTTGGCTGTTCTCTGCTGTTTCTTTAATTTATTGCACAATGCTTGTTTATGGAACCAATGTGCACAGTAAAGATCCCAAAGTACATGCTAAACCATTTTCCTTAGAGTAACAATCTTCCATACCTATTCTTTGCTGCCTGTAAAACATCTTGTATGAATTTCAGCCTTAATATAATACTTTTATGTTCTGGTGTTGAAATCACCTTACATAAATATAGGAAAACTAAAATATTTTGGTGATTAGAGAAACACTGAAGAGTGCAATAAAGCAGGCTTACAGATTGAAGCAGGCCAGTGCCAGTGAGGTGCAGTTACTGAGACAGTGACAATGAGACCGGCCAGATCTGCTGTAGTGCTTTTCTTCATGATTAACTTCAATGAACAGATTTAAAGCAATTGACTCATTTTTGAGACCTTTAATTTCTTTAAATGCATGTCACAGTTGGCATATGTTGGTAAAAGAAATAGTAACATGTTTACACATTTATTTTTTATAAGCATGTCCGTGACATCATTATATCCTAATGGATTATTTTTGGGAATATTGGACAAAATGTGTGGAAATGTAGTCTCACTTTCAACTTTTCTAAAATAGTGGACAAATTTAGAGGCAGAAACAGATGTCATGGTTATTGTTGAACTTGGCTTGATCCAAGGATTCACAACACATGATCATTTAGTTTCAAACCAAAACTCAGTAATAGATAAGTTTTGTTTACTACAGAGCCCCCGTGTGTTCAAATGACACCAAATTAATTGTGATTATTACCTCCGCCAAGGAGGTTATGTTTTCGCCGGCGTTGGTTTGTTTGTCTTAAACCCGTCCAAATCTTTTTGAGTTATGCGAATAACAAACAGACAGACGGACAAACAAACCAACGCCGATGAAAACATAACCTCCTTGGTGGAGGTAATAACTACATTTTCTAATTACAGAGTACTTACTCCTTTTCTTTTACTTCTTTTTGTTCCACATAGTTACTCTTATAATTTTCACAGTGTATAGTTTTGTAAGGAGAATATCATTTTGAAATAGACCTGGGGAGTTCTGTTAATTGAATGTATGGTTGCATTAACTGTGTGTAGTGTTCTGAAAAAAATGCTCATTGCTCATTGCTTTCATCAAATTTCAAATGCTTTGTACATGTCTCAAGTGTCTAGTGCATCATTGCAAATGGTTATGTACAAGTAGCCCACAGTTAACACAATCAGCCCACATTGAGCACATTTTCCAAATAAATAGATCTTGCCGATCTATCCCAATTAGTTGGTTCTCAGTGTAATAGTTGTTCTCTTCAAAACATGTCAGCACAATTTCATTGTATAAGTCATCATATGCAAAATAGTCTGCTTAATTGTCAAAATTAGTTAAGGATATAATACGATATAATATACATTGTTTGAACATCATGATGTCATAAATTCATGACAGTCAGGTGAATAGGTGACAGGTGAAATCAGGTCTTGACCAACGAAGGAGTGTCCCACATCGCAGATGTCCAATTTAACAGTTCGTCCGTAATGCGTCTTCCAAGACAATGCCATCTTCCAAAACTCCATCAGCATATTGACAATAGACCGGGCACTGAAGAAGAACCAAATGACCATGAAACAAATCTACAGGGTGCCATTCGATAGGAACACGGACAGAGTGAAAGAACTGCAGTACCAGTATGTGCAGGTAAGTCAATTATTTGTTGTTTATCATTGTAGCCTATAACTACACTATGCAGAGGTTCCAATTTTGGGGGGTTTTCAGTATCCTCTTTACCTTCGGAATCCACCTTTACAGTATCTGACCACAGCATTTTGCCTAAGAAGTGTAACAGAACACTGTCATCAGTATTTCTCCCTTCTCTTTGTGTCAAATACTACCTGCAGTACCTCTGCATAGGCCTGTACTCCAGGTTTGGAACTATTGCAGTGTGTTATATTGACTTTGTGAAGAACATATTACTGCTCTGTATGACCCATCTATATGACTGATTTGGTTTTATTTTTCTCTTTTGTAGAAAATAATGGCATTGGAGGAAAATGAAACACCCCACATTCTGCTATTTGTTGATGAGGCTGGTTTCAACCTGACCAAAGGCCGCAGGCGCGGCCGAAACATCATTGGACAGCGGGCCACAGTGGTCAGTGAGGGGGTAATATTACAATGCGTGTGGCCATATCTGAAAATCATGGCCATATCTGAAAATGTGGCCACACACATTGCAAGCTTGGGCCCGTACAACACCTAGAAGCTCCACCTTTTCCTGGACCGTCTTTATATGGATTTAGTCCCCTAAAATGAGAGGGGTCTCCCACCTACCACAGTTTGTCATTGTGTGGGACAATGTGAACTTCCACTGTGCCATGGTTCACCATTCATCCAAGGAAGCATAATGTGTTACTTCCACCATACTCTCCATTCCTCAATCGCATTGAGGAGTTTTTCTGCGCTTGCAGGTGGAGAGTTTACGAGCACCACGCTCAAGATCAGAGCTCTCTGCTTAATGCGACTGATGCTGCCTGTGAGGACATCACTGGCGATCAGTGTAGGGGATGGCTCCGACATTCACACCCGCTTCTTCCCATGCTGCATCGCAAGTGAAAACATCAGATGCGATGTGGATAAAAATCTGTGGCCAAACAGAGATGTGGATGGATGGCCAAGAGGGTGAGGATGGTGACTAGGAGAGGGTGGGGGGCGACAGCAACAGCGACTAGTGAAAGTGTTCATTTGTGAAACTTTACTGCTGATATTTTGGTGGGTGTGTATATTTTGTATATACAGAATACTGTACACAGTATTTTAGGTTCTCTAATGCGTGAAATTTACTTCATGTGTGAATAAAAATAGTACCTCTGCCATAATGACAAAACATCTAAGCATTTTGACTTGAAGTGCTTACACAATGCCAAAAGGACCATGCATTTTGGGGGCACTGACTATTTGTGTAAGAAGGGAATTAAGTTTTGACACATGCGTAAACTGTTTTGGGAGAGATATTAGAATTTGCAGGTGATCTGCGTAGTTGTGCTGAACCATCCAGGTTATTTTGACAAAAGTACTGAATCAACGAAAATGAGCCGAAGCAATTGAGAAGGATCTTTGTCATTTTTATGGTACTGACCATTTAAATGGGGAATGGATTTCATTTTGAAGAAGAATGAACAGTTTTGGGAGACATATAACATTTTGCTGGTTATCTGAAGTGTTGCACAGAACTGAAACAGAGACTGTTTGGCCAAATGACCTTATAGCCATGGCGTGCTGTGTGTGTGGGGGGGCGGGGATCCAATAACACCTGTGCCACACTGTGTACAAAGCAAAGAGAAGTACAAGGGGCTGGTTTACAAGGCTAGTTCATGACTACTCTAAGTGGGGTGATTTTTTTTTAGAATCCATTTGCTTCAGGCACAGCTAATTATTAATTTAATGAATAATTAGGGGCGTGGTCAGTGTGATTGACAGCAGCCAGCCACCTTTGCTGGAAACTTCTTTCACTCTTTAGCTGTCATCGGATATGTCACTACTATATCATCAGCATATTCAATTATATATTACATCCAGAGTGTCTGGCACTGCCGTAAATTGTTCAGGCCATCAAAGACTGTTTCTCTACATTTTTATGGTAAGTGACATTACAGTACTGTGTATCTGTACTGTATATACTAATATGTTGCATCGCTATTAGCATCATAGCCTGGAATCACCTTAGAAATGTTAGCATGTTAACCCTGGTATCAAACTGTCCTGAATGACTGTATTGCAACATAATATTTAACTTGCCATTATCAAGCTTATCTGACTGCTAACATCGAGACTGCTATTTGCCTAAGTCAGTAAAGTAGCGCTGAGGGAGAGTTAATGTTCAGGTTTTTGGCAACACTTTACTTGACAGCTGTTTTTGTTCCAAACCTCTTACTTGATAACTTCACATCTGAGTCAATTATTTAGTCCAGTGCCAAAAAGACAGAACATGGTCAAGCAAACAATTTTTGCTTTGTAAAAATGTATTTGTTTTATAATGTAACCCTTGCTGATGATTTTTTATCTTTTGCTAATGGGAAGGTGTGTCCAACCATTCCAGGTTACACAAATAGGGGTCAGCTGAATGTAGGCTAGTTTACCTCCCAGTGTTAAACCCAGTGATTACAAATACTTGACAACTTTTATAGTAAAGTGACGTTTGATGTAGACTTCATATGACATTCATAAAATATTACAAAGGCTGGAGATTAAATGAATGGTATTCTTTGTGAAATATTGGAGGCAAATTTAAAATTGTTAACATATTTTCCAAATGTGAATAATTCATCAAGTCATTATTATGACCGCCGAAGCGGTCATTATAGTGTTGCCGAGACTTTTTTCCCTTTTTTTTTTCCCACCGATTTTTCGTCAACGATTGCCAGGACACTGGAACTCTGGGGGACATGAATCTTTGTAGGCATGTAGCCCTAGAAGTTTTTGAGTGAATAGGAGCTTTTGGCCGCCAAGGGCCAGCCCCCCCCCCCCCCGCCCCGCTGTGCCAGTGTCCATCAAAGAGGGGGAGACGCCGAAAAGTTTTTGCTGAATAACTCAATGAATTTTTTGTGATATGTCGGTGTTACAGGGGCGTATCAACCCTGCCCATAAACACTCACTTAAAGTATAGCGCCACCTAGTGATATGGGTAAATGCAAAAAATGGGATTTTATATTGGCAATATCTTGGACCGAGAAGGTGGGAACTGCACAAAATATGTCATGCACAATCAGCACAAAGACCTCTAAAAGCAAAGCATATGCCATACAATTTGGCCGACAGGGGGCGCTGTAATTGTACAAAATGCTATTTTGCCTATTATTTAGAGAACGGTAAGGTTTACAACCAATTTTTTTTGTTGTGAAATCTGTTGACCCTCCCACATTGACAACACTGGTTAATGGCCACTTCCAATGAAAATAATTTCCGGGAAATTTTAAAATTGCGAAAGTAAAAGTAAATGAACTTGTCATAGGCCGTTCATGTGAATCTCACCAAATTTGGTACATGTCATCTGCAGACAATGCTGACAAAAAGTTATCAAAGGATTTATCTTGAGATGGACTGTTTCAAAGTTACATGTCAATCAAAATTCAAAACATAGCTTAAAATTCTTCAAAAGTCCATATCTCGGCTTCTAATTGCTCATATTTGGTCAAGTTGACATGACAACTTTGAACAGCTTTCTTTTCATGTGCACCAAATTTTGTGACATTTCGTCACAGGGTGCAATGTTTCCCGTCAAAGCTAGGTGTACAAAAAGTTTTTGTTAAATAACTCATCAAAATTTTTGACCAAGACAATGATTTTGTGTTATGCCGGTGTTAAAGAGGCGTATCGACCCATCCCATAAACACTTACTTGAAGCATAGCACCACCTAGTGATATAGTTAAATGCAAAAATTGTGATTTTTCTTTGCCAATATCTTGGACCGAGAAAGTGGGAACTACACAAAATATACACAAACACACAGAATGTAATTCATTCAAAACCCACATCCATGCCCACTTCTAGCAAATCATTTCCACACAAACTCTCACCTCACAACACTGACCTACCACAAACTCATCATACCTGCAGTTCCCACACTTCAATACACTGCGGCGGTCATACCATGTAACGCTATGCGGTACATCTAGTTGAATAAAAGTGTTTTATTTTTTAATGGTGCATACACCCATGTTTTTTTTATTTTTATTTTTTCTTATAATAAGTCTACATCAAATGTCACTTTACTATACAAGTTGTGAAGTATTTGTAATCACTAAGTTGGTTTGAGAGGTTTGGAACAAAATAGTCTGAGTTGGTTTGAGAGGTTTGGAACAAAAACGGCAATGCTGCTTTGCAATTATTGTACTTTTATTCTGACAAGTTGTCGTTGTTTTGTCTTCTACATTCATTAAAGGTTTGGTAAGAATGTTGAGTCATGTCTCATGAAACAGTCATGCATGCTTTATGTGCAATTTATGACAGCTGCTATAAATGTGTTATGAATTCACCCATTAAGTGAAGTGTTACCAGGTTATTTGATTTTTGTCTCCGCCGTCTTTGAAGTTCCATACAGTCTGACTCAGTTCTTCCTCTGTGCTACACTTCAGAGGAGGTGCATGTGTTAGAAAACATAGACTGTGTAAATATGAAAGAGAGACATGTGAAAGTAGTCTTGCTTGTATAGTTTATTAAGTAATTTAAATAAAATGCTGGCTGAAGTGTACCAGACTTGACTCAGCTTAGAATATGTAAGAAAAAAAATAGTGTAAGGCTACGTTCAGACGTGATGGTTTTTTTTACAGACGTCGGTGGATGGTTTCCATTATTTTCCTATGGTACAGGGTGTTTTTTAAAAAAACATCCTGGGTGGTTTTTAAACCGCCGCCGCTGGTGCTTTTTTTCACCCACCCCGGGTGGTTTTCAAGTTGAGAAATTTGAACTCGCCCCGAAAAAAGCACCCTACGTCAGGTGCTTTTTTGACAACTGACCAATGAGCGACTGAAATTCTGTAGTTTCAAAGAAGAAACATGGCGGCGAAAACAAAGCCTCTCAAGTCAGACAAAATTCCAACCGAACAACTGGTGGTACTCGTAAGTGAGCACACAGAGCTATATGACATGGCAAATAAGTTATACCACAACGTCTACCACAAGGAGACTGTTTGGAGATCGATTGGGGCACTTTTGGGACACAACTGTAGGTATTAATTTCAGTTGTTTTCATCCGCTCACACCACAAGCTAGGCTAACCGTTAGCGTTTACGGTCTGCTGCTAGGCACCGCCCCCGTGCTTTTTTGGAAGGCTTTTTTTCTCTCTTCGAAAACCACCCGGGGCAGGTGTTTTCTGTTATAAAAAACCATCACGTCTGAACGTAGCCTAAGCCTACATTCATGTTAGAATGGACAACCTGGCCTTACACGTGTATAACATCTGTTTTTTTTTCGAGTCATTATCTCATTAAATTTTGAAGAATATTGTGACATAACATCTCTTGTCTGATCAAAATTAATAACAATTTTGTGGTAAAAAAAATGTTTGGTGAACCAGTTCTAGAAATGTTCTGTCATTAAATTTAAAGTTATCACAAGTTTGACATTCATTCAATTGGCAAAATATTACAAATTCCATGTACATTCTAAGTGGGATTTTAGTGTGAATAATTCCTGCTTCATGTCTAAGACAAGATGAACACTCTTGTCCAAGGTCATTCCTGCTGCAGTAAATGAGCAGATCACCAAGGACTGTTCATCTTCATAGGGCCTGGGAGATAAACAGGAGGACACCACACCATCTTAGTCCACCACAGCCAAATCACCTCATCTGGGCAGTAAGTCCCAGGTTGGTGGCCAGGGACATTTTAAGCATATGCCAGATCAGTCATCACTCTTACAAAAGTGCTTGAATTGCTAAGCCACTGAACACACAGTATTCTGGTTCTGATGTAGTCAGATTCAGGACAATCCCCCTACACTACAGTGCCTGACAAAAGTCTTGTCGCTTATCCATTTAGTAGAAACAAAAGCTTATAACCTTACTTTTAATTAATCCATTGGTTTTAGAAATGTCTCATGAAAGCTAAAACCCTCCTAAATTATGTTAATATACTGAAAATAAATTTGCTTTACTGAAGAAAGATTGATAATTTAATGAACACAAAAAGGTCAGATTTTGGCAAGACAAAAGTTTTGTCGCCTACAGAAAATTGAACAAATAATTTACTCCAAATACAAAAATATGTTGCATAACATCAGTGAATCAAGTAATGGTGCTGTGAGGTTCATATTTAATATCTTGTATGACTTCCATGAGCTTGTAGGACTGCATCCATGTGGTTTGACAATGATTCGTACAATTTATTGATCAGGAATAGCAAAGAAAGCAGTCTTACATGCCTCCCAGAGTCCATAAAGATTCTTTGGTTTTGCCTTCCATGCTTCGTCTTTCATTCTACCCCAGACATGCTCAATGATGTTCATGTCTGGTGACTGGGCTGGCCAGTCCTGGAGCACCTTGATCTTCTTCGCCTTGAGGAACTTTGATGTAGAGATGGAAGTATGCGATGGAGCACCATCCTGCTGCAACATTTGTGATTGGGAATGTAAGAGGTTGCTAATACTTCTTGATATTTTAGGCTATTGATATTGCCTTCCACCCTGCAAATGTCTTAGACCCCCATACTGAATGTAACCCCAGACCGTGATTTTTCTGCCACCAAACTTAACTGTTTTCTGTGTGAATCTTGGATCCACGCGGGCTCCAGTAGGTCTCCTGCAATATTTGCGGTGGCTGTGATTTATCTGAGAAATCTTCTGCCACTTTTCCAGCATCCATTCTTTTAGCAAGCTGTGGGCCTTGCCAAATGTTTTTTAATTGCCTTTTGTTTAGTTCTGGTGTCTGTGCACTGATTCGACCATGGGGGACATTTCGAGACAGAATTCTACTAACTGTTCTGGTTGACACAGGGATTTGAGGTGACCAGGCCTGGTGGAGCTCTGCTGCAGTGAAAAAAGGGGCTGGCCTTGGAACACACGGTCCTCCCGAGCAGTTGTCTAGCAGGGTCTGCCGGACCTGGGCTTGTCAAAAACATCTCCAGTCTATTCAGATCTTTTTCTTATTCTTTGTACTTGACGCTGAGACACATTGAAGGTTAATTAATGCTTAATTAATGCTTGATTAATGCTTTGGTCTCAGGGTGCATCTTAGGCATGTTGTCAGAGGGCCAGTTGGAGTTGATTTGAAGGTCTGGTATGCTGGGGTTCTTTTTATACACATCCACTAATTGATTGATCAATAACTGATCACAGGTGAGGCTGTAATCTAGGATTGGGTGCATCATATGACAAAGTGACAAGACTTTTGTCTTGCCAAAATCTGACGTTTCTGTGTTGATTAAATGATCAATCTTTCCTCAGTGAACCAAATTTATTTTAGTATATTGAGCATAATTTGGGAGGGTTTTAGCTTTCATATGAGACATTTCTACAACCAATGTATTAATTAAAAGTCAGGTTATAAGCTTTTGTTTCTACAAAATGGATAAGCGACAAGACTTTTGCCAGGCACTGTATGTTTTAGTAAGCGCAACACATTTTGATGATCCATCATGATAGGCCGGTATCAAAATCTCTATCGTTCTTATAATCTTATATCGCATACCGTTTATACTGCCCGCCGTCCGTGTCGTCCATTCTAATCTTACACCTGTTAAGAGCTTCGAATCCAGGAACCCTCTTTCCAGCTTTGCCCATGAACCATCTTTATGTGTGTGCTTGTGTTAACATCTGTAGTGTGTATGTGTGTCTAAGGGAGGAAGCAGTAATTCAGTGAAGATAATCTTGTTGTTTTCTGACATTGTCTGCTCCCAACAGAACAGATTCCTGATCCACTAAACTATGTAAGGCGCTTTATGGGCAGTGTGTGTGAGGGAATGAGTCATGTTCATGAATTGTGATTGCATGTCCACTTTGCGATGTTTGGTGAACAACTCTTTTCTGTGCTGCCCTTTCTTTTACTTTGTCCAACATCTATGATTTACCTAGATTTTTTTTCCTCTGTGTGCATGTCTGTGTGCCTCTGCCCTGTGGCACCAAATGTGGATTTTACAACACATTTTGGAATATAGGCTACATCCTCAAACACTTCTGCAGATTTCACATCCAGATTGTATTCAAGCTACCAGTACTCTGCATACACATCTACGAATGCAGACTTGACATAAAGTAGCCTTCATATCATATCTATGTGCGCACAAACACTCAGAGCCACGGTGTATATTCAGCCAAGTATCATAAATGTCCATTTCAGCTTTGGATGGCATCCTACATGTAAATCCAGGCCAACTGGTTTAAGCTTATCACTGATGTCATTTTCTATGACTGTGTGGATTGGTCAAAGCAGATTAAATGTAACACAGACAGAAAAGTTCTGGAAACATCTAGCGTGGCCTACAGTACCCGACAAAAGTCTTGTCGCTTATCCAGTTTGTAGAAACAAAAGCTTATAACCTTACTTTTTTTTTTTTTAACTTTTATTTTTGCATATTTTAAGTAAGAAGAATGAACACACAAACAAACGGTTGGCCTACACAAACAAAAGGGAGAAAAGAAAAAGAAAACATGTCCATACAATCAAAAAATCTCTTGAGTATTAAGATAAAATGGGAAAATAGAAAATAAAAAATAAGAAGCACTTTTTTTTTTAAATATTAATTACATCCCCAAATAATAGTCCCACTTCTCCCAGCGTCTCACAAACACCTCTTCCCTCAATCTCAATATATATGTCAGTCTCTCCATCAGTTTTATCTCTTCAACTGTAGATGTCCATTGTTTCATTGTGGGCACCTTGGTAGACAGCCAGTTCTTTGTAATATTCTTTTTGGCTGCAATTAGGAGCACTTTAACCAAGTATTTGTCTTCCGTGGCCACACTCTCATCCATCTTACCAAGATACAATACCTCACAAGCAAAAGGAACATCATGTTGCAGTATTTTACATATGTGTGTGTGGTGTGGTGCTATTACCCCACATCCCCTCCAGCATTGTTGTTGTTGGGAGATTTGTCTGCTTGTTATTCTGGGTGTTATGAAAAAGCGTATCTGGTTTTTCCATGCAAATTCTCTCCATTTGTGTGACTGTGTTGTGGTTTGGTGGTTTTCCCACATCTCCAGCCATACCTCTTCTGTAATATTTTCCCCCAGTTCTTTTTCCCATTTGGCCTTGACATACATAGTTGAGTGTTGCTTACTGCCCAATAAATTTATGTAAAGTTTTGAAATTGCTTTAGTGATGTGTTTCTGATAGGAAAATTGGAAGATTTTAATGAGGGGGTGAACCTCTTCTTTTTGTATCTCTTTTATATAGTAGTCCCTCATTTGCAGGTATCTAAAGAAGTCTGCATTCGTCATGTCTAATTGGTCCTTCAATTCCTGGAAACTAAATATGTGTCCCTCCTTTGTGATAGTACAAATTGCAGTTAGTCCCTTATCAGTCCATCGTCTAAAGGTAGTATCTATTGTCCCTGGGATAAAGTTTCTGTCATAGGCAATCCATCTCAGGAGACCGAGCCCATCTGCGAATTTCAGTTGTCTTGCAACAGAATGCCATGTCTCCAATGAAAATTTTGTTATGGGGTCAATCTCTTCCCTTACAGAAGGGGGAGACTGTTCTCACCAATGTATGTTTGGATTGGTGATCCAAAGTTATTTAGTTCTATGGCTTTCCAATGAGCTACAAATTCAGGGCAACACCAGTCGAGCATTGGGCGTAATTGAGCTGCATTGTAGTAATCTTTCAAGCATGGGAGAGCCATGCCCCCCCTACTTTTGGGTAGTTGGAGGGTGGTAAATTTTACCCTGGGTCTTCTACCTTCCCAGATGAATCTGGATATGTATTTATCCCATTGTGTGAATTGTGTTTGTGGAATCTGTATTGGCAGTGATTGAAATAAGTATAATAATCTAGGTTGAACATTCATTTTGATTACATTGATCCTGTCTGTGAATTCCATCGGATAGGTGGACCAGCGTTCCATATCTGCCCTTATTATTGCATTGACAGAACCATAGTTTTCTTTATATAGATCTGAGGGGTTTTTAGTTATGTTTACGCCTAGATATTTTATCTTATCTGCTTCCCAATTTAGCCCATGTTTTCTAAGTTTTAGTGAAGGGGTAGTATGATATAACAGCACCTGGGTCTTCATCATATTTAGTCTATAACCAGAGTGGTTTCCAAATTCCTTCAGATTCTGCAGTAGTCTGTCAAAGTTGTCAACTGGATTACTTAAATATAATAGTACATCGTCTGCAAATAAGCTAATTATATGTTTTTTGTTGTTAATGTCCACTCCTTCCATTAAAGGATCTTCCCTGATCAACTGAGCCAAGGGTTCTATATACAAGGCAAATAAAATAGGGCTAAGGCAGCAACCTTGTCTGGTCCCTCTCTGTAGTTCAAATTTACTTGACAGGGAGCCATTTATCTTAATCCTGGCTGTGGGGTTTGTATATATTGCTTTGATGCATTGTATGCTTTTTTCTTTAAATCCAAATTTTTCTAGTGTCATAAAGAAATTCCCAGGACACCAAATCAAACGCCTTCATAGCATCTAGACTAATTAATGCTGTTGGCAATTTGTATTTATTAATTTTGTTAATTATTAGCAGAGTCCTTCTAATGTTGTCCTGAGTTTGACGTCCCTTAACAAAACCTGTTTGATCATCATCTATTAGATCCAGTATGAATTTTGCAATCTTTGTTCCAATATAGAAGTGTATATTTTATAATCGATATTAAGTATTGATATGGGCCTATAGTTTTCACATATTTCTGTACCTTTTTTTGCTTTAGGAAGTACCGTTATAATTGCTTCCTTCCATGATGGGGGCGTGCAGTTTTTCAGTTGAATCCAATTAAGAGTGGTGAGAAGTATAGGTGATAATATCTTATTAAATTTTTTATACCACTCTGATGGGAAACCATCGCTTCCTGGTGATTTTGATGTCTTTAAGTGTCCTATAGCCTTAGCAATTTCTTCTGGGGTTATGGGTGAAGTTAGTTCTGTGTTTTGGTTCTCTCCTATTGAGGGTAGGTCTAAGTTATCTAAAAAGGCTTTGGTTTTTCTTTGTTCATTATCTGTCTTCTGTGAATATAGATCTATATAATAGTTCCTAAATACATTTTCAATTTCTTTTGAGTCGTATTTTAATTCGTTGGATAAAGGGTCTTTTATTTTGTAGATCACCCTTTCAGCCTGTTGTCTGCGTAGTTTTCTGGCCAGTAGTTTGGCTGCTTTGGGACCTGTTTCATAATAAGATTGTTTTAAATATCTGGCTTTCATTTCAACCTCTTGCTGTAGGTGTGTGGTTATTTTATGCCTGACCTCCTTTAGTTTCGTTTGGTTTTCTTCACTTGGTTTCAATTTGTGGTCGTTTTCCAGTGTCTTTAAATCATCAATGAGGAATTGGTAGTATACTATCTTGGCTTTCTTTAAGATACTAGAGATGGCTATCAGTTTTCCTCTCATGACTGCCTTAAGGGCGTCCCATAACATTACTGGATTCGTATCATCATTATCATTATCCTGTAAATAATTTACTATTTCTGCCTGAATTTGTTTAGTTATAGCCTCTTTATTTAATAATCCTACATTTAATCTCCACAGGGTGTCCCTTCTTCTGCCTTGAATGTTTACTGTCAAATATAATGCACTGTGATCAGAGACATCTGTCACACCTATTGTGCATGTCTTTATTCTATCCCTGTCTTCCCTCCTCATGAAGAAATAGTCTATCCTAGAATAAATTGAGTGTGTACCCGAGAAATGGGTATAATCTCTATCCAAAGGGTGGAAGTCCCTCCACACATCCATAAAACCCATCTCCTCCAATGTATTGTTTACTAAATTTGAGATATATGATCTACTTCTTTTTTTACTAGTTGTATCCAGGCCATAATTAAGGATCGTATTGAAGTCTCCCCCGCAGATACATATTCCCTCTATTTCCTGTGCTATTGTATCAAACAGTGATTTAAAGCATGCTCTGTTGGCAGTAGGTGGGGCATATACATTAACCAGGGTCACTAGAGTCTGCTCAATTCTCCCTTTTACTATAAGTTCCTTCCTTATCTTTTATTTCTTTAATATAATCAAATGGGATTGAGTTTGAAATCAGGATGGCTATGCCTCTTTGACGTGAATTAGAATATGAATTGTAGTATGTTTTCTTAAAACCAAACCTTTTAAGTTTTTCATGTTCAGTCTTAGACATATGGGTCTCTTGGATATAACATATCTGTTGTCCCTCTTTTTTCAATTTATTCAGTACCATAGATCTTTTTACTGGGTTACCCAATCCATTAACATTGAGAGAAGTGATTTTAAGTTCTTTAAGCTGTGCTAGATTTGTCATGTATATTTAAGTTGTTCTTGTATGTATTTCCCTTGTTCATGTCAACCTCTGAATCAATATGAACATAAAATGGACTGATATAAAACAAAATTCCCCTAAATAGGCCAGCCATGGAACAAATGTAAAATAAAATAAACAAACATAAAGCAAATAAAAACAAAACCAAAAGTCTCTTGTGTCTTCCAACGAGATATGTCAGTGTCTCTCACAGTAAACTGGCATCTCTCCCCCCTCGGAGGGCGCAGCCTCTGTGGAACTACAGAGGGCCCTCCTTTGGCACCGCGCATCTGTCCTCTCTGCATCACGCCCACACCGGTGATGTTGCCCGTCCCCAAGCCAATAGTCCACAAGTCACTCTCTCCCCTTCCATCATATCACAGCAAACACAGTTCTACATATAATCATCTTGGTATTCTAAGTCTCACCATCTTTGGGATTATATCGTCTGTCCGCGTCAAGCCGCTATTCATCCCATTCACGTGACCCCTCTCTTCGATGAGAGCGGCAAGACCTGCTGCGTCCGCGTCTGGCCCCTCTTCCAGCCTTCCAGGCTCTTGTGCCCTCGGCCTGCCTCCACGAAGTGCGCGGGGTTAATTCCTGTAGCCTTGCAAGCAGTCCCAATGGTTCTTCTTCCCTCTCTTCACCTGGAGGGAATTCCACCACCAAACCTCGTTGTTTCAAAGCGGTTATCGCCATGCTGGCATCACTGTAGGTCTATCGTCCCTCATTCCAAAAGACATTCAACTTCGTGAACGGAGTTTTAAATCTTATGTCGTGGCTTTTCAAAACTTTTTTAATTGGAGCGAAGGCCTTCCGCTTCTGGAGCACACGCGTGCTGTAATCGTGATCTACGTAGACTCGGCTGGTTCCTACCCTTACATCTTTCTTAGTCCATGCCTTCGACAGAACTCGCTCCTTCATGCTAAGAGTTTCGAAGTGGACCAACACTGACCTTGGGACTGGGGGGGTCCGTGAAGACTTTGGTTCATGCTGTTTGGCTGATAGACCTACCCTGTAGGCATTTTTAATTTTTAAGTCCGCACCAACCTCCAGCTCCGAGACCATCCACTGTTTCAGAAACTCCTTTATCTCTCCGTCACGTTCTGCCCCTTCCGGAATCTCCAAAATATCCAACTTGTCGGCCAGTTCGCAGTTGTCATTTAGCATACCAGATAGCAGTGTGTTCACTCCCGTTGCCCATGTCTCCAACTCCTCGACTCTGTTATAATTAGCGGCGATTCTCTCATCCCACTCCTTCGTGTCTCTGGACAGGGCAGAAAACTTGTCTTCAATGTCGCCCTTCATCTTCTCCATGTCACCTCTGATTTTCGACAGGAGCCTTTCTTCAAAAGCCGTTAGCTCGATGTGCAGCTGTGCCTTAAGCTCGTCCCCAACCTTACTTTTAATTAATCCATTGGTTTTAGAAATGTCTCATATGAAAGCTAAAACCCTCTAAATTATGTTAATATACTGAAAATAAATTTGCTTTACTGAAGAAAGATTGATAATTTAATGAACACAGAAAGGTCAGATTTTGGCAAGACAAAAGTTTTCTCGCCTACAGAAAATTGAACAAATAATTTTAACTTAACTGTTTTCTGTGTGAATCTTGGATCCACACGGGCTCCAGTAGGTCTCCTGCAATATTTGCGGTGGCTGTGATGTAATTCAACCGAAGATTTATCTGAGAAATCCTCTGCCACTTTTCCAGCATGCATCCTTTTAGCAGGCTGTGGGCCTTGCCAAATGTTTTTGATTGCCTTTTGTTTAGTTTTGGTTTCTGTGCACTGATTCGACCATGGAGGACATTTCGAGACAGAATTCTACTAACTGTTCTGGTTGACACAGGGATTTGAGGTGACCAGGCCTGGTGGAGCTCTGCTGCAGTGAAAAAAGGGGCTGGCCTTGGAACACACGGTCCTCCCGAGCAGTTGTCTAGCAGGGTCTGCCGGACCTGGGCTTGTCAAAAACATCTCCAGTCTATTCAGATCTTTTTTCTTATTCTTTGTACTTGACGCTGAGACACATTGAAGGTATCAGCCACCTCAGCAGTGGATCTGGTCTTCTGGTCCTGTTGATAATTAATGCTTTGGTCTCAGGGTGCATCTTATGCATGTTGTCAGAGGGCAAGTTGGAGTTGATGTGAGGGTCTGGTATGCTGGGGTTCTTTTTATACACATCCACTAATTGATGGATCAATAACTGATCACAGGTGAGGCTTTAATCTAGGATTGGGTGCATCATATGACAAAGCGACAAGACTTTTGTCTTGCCAGAATCTGACTTTTCTGTATTCAATAAATGATCAATCTTTCTTCAGTGAAGCAAATTTATTTTAGTATATTGAGCAAAATTTGGGAGGGTTTTAGCTTTCATATGAGACATTTCTACAACCAATGTATTAATTAAAAGTCAGGTTATAAGCTTTTGTTTCTACAGAATGGATAAGCGACAAGACTTTTGTCAGGCACTGTAATATTAAAAGTAATTTCTCCCGATATGCATTTGGGGGTCTATTCTCCTATGCGCTTAAGTCAAAAAACATGCGTAGCTGCGCGCTTTTATGCCTGAATATATTCTACTGCTCACTTAAGTCTGTCAGTTACGCGTGATGAAACCAGTTATGCACTTCAGGTGGAGCAACCCTAAAATTGGGGTGTTTCTGATGTAAATTAATCTTATGTATATTCTCCCCCTGATTTACTGTAAGCACTTTTCTCCATATGCACTTCTTAGGGCTGTAATAAGGTCAAGCGCCACTACAGGTAAATCTGTATATTACATTTGAAGTTGGCAGTCGTTCAAGTTTATACCTTGAACATTTTTGAGCAACATTACAAAAGCGCAATATTGGAATGTATAGCTTTGTTTTCAGATTACCAGCAAGAGATTTTCTACTGCAGTGGAAGGTAGTACTTTTCACATTAGGTTCATTTAACAATGATTGCAGGAGAGGGATAAAACAAGTTAAATCTTATGTGTCACAAGGTGAGACAGACAGACAGGAGCGGCCCCAATAGCGTAGCGTAAGCAAGGGAAACTTTATTAAGGGTTTAAGGGAAATCAGGGCCTGAGGCAGGAAGCCCCGACAGGAAGGACTAGGGAGGATGGGAAGCGGGAGTCAAGCCGGTTGGCAACCGGGGCAGGAGAGTCGAGTGTAGTCAGGAGATGAGCCGAGTCGAATTGCCAGGACAGGAGAGCCAAGGGTAGTCGGGGGATGAGCCGAGTAGAATCACCAGGACAGGAGAGTTAGGCGTAGTCAGGAGAGGAGCCGAGTCGGAACACCAGGACAGGAGAGCCAAGGGTAGACGGGGGGATGAGCCGAGTCGGAGCACAAGGACAGGAGAGCCACGCGTAGTCAGGGGATGAGCCGAGTCGGAGCACCAGGACAGGAGAGCCACGCGTAGTCAGGGGATGAGCCGAGTCGGAGCACCAGGACAGGAGAGCCAAGCATAGTCAGAGGGTGAGCCACATCGAAGCACCAGGACAGGAGAGCCAAGCGTAGTCAGGGGATGAGCCGAGTCGGAGCTCCAGGACAGGAGAGCCACGTGTAGTCAGGGGATGAGCCAAGTCGGAGCACCAGAACAGGAGAGCCACGCATAGTCAGGGGATGAGCTGAGTTGGAGCACCAGGACAGGAGAGCCAAGCGTAGTCAGAGGGTGAGCCGCGTCGAAGCAACAGGACAGGAGAGCCAAGCGTAGTAAGGAGATGAGCCGAGTCGGAGCACCAGGGCAGGAGAGCCAAGCGTAGACAGAGGATGAGCCGCGTCGAAGCACCAGGACCGATCCAAGGAGTCAGGAGGGAAACACTGGGAAGCAGGGCTCACAAAAACAGAAGGACAAGACGCCGTGGAGAAAAACACACCATGGTTAGCAGACAAACTGACAAGCAGGAAGTGAAACGTGAGGGTTTAAATAGAAGGGCATTGCAGGTGAGAGTGATGATGAGATAAGGGGAAAACGAGGAAGTGCAGGTGCAGTGTATGATCACAAGGGCGGAAACGAGAGGGGAAACAGGTGAAGGGAATGAGCATGGCCGTGAGAGGAGAGCTGAGTGTAGAGTGAATAATTGATAATTGCTAATGTGATTAGGGGGAAATAGTGGTGGCAAGGAAAAATACAGCACTACCAGAAAACCCCAAAGGAACACCATGACATCATGATCTGCATGTGCGTAAATTATTCTACAGCAGTAAAATAAAAACAGACAAAATCATTGATTATTTAAGAGATTTGTCCTTGTTAAAATGATACAACACTGAAAAATCAATAGGCCTACCATACATCTAAAATCTTCTTAATAATGTGTCAAAAAAGTGCAAGTGTTTAAGTTAATGTTACATATTGCATCCAGTCACTGGTCAAACGAGGGTGTGACTAAGTCTTTTAAAAGTCCACCTTAAGTCAAAAGTTAAAGGGCTCCTTCCGCTAAAAACCACTTTGAGTAGCTCGATTTACAGTGTGGTGGGTCACAAAAAGCAGTATATGCATGCAGCACTCCAAGACGTGAAATTCGACCCTCATGGTTTTACTGGTCATTGAAGGGTCGAGCTAACCAGAATGAGCGGACCAGAGCAGGCTAAACCTATCTAGTTCACTAGGTCGTAAGGCCCGCCCAGAGCCATGTATGGCACGCCCACATCCCAGAGGAAGAACAGTGGACAGAAGCTAGGTGAGCGAAAGACAGCGAATTTGCCCAATCAGAGGTGCCTTATTGACACGTCATGGATATTCACGAGGGACACCAGAAAAGCCAGTCGTTCAACCACTAGACCTGTTCTAGCTTACAGAAAACAGTGTCAAGCAAGAGAACTAGGACATAATTTTTCACAGAAATGACGCACAAGGCATTCAACCATAGTGGCGACACAGCAATATGAATACAAATAATGATAGAAGTTGACCTTTAAGTGTTGGCCGTGTTGAATAGGTGCAAGGCAAAATATGCAACTCAAAAGCGCATAGCTGGAAGTGCGTAACAAAAAACGTAGAGGACGCAGATAGGAGAATAGGCCCTTTGGTGAGAGATGCAGAAATAAAATTGGTATTGGTATATACTTATGGACATTGGACCTTTCAGCTTAATTAATATATTAGTAATATACAGTATGTCACAAAAGTGAGTACACCCCTAACATTTTTGTACGCATTTTTGTATTGTATCTTTCCATGGGAGAAGTCTAATGATATAACACTTTTCTACAACGTAAAGTAGGCAGTATACAGCTTATATAACAGTGCAAATTTGCTGTTCCCTCGAAATAACTCAACACACAACCATTAATGTCTAAACCACTGGCAACAAAAGTGAATACACCCCTAAGTGACAATGTCCAAATTGTGCCCAAAGTGTCAATATTTTGTGTGGCCACCATTATTTTCCAGCACTGCCTTAACTCTCTTGGGCATGGAGTTCACTAGATCTTCACAGGTTGTCACTGGAATCCTCTTCCACTCCTACATGACGACATCACGGAGCTGACCTTGAGCTTGAGCTCTTGAGCTCCTCCAACTTCCGTTTGAGGATGCCCCAGAGATGCTGAATTGGGTTCAGATCTGGGGACATGCTAGGCCAGTCCATCACCTTCAACCTCACCCAAGGCGTGGTCATCTTGGAGGTGTGCTTGGGGTCGTTACCATGATGAAATACCGCCCTGCGGCCCAGTGCAAAGGGGGGCATCATGCTCTGCTTCAGTATGTCACAGTACATATTGCCATTCATGGTTCCTTTAATGAAGTGTAGGTCCCCAGTGCCGGCAGCACTCATACTCATGTAGGTCCCCAGTGCCGGCAGCTCTCATGCTTGCTAAAACATAAAAATACATGGCTATACAGGCTATACATGTTGCAACTTTTCTGCCAGTTCAGCTCGCCTCTCTGGCGCAGCAGCAGGTACATCGGGGTTCAACGCGCTGTGCGCCGAAAGCGGTACAACAACGTTAGAAGACGGGAAACAAAAGCCTTAAACCAGTGGCGGCTGGTGAAAAACAAATTTGGTGGGGCTGATGTGCAATAGATTTCCCTGCCTAGTCCAGTGTAAGCACTCATATAAATAATCTGAAAATGAGTACAATTCCACAATAATACTTTAATTCCAGTTTAAGTCCAGTTAGGCTCCATTTATGCTTTGGACAGCAAATACAAATCGTTTTTCACAAATTTAAATATAGTACAAATACAATACAATTTTTATACAGATCAACTGTGCATGTGTGTTTACTACAGTTACTAAACTAACAAAAACAAAACAGATTTAGTCCTTCCATCTCCTCTGTCCAAACTGCAAAGGGGGACAGTGATGCTCCTATTTCGAGTCAGTGTGCGTCAGTGACATTATGTTTACACTAGGCAGATGTTGCATATATGAAGTGCAAAAAAGACTTAAAGGGTGACATATTTTAAAAGTAGATATTCTGAAAGAATAAATAGACACCGTTTGTGAGTAGGCTGATATTTTACTCTGTATCGTAAGCCAACTGAACAAAACACATATATACCATTGCAGTTACAATCATCAAAAGCTCAGTATTAAAATCACAGCACGGCAGAATTGTTACAAAACCATCTTGAACCAGGCTAATGGTAACAGCAATAAATACCGTCGGCTATATTAAGCCTAAAAGAAACACCAATATGTTATATTCTATCATCTTGAATTCATAAAAACACACCGTCAATATCAGATGACCAAGAACACCTCCAACTACGTTACTTCCCCATTCATTCATTCTTGTTTACATGTGACGTCACTAGCCATGAACTACTCCGTTGCCTTGGCAATGATAAACTATACACGATAAACTATTTAAGTTGTCCCCTCATTGCGAGTTCAAAAGCACCACAGAACTTTACACAATCAATAATCTTAGGTAAAATGTGCCAGTTTCTGTCCACCTCTTCGTTGTGCCGCCTTACAGCAATTCGATGGCCATCATCTAGCTGCATTGCTATGCTAATCCCTCCGACCATAGCTAGCTTGACACAGTTTTCCATGTAAATTCTTGATCCTTCATGTTTCTTCATGCGTTCGGACAAGCGTTTTAAGTTGGTTTGCCCAGACTGTGTCCACGTCGAATCACACTTGTCACTTTTAAACAGGATGCAGGGGAAACAGAAAAGTGCTTTGGTTATCCCACAGCCTGTTAGCCACGATTTTTGTTCGAACCAACTCCTGCTAAAAGTCCTGTTGTAGGATTTATCTTTTTCTTTAGTTGTCTGGGTGATGTTTATTTCGGGCTTGTCGGGTCCCAGCTCCTTAACATGGACTTTTTCGGCCATAGTCCTTCTTGAAAAAGGGTAGTTTAAAAAAGATCTCACCGAATTTGGTGGAAGCTGCTCAGTCGTCGTCGTCGCCGCCATCGTCTCTCAGTCTGTAACTGATCTAAGGTTGATCGAACATTGACTGACGTAACACGTTACGTTTAGCCAATCGCCATGGTGACAGAATAGCAATCCAAAACTTTCTGTCCTAGGGGCGCTTTTTCTAGCAACCATTTTATCCGGCGATGCTGATAGGCTGATAGGAATAATATTTGTAAGATTTTCCCCTAGCAACCACACAAGATTGGCTATTTCGCTACACTTCAGGGGCGCTAGAAAAAGCACCCCAAGAACGGAAACAGTACGACGGTTGTGGACGACTGTTGTGTCGGTGGAAATTCACTGTTGAATAAGAGTCATTTAGTGGAAATGTTGTTTGAATTCAGATTACATGTAGAGACACACAAATAATTAAAACTGACATTGATTACAAAAAAACATATATTTTTAGTATTATACATTTTATATTTGTCCTCTCCTCTTTGGGAGGGCCATACGGCTCTGGGGAGGGCGGCACCCAAGCGCCCCCTATGGGCCAGCCGCCACTGCCTTAAACTCAAAGGAAACATCAAAAATAAACGGAAGGTATAGGTCCATCAAACCATTAGTCCACTAGTTTTCTTTTTGATGATTTGTCCATATTATTTCTTACAACTTGCCATGCTGTTTATTTAAAACGACAAAAGAAATCGTAAATAAACTGCAGAACATTGCAATTGCTGTTTATTTAAAATGACAAAAGAAATTGTAAATAATCTGCAGAACATTGCTATAAACTGCATAACATTGCTATATTCTCATTATTTGTGCCTGTTTGCTTACTAAAACATAAAAATACATGGCTATACAAGCTATACATGTTGCAACTTTTCTGCCAGTTCAGCTCGCCTCTCTGGCACAGTAGCACCCCCTGACCCGCCCGTCACGGCGCAATGTCATCTGCTATCTAGACAACGTGATTTTTTGCCTGAAAAAATGAACGTTGCACTGGCACAGAATAGCAATGACAGCATGCGCATGTCGCGAATACACAATACGCCGCGGCAAAATAGGGCCCACTGTGTGTAAAGACAAACAAGACTTTATTGCGACAGTTGATGTGCGAGCACACGCACACACACACACACACACACACACAGAAGCTGGCTAAACCTACTTGAATTCAAGGCTAACTGAAGCAGATTAGCATGTCCCAACTTCACAACAAGTCCTGTCCTGTCCCGAACATGTGACAGAATTTTTAAAAATCCTGTTCCAGCCTACAGCTTTCCAAATGGCTCCCCCGGCACTAGTAGCAAGCAAGCTAATTTGACAGCCAGCAAGCTGTTAGCTAGCTATCGTAGCCACTTTGCTCTACATCTGCATAATAGATGTTTCTCATCATTTCCTGAATTGCATCACCTTCACCACGAACATGTAACAAAATATCCACGAACAATGCATCACACAAATAGATTAGAAGGTGACAGCTTTTCTCATAGACAGTAAAATGTTTTTCTAACTGCTTTGGATTCGTGTGAGAATCACATGGGACAGGAGTCAAAGGTCAAACTCACTTATGATCACATGACCAGGGCGAGAGCGGGAAAAAGTGATCGGGTATTTGCAGGAATTTTTATACGGAGGTTCAGATATGTTACATTTGTAGAGGCAAGCAAAATACAGTTGGTGAAACCTTAACTTAATTTAAAAAAAATGATGTGACAACCTATCTATCATACAGTCATTAGAGAGAACCAATCAGTTCAGCGTGTAATGAAGCGTGACGTTTCCTAAGGAGGAGGGTGAAACAAACATTTTCTGAGCATGGCAGATTCTTTTGGAATCTATCTTAAAAGTAATTGTTTGATATAATGTCTTTGCCATACAAAAAATAGCGGTAGCTTCGCTGATTGTTGTTTGGATGTAACTTGTAATTACTTGGGTAGACTACTGTAGATCTCTAAATTCCAATGTGCCTACTGTATATCACCTAACTGAATTAGCTAACGACTAGCAAGCTACTAGCTAACAACTACAGGAGCATAGTGAACACAATGCATGGCCATATCGCTAACCAGCTTGGTGGCTAAGATAGTTCGCTAACAGCTTGGTAGTTCATGCAGTTTTTGTGTTTGTATTTGTGACGTCTTCTGCCGTGGAGACGTCACAAGTGGTGTGAGAAGAAACAGAAGAGGGGCAAGTGCATCAGAAACGGGTACATCCCATTGGTCCGACATCCCATTGGTCCGACAGTGACCACTGAGGATGTATGAGTCCTAAAAAAAAGAGACCCATTGGTCCGACACCACACTTTGGTTCAGACTAAAGCATGCTGTAGCATGTATCCTAAACAGTGTTTGGGCTAACGGAACGCGCTGCTGTAATTTCATTAGCTTTTGTTAGGAACATAGAAACCTAACACATTGCAGTTCCAATTTCAGTAACGTCATTACAGTTACTGAACGAAGTACTATTACAGTCTTTACTCGTTACACATTTGAGCAGTATGTCAAATCCTCTTCGGGTTTGCTGATAAAACGAAATTATTTATGTGAACAAGAAGCACGCAGTTGCGCGCTGGGCTGGGTTTTTCCACCCTGGTTAGAGTTTGCAGGTTTCCAAGGGAAGGAGAGAAATGTAAGCGCGCGTGTGCACGCCTGTGTTCACGACTTACATTGCTGTATGCCTATTTTTATTAAATAGGCCTAAATGAAAGGTTGGAATTCCACTGCTTTTTTCAGACGAGGTAAAATTGAAAGTTGCCTAATTCGATGCAGCGCATCCTGCAATCCACCCTGAATCCCAGTTACGAGAGTTCATGAATGAAATGCAGTTGTCGTGTTCTCTGTGCTCACTGATCATGATATCTGTTTTAACCAAAAAAACTTTTGAGGCACTCCTTAGTAAAGTTAAAGTTATAAAAGCCTTTATTATATTAGTATTTTTCTAACATGGAAACACAAACAACAAAAATAACCCCTGTGGCCAGTGATAACGGCATATGAGTCGAGTTGTGACCCTTTCATTTTTTCAGCACTAAAATTCTGGCGCACCGACCCCCACTGCATCACTTGTTGGATAAACTTATAGCCCAAATGTCGTCGGCACTTTTTTGTCGGCACTTTTTTGTCCCGGCTCTGATAGAGATGGAAGTAACACCCATACTTTTCAGTGTCTGGCATTTATGTCTCAATGGCTCGTAGCAAGGACCTATTCGTGCCCATTGCCCAGTGATCTTCTCGCCTTTCACATGCACCAAGACATGCCTGTCACCCGCTTTGCAACGCGCATCCTCATTTAACCAAAACTCGCGTCCGCTTAGCCAAATCATGTACTCGACTTACTATTGTCATGTACTTGCTGTAATTCAGTTGTACGCACGTGATATACCTTGTGAGCACTTTTGCAAAAAAAGACGCACTGCTGAGCCTATGTCCGTGAAGAGGAAAGAAAGTTACATTTTCACAGAAATACACATCATATCACGCACTCGGGGTGTGCAACACTTCTTCATCATTAAAAATAATTAAGTAATGGGATTCTTGTTATGGTCCTCTATGGCTTATTGTCGGACTTATGAGATGTCGGACCAATGGGATTCTAGTTACGGTCCTCTATGACTTATTGTCGGACTTATGAGATGTCGGTCCAATGGGATGTCGGACCAATGGGCCGACCCCATCAGAAACAGGTTAGCTGCAAACCCACAGAAGCCTGTAATCCCCACCATCGTACTGTCCAATGTACGCTCACTGGATAATAAGCTGGACCACGTACGTTTACTTTGGACTACTCTGTCAGTGAGAGAGAGTTGTGTCCTGGTATTCGTGGAAACAATGAACTGTATCAGTGCGTGAACAAGCAGCAAACTGCCCATCCAGATGCACAGAGATGGTCACTGCCTACATCTCAAAATGCATTGATGATATCACAGACACCAAGACCATCACTGTTCGGGCCAACCAGAAGCCATGACTCACAGGGGAGGTCTACAGGCTGCTGAAGGTAAGGAATGCTGTCTTCAGAGCCAGAGACGAGGTGGGCTTAAGGACAACAAGGGCAAACCTGTCACATGGCATCAGAGAGGCAAAAAGGGCAGTACTCCATGAAAATAGCACAGCACTTTAATGGCAGCAGATACACGCAGAGTCTGTGGCAGGGGATACAGACCATAACGGACTACAAGCCAATGCCACAGATTGTCGACAGCTCCACCTCTCTGCCGAATGAGCTAAACAAGTTCTTAGCTCGCTTTGAGGCACACAACAGCACCCTCAGCAGGATCAATGAATGCAAAACTCCAGGACCTGACAACATCCCTGGTCGTGCACTGACAGACTGTGCTGCGGAACTCACAGATGTCTTCACAGACATCTTCAACACATCTCTGAGCCAGGCTGTCGTTTTCACATGTGTCAAAACCTCCACCATCATCCCCGTGCCAAAGAAGTCGTCCCCATCCTGCCTCAACGACTACCGTCTGGTCGCGCTCACCCCCATCCTCATGAAGTGCTTTGAGCGGCTAGTTATGCAACACATCAAGACATCTCTCCCCTCCACCCTGGACCCATTTTAATTTGCATACCGGTCTAACCGCTCGACGCAATCACAACAGCCCCCCACTCAGCCCTTACACATCTGGACACCAGAGACTCATATGTTAGAATGCTGTTTATTGACTTTAGTTCAGCATTCAACACAATCGTCCCCCAGCAACTCATACTTAAACTAGACAGGCTGGAGATCAACACCTCAATGTGCAACTGGCTGCTGCATTTCCTGATAGGAAGACTGCAGGTAGTACGGGTCGGCAGCAACACCTCCAGCACCTCCAGCACCGTCCCAAGGATGTGTGCTAAGCCCCCTACTCTTCACTCTGCTGACCCACAACTGCACACCATCACACAGCTCCAACCTCTTCATCAAGTCTGTGGATGATACAACTGTGTTGGGTCACATCAGCAACAACAATGAGATCCACTACAGGAGCAAGGTGACCCGCCTGGTCAAGAGGTGCAATGAGAACAACCTCTCCCTTAATGTGAAGAAGACAAAGGATTGTCGTGGACCTCACCATCAACAAAGCTGCTGTGGAGAGAGTAAGCAGCACCAAGTTCCTGGGCGTGCACATTTCTGAGGACCTCTCCTGGTCAAAGAACACTGCATCACTGGCCAGTAAAGCCAAACAGTGACTCTACTTCCTCTGCAAGCTGAGGAGAGCCAGAGGCCCATCTCCCATCATGAGCAACTTCTACAGAGGCACTATAGAGAGCATCCTCACCAGCTGCATCACTGTGTGGTATGGCACCTGCACCGTGTCCTGCCGGAAAAAGCTACACCGAGTAGTGAGAGCAGCTGAGAGGATCGTGGGTGTGTCTCTCCCCTCCCTGCAAGATATATACCACATCCAAAGCCGTCTGCATTGCGGGTGATCCCATCCACCCATCCAACAGCCTCTTCAGTCTGCTGCTATCAGGAAGGAGACTGAGGAGCCTCTGGGCCAGGACCAGCAGACTGAAAGACAGCTTTATCCACCAAGTTGTCAGGACTCTCGCCCTGCCCTGCCCTCCCTCCCCCATCTGACCCCCACACACCACTTCCCTCTCCCGGTGTTCTTAGTGTCAGCGTCCCAGGCTGGTGAAACTTACCTAAGGTACATCCCTCTCCACCACAGCAAAGTCACATCTCTCTAGGGTGAAGTTCCTTTCCCACTTCTCCACAGAAATTTCAATAAACACTTTTCTTTTGCACTACAACCAATGACACTGCTGCTTAAATGGCACCATTTGAGCTTTATTACACTACACATTGTGTTTTTACTTATTTGTATTATATACAAGTCTATTGTATTTTTTGTTATGTTTATATTATTATGTTTGTCATCATGTCTTCCTGTCTTGTTTATAAGATGTTTAATGTTTACTGTGGGCCTAGGAAGCATTGCAATTTCAAATTCTGTGTGTGCAACCTGTTCCTATGGTTTTTGACAATAAAGCTTTGACTTTGACTTTGACTTTGACTTAATGTGTGCGTGCATGTGCTCGTGTGTACATCAACTGTCCTAGTAAAGTTTTGCTTGTCTTTATCAACAGTGTGTGCTTTCATTGTTTTCCAGTCTGACACATACCCATCATAACAGTACAAATGCTAGTTAATGTTATACATATTAATCTGTCCTTTAAAATTACTGTTCCAACTTTATTATAAGGTGCCCCATACTAAAAGCTCTCTGTTTTGTAATAGATAACAATATAAAATCCACTGTTTTTCTCTTTAGTAGCAAAAATGTGTCTTTTACTTTGAAATTTCATATGTTTGATGACATCACATAACCAGGAAATCCTGTTCACCTGCCCTTTTCCACGCAAGTGCCCTGCTGGAAAGGTTGTGTAACAGTGTGTGCCAAATTATAGTGATTTTTTAAAAATTTAAGAAGAATTTCAACCAAATAAAAATCAAACTTTTATCTGGGGTAAGTAAAGTTTCAATTTTTATCATTTCAACCAGTTAAGTCATTATATTTTTTCTGTAAAAGGCTAAAATTAATTTGTTGCCATATGGCAACACCATGCGAATATTTAAGTAAATTCTGTGCCTTCATCCTAATGGGCTCCCATTTAGTTACATAGTAGTGGTATACTCTGACAATACATTTTTAGTTATTTATAAGATTTCTAAAGAAAGAAAATATTGAATTTATGTATATTATGTTATTCCATCATTTTACATTAATATGTAATATGATTTATTAAAAAATCTATGAATTGCTCGCTGTGTCCGAGTGTCTTGTTTCAGGGGTATGTAAATGCCTTATTGCAGATTTATTATCAATATTCAATATAAACTACAATTAAAACTAATTGCATTTTACTTTAAATAAATTATACTAAAGTACTGAGAGACCACCTCTCCGGCTGCCCGGTTTGCCCGTGCCTAAAACCGCTACTGAAGCCACCAAACAGAAAGTGAGCTCATATCTCGGCAAGGCTACAGCATATCACAACCAAATTTGGTATATTGGCTTCTGACCCCATCCAAATTTGTCATCATTTGGCCACAAGGTGGTACTGTAATTATTTGCACATATTTATATGTGTATGTATGGGAAATTATATGCACATATTTGCTCTAACTTGATCACGCGCAAGCACACTTTAAGCATTTTCTGCAGGAAAATGTACTTTTTGGAATCAACTGAAAGGGTCTTCTGGGAATGGTCTGCTTTTGTGTGGTGTGATCGCACTCTTTTGGCTTTGCCCCTTTACTGTCATATCCAGCACTTTGCCTTATCTCTAATGATCTGTGTTCACTTATTGCTTCTAAGAGCTTTTCTCTGCTCCTGTGTCTTACTATCAAGTTATTTATTGACTATACAGGTATACTGTAAAGGGATTATGCTGTTATCAGAGGGTTCTTATACCAATGCAAATGCTTAGTGGACTGTGATTGCACTAACACTGAGATGTGCTGCAAAAATCACCCTCATTACTTAGCATCTGATAAATGACAAATTCTTTCTGAACGAGAAATCCAGTATCACACAGCTACTGCTTCAGCGCCTTGGTATATACACACACACATACATAGAGTCACACATACACGCTCAGACAGACAGGAGCTATGCACACATAGTTCCCCTTACTCACAGATGCACTCCCTGTCTCTCTCTCCCTCTCTGTCTCTCTCTCTCTCTCTCTCTCTCTCTCACACACACACACACACACACACAGAATGGAGGCAAGTATGAGCAAGACAACAGGTGTAGAGGCTCTTTTCTCCTTCCCCCACCATGACAGGCACACTCATTAACTATTTCTCTCTCTCTTTTGTATCCCACCTTTCTCCTCCCCTCACACATACCCAACCCACTCTCTGTCTTGCAGTTTTTTCTGGTCTTCTAACCAGCAGTGTATAAGCCCAAAAAAACAAACGAACAAGAACTGACAGGGCTGCAGGCCATCAGTGAGTAGCTGCCTGTCTCTTTGCACAGCACAATCAAGCAGGGGGTCAGAATTTGGCTGGTTAGCTTCAGATGATTCGACAAGAGAGTCTAGCTGCAGACCCATGGAGGAGTGGAGCTCCATCGGAAAACGTCAGCTCCACCGGAAACATGTAGCTCCGCTCCACTGAAACACGTCAGCTCCACCAGAAACACGTAGCTTCACTCCACTCAAAGGAAGGAAGTAAATTTGATATTTGATAACAACGTAGCAGGAATGATAGGTAACTAGGTATATATATCTATGGCAGGAATTATCTTAAGGTCAGGTCTTCTACTGTCTGTGGGTCAGTATCGAAGTTTTTGCTATAGTTGTAGTTGTTGGATGTCTTTATAAACAAACCGTGCGACTTTAATTTAGGTGCTGCTGTAGGCCTATATGACCAGAAATATTCTAACGTTAGCCTACTATGGTAACATGATATTGTGATAATATTTGTACTTGGTGACTTGTTAATAAAGTGTTTAAAGGACCGAAAGTCATTTTTGTGTATACAAAGGCATACATTTCAGTGCTCTGTTGAGCCCGTAAACATGTCTTTGAAGGTGCGCATTAGTGCATGGATATACACTGCAAGTTAAAGAATTTATGTTTTCCTTGACCCTCTGGGGAGCGGTTCTTACCTAGAGACCCCTGGCCAAGGTATATGGGCTACACCACTTCACACCATTTCTTTTTTTGTTTCAACAACCACACAAATATAAAGTGATCTAATTAGTAGACCAAGTTTAGATAAAAGGCTATTGAGCTAAAGTACTCTACTTCATTAATTTAATAGATTATGTGATAGTATATGATTGTTTACAGGTAATAGTAGGTAGGTGAATTACAATAGGAAATATATTTTTCTTAGTAAGTGAAATCATAACTCAAAGACTTTAACGAATTAAAATTGTATTTGATTTTTTTTTTAAAAATTAACAGTGAATTGAAAGCATTAGAGCAACACATCAACAAAGCATCAGAACAACTATGGGGCAGGGCAAGAGCCCAGTCTCAGTCCATCCCCAATGAAACAGTCCCAGCTGCAATAGCCAAGATAGTCCTCTGTGGAGTAAAACCCCTGGAGGACTTCACGCTGGTCATTTCCCCTGTAGCCAGCCCCGCAGTCTTTATATAGGCTCCCACACAGCAGACAGCGGCACTGGGAAATAACACAAGGCCTCCTGTATTTTTCCTGGTCCTGAGGTGACACATCTGATGCAACTGTTCTGCAAATAAACTGTTACCAAACTTACCAAGCCAGCTGAAGTGGGCCTCCTCGTGAAAGAGTGGCTGGCAGACAATGCTGTAAAATTTCTGGCATGTTACAGCCACGTTCAGGATAGCAGGATCCCCATCCTGTAGAACTACCATGACAAGAATCCTGCGTATGATGATGTCCGGCAACTGTGCAAAAGACTTGGAATGCAATATTACAAGCATTGAAAACAGTGAATCGGGAGCTTTAGTGTGTCTTAGTGTGTGAGTGTGCACAATGTAGGGTGTGTGTGAGATAAGGGTTTTCAGTTCTCGCCATGTTGCTACAGAGGAGCCTCTTTCAAGTACTGCTGTACAATCTTGGGCAATCAAAATGATTGTGACATACCTGGAAAATGCCAGTTGTCTCCCCACTACAATGCGCAGGGAGCGAAGGTGCCTTGAACATTACAATAGCAACAAGAGAAACAGCTGTTAATGCCATATGCCAAATGCTGTGGTGCTTTTTCTTTTTTTAAATTATTTTAAAAATTATAACTTACTACCTCAGTGACGAGCATTCTCTTATTCGCCAGTAATCCATCCCCCATCTGTTTTCCTTACTTAGTGAAATGGGCAAATCGTTTGCCATGTCTGTAGTAAAAGAAAACACACACACACTTTTGTTTTACCTTGTTTTGCCAATTACTTTAGATTTTTAAATTTGTAAAAAACCATACCCTTCAATCTCGTGGTTCTCCATGAGGACCTTGCAATACCACCTCCTCAGATAAGCCATGTCAAGCTGAATAAGAACATTTCAAATTAAATTTACCACATTATATTTATGCTATTTAGATACTTAAGTTAGCACTAAGATTGTACTTACGATGTTAAAATCAAAGCTTGCCTCCATAGAAATGTATCAGAAGTACTGTGTGTCAAAGTAACAACAGCGTACATTGCAGAAAACTCATGGAGGGACAACATAGGCAGAAAGGTCATGAACATCATGTTTGAATCTATCCATAAACCATTTTGATCATATGGTTGTGTTTTTACAAGTATTGAGCATGATTAAGGGGTTATTTAATAGTTTACCTATTTTCACGTTCACTCACGTTTATTTAAAGTGTCGGTGCTCCGTCGCTGATGTTTTTGTTTGTGCATGTACGTGTCTGTGCACAACTTCTGACGCTGTTTATTCGTTGACGGGAGTGAAGCTGACGTGTTTCCGGAGAGTGGAGCTAACGTTTTCCGGTGGAGTGCCACTCCTCCATGGGTCTGCAGCTAGACCCCTCTCAGATGATTAACAAGGCACTTCCTTATCGCTATTTTCCAGCAATTGTATCATATCCGCCCCCGTTTTACCCATGCTGACTGGTGAATGCTCCACTCTCAGCTCATTCAGGAGGGCATCCTCGAACTACATCACCATCCATTTTTGAACATTCAACGCCTTCTTCAATATAGCTTTCTGCTGTACCTCACGTCAATAACATAACGTGGCACTTCACTGACTAAGTAAAATGGGGGCAGAAATGAGCGCCATGAAATTCCTCTTGTAAGACTAATAAAATCAAATTTTTGTTAGCATCTGTTATACAGCTGGATGAACCTGTGATACAACCAGTTAGTGTGACGTCACACTCTGCTGCTCTCTCTCTTTGGTTGGAGTGTCCGCTCTGAATGCTCTCGGGAGTGTGACACTAAACAAACAACAGTAAGCACTTGAAATTTACGAAAGGTTTAAAAGTGCTCTGAGCGCTCAGAGTGCCAGTTTATGAAAGCACCTTTAAGCAAATCGCTTTGTCATTGTGCAGTAACTGTCATAGTAACTGTAATGTAATGTCAGTTTTACACCAGAAACTGGTAAAAAAAAGGTTTGTGTGAACTTTAAAACACTAGATGGCACGTGTGTCATGATCACAGTATCGATCGACATCGATCGTGCAATGCATTACACCATTCATTATAGCTGCTACTGCATATTTATTTATTGCCTTGTGTCCATAAATAGGCGATTTCTTTATGCTGTTGACCTGCCCTTTTGAAATGTTGGTTTTGTGTATTCGCAAAGCATTTAGTTGGACTGTGACATTTTGGAAAGAATGTACTTATACAGTGCCGGTTACGAGTTTTTCCCTCTCCTAACTGCAGGTTGAATACCATAAACTGAGCTTCCGTGAGACTGCGAAAGCACGAACCGACCATGGAGCAGAGATCGTCTGCAAATCAGCTGACATCTCCATGGATGGCTCACCACGTCGCCTCAGCAACGTCTCTTCTTCTGGTAGCATCAATATGACGGACCCGCAGCTGTCTACTCTAGCGGAACAGGTGTCCGCCTCCCTTGCCAAACAAGGCCTGTGATTTCTCCAGCCACAGAAGGATGTCTTGAAGGGAATGAGCTTCTTAGATGAGAAATTGAGATAATGCATCATCTCCCCTTCCGTTCTGCAAAATTTAATTAACCCAAACAGGACAGTCTGAGATCCGTCCGTTGTAAGAAACAGCTTTTTGGGAAATGAGTGATATTTTAAGTGGCATTATTTAAACTGTTATTGCTATTCCAGATGATGAAAAAGATGCTGACCTAACATAGCCTCGTTGAACAGAACAAAAAGTCAGATTGCTTCCCTCTTCCACTACTGTCTATTTGTTGTCTTATTGTGAATGTTTTAGTAGCTTAATAATGTTATGTTTCTACTTTTGTTGTCAACAGAAGAGACCGCAACAGGGTTATAGATTTGCCAAAATAAAATGAAGCCGTTGACACGAGATTTGTTTTTCCCAAACTGACATCCATTCCAAATTTGAACATATGTCGACATATTGTGTTTTGTAGTTTAGTTGTGATAAGCTACATGATAAATACAGCGAAAAGTTTTTTCTCCAGCTTTAAAACAGGGTCAAGTGCCAAATTGCATTGGAGTGGTTGATCAATATAACTAAAACATACGCACATTCCAGGAAGAAATAGTAAATATGGATTCACTAAGTTTCACAAGATTTCCATTTTAAGGCCTGGAAATCTTTAGGCTACAGTCCTCTTCCTCAGTTAGAAGGTTAAGTGTCCTCATATCCACACGCGTACTTACCTGGACATACAAAGCAAATTCTATGGCATCTATGAACTGACAGGGAAAAAATGTGTCTTTTAATAAGTGTACAACCAGTGCTGCTTCAGAAAATGTGTCGTTAGCTCCACAAGAAAATACCACTGCAGGACTGTCCATCTGATAAATTGAAGAAGTGAACATTGACACGTGAGTTGGATAAATTACGCTTAGTCAGTAAATTATGAAAAAAAAAAAAGCGTTTTTTCAAATGAGTGTGTGCTTCGACTATCCTGCAAAACAGCCTGTTTAAAGAGAACTTCACTTTTTCGCCTTTGCATCGCAATGAGAGCAACTGAGACACGCCTTCAACTACACCGCAACTCAGAGATAACATTAACTGAGGAAAGTTGGCAGCCTATGCGTTGACACCAATCTGGCGTGTCTTATCACAAGACTCTTATGTATGGTATAAAGTGCCTGTCCGCCATTATGCCATTGACATTCTTCTCTGTATTGCAGATGTTAACCAATGTAAATAGGTATACTAGTGCGCTACACTAAACTTGAATGAAACGGCTGTTACAGTTCACTGTGACTGAGAGAACTGGGTGTTCAGTAAAAGAAAGTTAGATTGATCCTTTTGGCATGAAAGTCATCTGCACCACACGTCTGTCGACTCCGCTTCCCCCAGCATGACTTTAGAATGGCCAATGCCAGGTTGCAATTACTTCAAATCATGTATACACGTTCCCAGGCATCTTCCTGAGATGCATTTCAAGCGGTGAATAAAGTTTTAAAAAGTATATTAAAAATCAAAACACTTACGCAAACCGTAGCTTAGCACTTTCCCTACCATAGTAGCCTGTGGATGTGAGATGTAACAGTTATTCAAGAAAAGAATGCATTGATTGCCAACAAATGTTCTTATTATTTATTTTGTAGGCTATTTCCAATTCTTTTTTTCCTTAAAATCCTTTGACCGACTCTGGTACAGGTGTGACATGATTTCAGTAACTTTCGCACAGTTTAAAGGGACATCTGAGTAGGACTGAGAAAAGGTTTCTATGGAGCACAACTCCATAAGTTGACAGTTGCTGTGAAAGCTATAGGCCTTCTGACGAATTGCCATTTACCCATAATCCTGCCATCACTGAGTGTCCAGTTGTTGCAGTTTGAGCCAAAATCAGTCGCTATTGCGTGCTGATCCATAGCGCTATTTGCTGTTTTGTGTATGGAGATCTCTAAATTACACACTCCGCCTACGGAGAGTGTGTAATGGAACACCACCAAAAGAGGGGCGATAGTCGATATAATTGATCACACAGTTCTGGACACACATTTTAAATAACAAAGAAACGGGTTGAAAACGGCTTGTACAAGATAACGAAAAACTGGAGTAAAGATCATGCTCTACGTAAAATCAGTTGGAGAGCCATGGAGATCCGATTAAACGCATGGACATGCTTAGTAAGCCGCAGTCAAGTGTCAGTGTGAGCGAGCAGATAAATGCGGTTTAAAAACCTTGTTCTTCACTGTTCCTTCAGTTTACACAGCTTGATTTCTCCCGAGCGTGCACACAAACACCTGCTGCCCTACTATGGGACCTACTGTGTGGAGGTGCAGTCATGTTCTAGTCCTAATATTTGCCTTTTTATTGCAGTTATAGCCTACCTTCTAGCTTGACAGTTGTGATTGTCTATATGGTAATGTGCGTTTTATGAATTGGTTCACACTGAAACGTGTTGCTGTAAACGTGAATTTGGAAATAAAACTCGGTATTCAACAACCACGACCTGTTGTCTCATTTGCAAAACACATTAAGTTCAAAGCGGTCAGCCAAGTCCAAAGGCACTGACATAAGATGAAGTTTCACCATCACAATTAAGACTAGATCATTAATTGTTTAGAGAACAGAAACGGCACACTGTAGATACAATATAATTCACTTTAATTTGAGAAGCACAAACGCTGCCTGCCCGTCAGATACGCCAATTATTCATAAAGATGTTTTAGCCTCTGCATAAAGAAAAAAAGTGTTAAATATTTGTCTTCTCCCTATACAATCAGGACATCTACAGCCTGAACATCAAACACAGTAAAGAATCAAACAAGGTATTTACAAAATATACTCTCTTTTTACAAACTATTACATGCTAAAGGATATACCAGACTCACCCATTCCCATTCACCACGTTGGAAATTGAAAGTATGAAAATAACCCACACAATACAATATTGGCTTTTTAATGCCAAGTCAAACCCTATTGTACATCACACCTGCTAAGTAGGAATAATCCCAGCCAGCAGGGACAGAAAAGCAAAACTGATCATTGACAGACTTGGTGAAGAGACACATTAGAACGGCATGATCGTCAGTGGTTTGCAACCATCATCCGGACTAACAATCAGATGTCCCTCAGGATTTTTGCTGTCTGCTTCTCGAGAGAGTCCAGGTAGGCCTATAGGATTTTACAAGCATCACCCGGATTCACGGCAATCGAAAAACTAATAAATGGGCCTAACAGGACTCATCGGGTCCCATTGGGAGATTACTTAAAGGAAAAAGGTAGCGGTCCTCTACTTATTTTGATATATTTGTTTGTAACATTAACAGTGACATGAGCTTAAAACTACAGGAGTTGAACGTGGGGCTTTGGGCCAGTAGTTGCAAGTGACATAACTGGACATAATTAATTGGCACATACATCTGGGCGCATGAAAGACTGCCCATAGGGCAGTTCAAGCCCATGGGCCAGGCAGAGACCAAAGTTTGTGACCCAGACAGATGGATAGTAGAGAAAGGAATTCAGCGACCCATTGCAGAAACCTGGGAGGTACGCATCACCAATACCACCAACAAGGGGTTACAGATCTATTCAAACAGTCTCCGCTAATAAAGGGAACAACAGGTACTTGCATTAATGGCGAGGTACTATGAGAAGTAAAACACTGATGTTAAAACGAATGAAAACATTCTATTCCCAAACTATGGTTTACCACAGACTGTGATTAATTGATGCAAATGGATGCAAATCAGTTATGGTGACATGTTCTAGTTAGGGTTCGTCATCATGACATGTTCAGACCAACTGAGGACATCATCTCTAAAGATGTTTCACTTAAACATACTTGCAAATCTAACCTCTGTCAAATATGACAAGCTCCTTGCTATGTATTGCAACAGTGAGGGCAACTTTACCATTCCATTTACAAGAACTACGATTTAAGTACTTTTTACCACAATTAGTTTGTTTTGGTCATGTAGCGTCTTTTCACAATGGCAGAAATTGTGACTTTACCTAATTGAGTCATACATGTTGGTGGGGGCCAATTACTTGGTTTTTGAGATGAGTAGAAATGAGTAGTAATAGTAAGAAAATGAGCAAACAGTTTCACCACATGAAAGACATGAAAATCCATCCGAGAATAGTGTCATAAAAACAAAATGAAAACAACCTTTATGTATCGAGATGGGAAATTGACAAATGATGTGAAATGGAGCAAAGGTGTGGGAAAAACTAGAAGTGTCTGAAAACACAGGTGTCTTTAGTGTGCTCATTTGTTTATTTATTTATTAATATTTGTTTATTAATTTGAATCTTCAGCACACATTCTGTCTAGTCTATGGCCAGAAAATCATACTGGAGTTAAATTATGGGGGGGTGGGGGAATGTGAGAGAGGGTCTGGACCCAAAGTGCTCTAGCGAGAAGTGTAAGCGAGGTTGGGTGGGAGGGCTAGTACAGGGATGCTGTCGTTTATTTCCATAGTGTCTTATTGCATTGCTTCACTTTACACTGGTTTGGAGAGGAACAAGAAGTCAAAAAGCAAGAGCAAGTCTAAGTCAGAGTACTTCAGCCAATTAGGACAAACCCTTCAAGCACCACCCCATCCAACATGGTTAAAGCCATGTATCTAATCTGTCTTTTTGTACTTTTTTTGCTTTCAAATGTGTATTTTACTTATTCCAGTGACCACAAAAAAGAAAAAGAAAACAACATTTTAAACAGATTAACATTTTTCGCATATAATCATTCACTAAAAACTGTGAATTGTTTTGGGACTGATGTTTGAATATCAAACAACAGGACTTCTTATTCATGGTTGTGGCTGCTGAGCTTGAGTCTGTTGGTGAGGAGGAGGGTTCAGCGGTGGCTGGGTTTGGGTATGCAGGCGGGGGTCCTGTGTCTGCTGCTGCAGCTGTCGTCAGGGAGTGGGGAGGGTGGTCCAGCATCTGATTCTGAGCGGGACTTGCTACCGGAGATGCGGCGCATGATGCGGTACACTCGCTCTTCTGAGGGGCTCTCCTGACAGTCTGTCTCTCGTGGCAGGTCCAACTCCAGTGGAAAGCTCCGGCGCTCCCACGGCTGTACAGGCTGCAAGACCTGTAGTGCCAAAGACAGGCAGCAAATGAGCAATACACAACAGATATAAGAAGCTGAAAGACATCAAAACTTCAAGTCAACCATGAACCGCCTTACTGGTGTAGCTATGCCAATAAGAGTCAAGCATGTGTGTACATATGTGAGCTTGTTTTTCTTGAATGTCTGTATGTATGGGCATGCTTACAATGTTTTATTGTGAGACTGTGTTTGAGGGCTTACCATCTCCTCGTCAGGGGTGGAACATCGCGTGTCATCGCTGGAGAGCAGACGGTGTGTGTGTGTATGGAGGAGCAGCATGTCGGGGCTGGGGGGGCTGCTGGGGGAGGGGGCTCCACTTGAATCCTGTAGCAGGTGGAAGTGTGCCGTGTCGGGGGAGGAGGGCTGGGGGGTGGAGGGGTGCGTTCCCCCCAGCAGAGGTGTGGTGCGTCCATCTGAAGACCTGTAAGAGCTGGAGGAGAGATGGCACCAGAAATGACACTCACTAGATAGCCATGCTTACACCAACCTACACCATGTTCATGTCCAAACGTACAACTAAACATTCTATGCGTCCAAGCTGAAAAAAAAGTATGCCTAGGCTACACACTGTGCACTGCCCGAGCATGGAAAGCATGCCGCGACCTACAGACACAGGATGCTGGGACGATGTTGGGGCGTTCACTCTGCCATTCACGGTGCCAACTACTGCTGGGGTATCTGAAGTTGGCTTGTAACCCAAATTTTAGCTTACAACTTAAAGCAGAAAATCATCTAAGAGACGGCTCGTAACTTGAAAAAAACTTGTTAGTTGGGACCATGGGCATAACTAGGCCTTTTACTGGGGCACATATAAGATCAATAGTAGTGTTTGCCTCACGTTGAGCACCAAAATAAAATGTAGATGCAACAACTCTTTCCGCAGTGCACCAATTAATTAATGTGGGTCAAGTGGTCATACTTGATCACTCAATAAAAATGAGTCTCATATCAGTCTTGTATCAGAGTCATAAAATATTACCCATTAACTACAAGGCTTAATAATAAACACTGAATTCAATATCTCTTAGTGACGGCAAGTGAAAAATTGTCTTAGCAGTGGCTCTCAGATCATTCCAAGGGGTATAGTTCATTAACTAATCAACTACAGGTGTGAACTAGTCCTACAGGTCACGATGGTGTGTTTGTGTGTGTATGTAAGGCAAAAAGTTGGTGTGTGTGTATGCATGTGTGCGTGTGTGCTCACGTTTGTGTCTGAACAAGAGAGAAAAAAAAAGGAGGACAGGGGTGGTGTTCCCCCAGTTGGTAGATGGTGGCGAAATGGAGGCTTCTGTTGGCAAACTTACCAACCAGCACGTTATGCACACACATGACAGACAGAAAATTACAGGAAATTACACAAACTCAAAATACAAAATACATGGACATACAAAAATATGGACATCTTGTACAGTATGGGCCAAAAATACAGGACACATTTTAAACGCTTATATCTCAGAATCTTAAAATAAAAATAAATAAAAAGTGTAATAAAAATATATTTGTTGAAAAGCTGACATTCATAAGTTTTTAATACATAGGTTCAATTCTCTGGACAGAAATGAACTAAAGACGTCTGAAATGTAAGGATAGGTTTAGAAAACCTTTTTTTTTTTTTTTTTAACAAAAACACAACCAAAAACGTTTTTAATATTTAATACATCTGATTTCACATGTTGTTCAAATAGCACTTTTTACTTTAAGAATAAAGAGAGAAGAGCTTGGATGTTAAATAACAGCTTATTCATTATTTTACCTACTACTATGGAAGCATATCTGATGTGGAATTCAAACAAGAATGCAACCTGCAATATGCAATTCAAAAAGGTGTTACATTATGCAAACAGGCAATTCTATTCTAATTTGCAATTGCATCGTACAAATTGTAATTTATTAAGCAAAGTTATAATTAAATCTTCAATTCAATTGGAATTATTTTGATTATACATTTGAATAAACATGTATTGAATTGAATTTCATTTTGCCATGGTACTTCTGTCTTAAAATTGTAATAGCAATTCTTTTTGTAATGTAATATTTAATATTCAGTTAATATGATCAGTCTTTGTGTCACAAAATTCAAATGGCAATTTAATCGCTTCCACCCTGTCAGTCTCCCAAACTTCTGTCACTTCCATGTTAGTGCAGCAGCTAGCTCCTCCATTGCTAGCAGTAATTAAGGTCTCTGGCCGATAATGTCGAACACCACTGTGTCAGCGAGTCTAATGCAAGGGACAGATTACTGACAGTGAAAGACAGACTGGTCAATTTAGCCCTTCTTGTCCCATTTCATGTTAACCTGGTCCTTTCAAAAATTCAGGAGGCCTTACAGGTAATGTGTGCTAGCCGTAGGGTAGGCAAACCTTGTATGGAGATACCCGTGGAGTGAATTGAGGGTTACCCATCCCATATCCCAAAGAAGGGGGGGGACAAGTCCATGCAGTGCGCACACTTTACGAGACCTACAAGCTGCGAACAGACTCATTCGTGAAAACTGTGGCAAAGCGTTTTACCCAAAATAATCCAAACGGGTTTTAAGGGGTGTCATTGAGTGCGTTCACATGGACAAGTCGAAACCACTTGGAAGTGGTTTGGGATCGTACCAGCTTCATGTGAACGGGTATTGGTTTGGTTTGGAATTGGTTTTTGTTATCCAGTTGCGACACCAGGCCTGGGCTGTTTCGAAACCACTTCGACTGCCATGTGAACGGGGATCAGATTGATTTTACGGTATTGCGCATGTATCAACGAAATAAAAAACGCAGTTTGTTCCTTCATACGGACTTTCTAACACAGCAGAATGCACAACACGTACGCGAATGTGTCAAACTCCTGGAACACCATGTTTGTATGCCGCCAGAAAGTTTGTTTATTGTCTTTATTTAGTAGGAACAGTGCAGAGCCCATAGAAGATGTGCCAGAGTATTACGTTTTTGTTTAGACCACCTTATTGTTTAAGTGGGTAATAATATCAGGTGAAAGGAGGAGGCTATGTAAATACATTTGCACTGACTGACTTGTAAGATTTTCTTTAGCCACTGTTTTGCGATGTGCAATAACCGGAATGAGAGGTGAAAAGTTCAGTCTCCTCTACGTGTCGTCTGTATGTGTAGGCATATGTGTGCAGTGCTGTAGTCTGCTGTTGCGTATACGGTAGATACATCTTACCTACGTAGCAGCTTTGTTGTGGGCAAATGTTTACTCGTGTTATGTCCATTATTTTAGTTATGTGTCGTTAGTCGCGTTATGTCCAACATTGTAGCAGCTAGCATTGTAAATCTTATCAGCCTGGGTCGTCATGGCTGGGTCGGCACGGTTTGACCGATATCTTTGGCATTTTTTGCCCAAACAACACGAAACTTGGTACTGCACACACTGGTAACATTATGATGACGCCGTCCAAATTTGAGATCAAGCGGATGAGTGGTTCAAGAGTTATGCGTGGAAGAGACGTTCCTTGTATTAAAAGATAATAATAGAAAGATAGAAGTTGACTCCCCCACCTAGCCCCCACCTAGCGTAGCGGAAAGGGCCGGAACTCTCGCCGAATCCGCTTAGACGAACTGCATGTGAACAGGGACTTGGGGGACAGACCACCCGTTGTGAACCAATCCCAAACCAAACCAATCCCACCATGTGAACGCAGTGTATGACACTTTTGCCAAATATGTTTTGAAAATTGCATTTCAAATTGCAAAAAGAAATTATGACAATGAATATCAAATATTAAAATTCAAATGGCAATTAGCTTTGCAATTTAAGACAGAAGTGCCATGGCAAAATGTAATGCAATTCAATACATGTTTATTCAAATTTATAATCAAACTAATTCAAATTGAATTGAAGATTTTATTATAACTTTGCCTATTAAATTACAATTTGCACAGTGCAATTGCAAATGACATTATTCAGTGGCATAATAAATTGCCTACCTGCATAATGTAATGCCTTTTTGAATTGCATATTGCAGATTGCATTCTCATTTGAAGTTTGTGTCAGATATGCTTCCATAACACCTTTTCTGCACTTGTTCTGTTTACTTTATTATACTAAGTGACTTTATTTTATTGTTGGATTGATAGCCTACATCTGGATTCAAGTTGAAATAAAATATTGATTTTACTTGAACCAAAAAATGTTAGCCATTTGAACCTTTTTGAACTTTGCTTTGTGTGAAATATTAATAATTGAAAAATAGCCTAAACTGAGGAGTGTTTAGGGCAAACTTAGGGTGCCCCCATCTGTACTCTGCAAATACATTACATTTACCTGTTGCTCTTATCCAGAGCAACTTACAATGAATTAGGTACAGTCCTCCTGGTTAGATGCCTGGCTCAAGAGAACTTCAGCCATGGGTGAAGTTGCAGGAGAGCGCTGGTTATTTACTCCCCCATTTACTTCCTTCCTACTCCATTTTTTCCTACTGATGCGGGAATCGAATCTGTGACCCTCCAACCCCAAGAACAACTCACTGTCTATTGAGCCACAACTGCCTCGACTATGTGAGCGTGTGTGAGTGTTCCAGTCAGTCTGAGACATTAAGGTGCCCATGTGTGGCACCCCTTAGGCTGCCCTTGCTATCCCTTTGTGTAAGCTTGCTGACCCACCGACTGCCTCTCCGCTTGGCAATGGCACTGGCAGCCCAACTCCAGCGTGAGCGCTCCTGATCCTCATATGGCTGGTGCAGCTGACAGAATGCTGTATCACTGAGATCCTCAACCTGAGAGAGAGGGGGGGGGGGGGGGGGTGGAGTCAGGGGGAGAGAGAAACATTAGGTGTTGTCAAGGCAAAGCAAGACGAGAACAGAGTAGAACAGACAAATGGGGTGAGGGTGATGGATAAAGAAAGTGAAGGGAAAATCAGAAAAAAACAAGAGTTCATGTAGCGGTGTGTGGAATGTGGAATGTGGGTGTGGATCAACCTAAATATCAGACACATCACATGAGCAGGGGACGAAACAGCAGCAGAGAGTACAGCCTAGTCTGACACATGAGGAGTCATGACTGACACCTGAGTACTGAATACTGAGTCAGCCTCAACCGATACTGCCCTAGGCCTGGTGTGTGTGTGTGTGTGTGCGCGCATCAGTAACAGTGAGCATGCTGATGACAAACTAATGATCTGCCTTTAGATCAGGTGCTCCATCATCTTTACCACTAGCCTGGCTGCCGCACCAAGCTCAGTCTAAACCTCCCATAGACAGGAAATTCTCAAAGCCAGGATCAACGGGTATCTTTCAAATACCTCTGTGTACTAATAGACAGAGCTACAACCAATCAGGGGTGTGTTTCCCAAAACCGTCGTTGCTAACTTCCTTAGCAACTTCGTAGGTTTGAACGATGGACTAACGACACTGCTGTTTCCCAACAGCATCGTTCAAACGACACAACTAATGATGTTTACAACAACGTTAGTCCGATGGATCGTTCGACAAAGCAGTCTGGACGATCCATCGGAAGTTCCATCGTTAAACTGTGTCGTTTGAACGATTAGCATGGACCTGTCGTTAGACCATTGTTTATGTCTGTTTCTGTACACGTGACGTCTTGTTCGTCACCTTTGGCCTTCTTGGGTCGGATTAGGCACCATTCAAAGCTTTACCGCCACCCACTGCATGAATGATTTTACTTTAAGTCACTTCATTTTTGTCATGGCACTTGCCAGATCATGTAAAAGGAAGATAGAAAATTCACCCCACAAGACACCAAAAATTGTTGCAAAATGTTGTTGGATTATTAAAGTTATTTGCTGATCTTACAGATCGTTTTTAATACTGTGATGTAGATCACGGATCACGGATCCACTATCAAAGTCATTCCATTATCTCACAGATCATTCCACGTGTTTCAAATTGATTAGCGTTTAGCAGGATTCTAACCCGCATCACTCCGAAAAAGTGAGAAGGTTTGCATAGTGGGTTGACAAGCTAACCACTCAACCATTGCACGACGTGAACTTTCAGTGGCCTTAGTTCTATTTATATGTAGATCTATGTAGGGTAGCATAAATGAAATCAGTATTCCTCAGTATTGGGACAGACTCTAGAGAGATATTTCCTTATATCTCATCTCCAGACTTGTTTCCCCAAGTGTACACACAAGCAGGACCATCTCCCTTACCTCTGCTGTGTCATCCTCTGCTGATATGGGCCTTGCGCAAACATCCACTTCTCTCCAACTAGAAACAGAACATGTAAAGGACCGTAAAGAAAAATGATTTTGGATCAGTGAGTGTTTGGTAATGACCTACATATTATAAGTAGGCATTTAAAAACCATTATGTTAGTGTGTATGTGTGTGTGCATATAAAGAGCTGACCTGGGTGTGAGGATTTCCTTGTACTGGAGTTTCTCCACTCTGGTGGTGGCCGCTACAGACATGGGAATGACGATATTGTTGATGTCAAAAGAGCTCTCTCCTCTCCTCCTACGAATTGGGGTCTGCACAAAATATACCGTTATCACATGTTACTGCGGTCTCAAATACACACTGTTACAAACATATGCCTAGATCACATTGTTGCGTCCCTCTGCACCCCCACTGGCCTTGCAGTGGCAGTGCAACAGCCTTTGGGTGGTGATTGGGACTTCGTCAGCTGATCAGTTACACCCGTGTCTGTGTGGCTATAAAAGCCCTCGTCAGTCTCTCCCGGTCTCTCTCTCCTGGAAGCTCTCACCATGCTCTTTATGTTGCATTGTAGTTTGTGTGGGTGCTCATCCCCACAGTTTGGCTTGATTTTAACCTGGGTTATTTATTATAATTAAAAATTGGTTTAATTTTGTAATACTCTGTTGTCCATCTCCATTTTATGTTATGGCTTACGAGCCGGGTCGTAACATAAATGGGGGCTCGTGCGGGATCTTTGAACTTTCTTTTGGAGACTGGACTTCAGAGTTTTTGTCTAGTTGTAGTGGTGTGTAAGCTGGTGCTGAGTGTTTGCAGTTGGAAACTGGGTAGGTAGAGGGCTCCAGCTGGATGGCTGTGGCTGTCCTTCCTTTGGAGTACCTATTTGTTGTGTTGCTTTATTATTTTGCCTTTTTTGTGTTTGAGGGTAACTCTGGGTGGGGGCACGCTTCAGAGTGCTGCAGTAGGTCTAGTTCTTGGCCTGCTGTAGCCTCATGAGTTCAGCGTTTAAAGTAGCCTCGAGCCTGGCAAGCCCTTGAAGACTAGGCTAGGCCTAGATGCTATAATGGTAGTTCCCAGAGTTTGCCTGAACATGCTTGGTTTGTGTTACACTCAGTCATTTTGTTTACTCCCTCCAGTTTTGTTTGGTATGGTGAGAGCTCTGTGTTATTGTTTTGGAGAGAGTTGCCCTGTTAGCCAAACTGTAGCACCAGTGCCCAACAGCATATTCTAGATGGCTGCTGTTGGGTAACGTCCTGTGTAGTGTTGGTAATCAGTAATTGGTGTGGTGGTTCATGCCATGGCCAGGTTGAACTATTTTCTGAAGTTTTATGGGATATTTTGTTTGGTTTGGATGAGCATGTTGGTTTTAAAGCATGGTGTTTGTTTGTCTAGTGTAAATGTATGTGGGGCTTGTGTGTTTCATGAAGGTGAGCGGTTGTGTTTGTGTGGCGAGTGACCCTTCAGTTGGTGGGAGTCCTTGCCATTTGGTTTGATCACTGTTGTGTTGCTAGCATGGGGTATGCTGCAACTTGTGTTATGTGGTATTGGGCCACATGAGTGATCTTTGTTTGGGCAGGATTTCCCACATTTTGGGTCAGGTATGTGTTGCTCAACTGTTTATTACAGTAACTTGTGGTGGTTGAAGACCACTCTGGGTGGCCATTTTGGGTGAGTGTGCAGTCCACTTTTGTTGGGTTACCTGTTACTGCTTGGGTGTTGTAACTTTGGTGAGGTAACCATTTTGGTTTGTGGCTGCTGTACCTCACATTTGTTGGTCACATTGTTGCTGTTAAAAATTGAGTTGAAGCACCGGTTTGATCACCTCATGTGCAGCCATGCTAAAGCTCCACATTTGTGTTTGCGTTTGTCCTGTCTCTCTGCCTGCTTTTCTCACCTTTTGTCCTAGGGCCAAGGATGTGAAGGACTGCGTGGAAAAGGATGCAGAGGGCCTTCGTGTTGATTGTTTTGGGCTCCTGGAGGAACCCTTTTAAGGGGAGAGGTGTTGCGTCCCTCTGCACCCCCACTGGCCTTGCAGTGGCAGTGCAACAGCCTTTGGGTGGTGATTGGGACTTTGTCAGCTGATCAGTTACACCTGTGTCTGTGTGGCTATAAAAGCCCTCGTCAGTCTCTCCCTGTCTCTCTCTCTCTCGCTCGCTCTTTATGTTGCATTGTAGTTTGTGTGGGTGCTCATCCTCACAGTTTGGCTTGATTTTAACCTGGGTTATTTATTATAATTAAAAATTGGTTTAATTTTGTAATACTCTGTTGTCCATCTCCATTTTATGTCACGGCTTACGAGCCGGGTCGTAACACACATACACGCATCTCATTTAAGATTCTACATGCTTCAAAGAGCAATTTGTGAGCTACATGTGTCACAGTGGTGTGCTGAGCACTGACCCACTTGGAAGGCACCTATACATCTACTGGACAAACTTTTACGTCATCTGCTGTGCGCAGCAGAGGCTACTGGTGGTGAAATCTCTGAGTTTATTTCTTTCAGGATTCATTTTTTGCAACATAGCGCAAGCGCAACCAACAGGAAAGTACAATGTTACAACCTATCTACGTCACTCGGTCGTAAGCCCCGCCCAAAGCCATGTGTGGCATGCCCACATCGCAGAGGAAGAACAGTGGACAGAAGCTAGGTGAGCGACAGACAGCGAATTCGCTCTATCAGAAGTGCCTTATTGACAAGTCATGGATATTCAGGAGCGACACCGGAAAAGCCAGTTGTTCAACCACTAGACCTGTTCTAGCTTACAGAAAACAGCGTCAAGCAAGAGATCTAGGACATAATTTTTCACAGAAATGACAACCATAGTGGTGACACAGAAATATGAATAAAAATAACAATCAAAGTTCACCTTTAAAGGTATTGGGGTAAAATAAAACTTCTGTTTTGACTATGGAGATTTATTTGTTGACAATGTAACTTAGGCTGGGTCTTCCTATTTCATAAACGGTTAGTGGCCATGATAGGCCAGAACTGCATGGGCAACTGCGTAGGCAGGACATTTCAAAGCATGTGTAAATGAAACACAGCTACACTGACATACACGTAAACTTACCACAGCATACAAAAGAGCATCGTTTCATGCCTATGCACACTGAGATAACATTTAAATACATTTAAAAAAAACACAGGAACACTTACTATATTGTGCACCCTGTGTGTGTACCCAAAAATGTGTGTCTATGGTCATACCTGGGTGCTGGTGGTGCTTTGTCCGGTCAGGGAGAGGGGGGTGGAGGCCTCTGAGGAGGTGGAGATCTGCCTGAAAAGGGGGCTATGGGTGGGTGTCTGCATTCCCGAAAGAGACACACATGGGCTCCCCACATCTGGATACATCTTTGGGATATCTGGCACGAGCAGAGGGAGACGGGTCAAATTACTATATTGAACAGGATATAAAACCTTTGCTGAGACAAAAACAGATAGGCAGAGAAAGGATGAACAGAGAAAGTGAGATGAATTAAAAGACTGGGAAAACAGAGAAAACAAAAGAGGGGAAGAGAGGAAGACAGTTTGCAGGTAGACATTGGGGTTAAAGGTACAACCTGTAGGAATAAAAAGAAAAGACACTAATGGAGAACGAGCTCAGAAAGCAGCAGAGGTGCAGTGGTGCAGCAGAGGTACAGCGGTGCAGCAGTGATGTACTCACTCTCCATCCTCTCCAGGGAGTGCTCGCGGGGACGCTTGCGGCTGTGGCTCTTGTCGTAGGCGCTGGACCCCCTGTCGCCACGGTGATGGCGTCCCTCTAACTTGGAAGCACTCAGGAGACTGTCAAACTGCTGACGATAGAGCTTCTCACTACGCACCTTATGATGGGACAGGCCTGAGGACAATGGGAGAGATTGTCTTTCTTATTCAGACAGTGGGCATCAAAACTGTGTTAATCATCTGTATAAATAACTGAACATGTCATGTCATGAACACTGATTAGGCTTTATCAACTCAGGCAACATTTGCATTCTTACTGAAGTCTGTTGCCTGTTCAATTGAGAATTTATGACGCCATACCAGACCAAGCTACTACTGTGAATGTATTAAGGTTGAACTGGAGGGGAGGTGGGCTGTACTTACGGAGAGTGGACAGAAGGGAGTTAGACAGCTTGTGTTTGTCTTTGGAACAGGACAGGGAGGAGGCATGATCAGAGGTGTGGGAGCTGAGGGACAACTTGTTTTTGAGTGAGAGCTTCTTTATGGGCTTGATCTTGTCCAGTGATCTGCTCTGCCAGTGGGACTTCAGCAGACGGTGCATGTGCAGACTCATCATAACATCTGAGGGAGGGAGTGAAGGAGGGAAGAAAATTAAGAGACAGAAGGAAAAGGCAGTAGTGGTTCTTTATTTCTCCCAAGTAGGGAAATTGCTTTGCAGTGGCAGCACCTATACTCACGGACGCACAAGCATATCCAGTAACATTTCAAAACAGAAAAGGTTTAAAACAAATATAGTAGATAAATAAAATGAAAATAAATGGTGGTTGGGTATAGAGAGTTGAGTTCAGTTGACTGCAGACGGTATTAAAATGTTTGTATATCTGTTGGTTCTGGCTAATGGATATTTAAAGTAAGAGCCAAGGGGCAAGACCCTAAACTCGCAGTGCAGAGGGTGACTGTATGAGGAACAGGTAATTAAAAAGGCTGAATCCATCCCGTGAAATTACAGTGTGGACATACTTTTCTATTGCATGCTGGTAACACTACTACACACCTTAATGACCTTGAGATAGGGCACTTTTTGTTTTACACTGAGTAAAGCATACCAACAGATGGCAGTCTAAATAGACAGATCGAATATTACGGGGCAATGCGACAATTTTGCACACTTGTTAATAACGTTTGTCTACATTTGAGCAGCAGGTGTGCTGTAGTGGAGCTGGCTAACTAAAGCTACTGTCTGTATGAAGACAAAAAATTGAGCATGGAATACGACAGTACAGGGCAAGGGTCAACAGAAGAGGCAATTTGTATCATAAACCTGTGTGGTATGGAGAAGGTGCAAGCCAAAGTGCAAGGCTTATGTGGGAACAAATTCGTTTTTAAAGAAATTTCCTAATTATATGGTGGTTTAAGCAGCACATTGTGTTTGTTTTATGAACAGGAAAGCATTTAGCAGGGCTTAGGCTTCGCCACCCCCACGTCACAGCAGGACTGGCCACACCCAAAGGGTCAATAAAACGAAGGAGTAGGCAACTTTATATTTAAGTGAATAACGGGTGATGGTTTATTTACAGTGCACAGTGATTTTAAAAGCAAAAACTGAAATAACAAAAATAAACCAGCCTCAGTAGGCAATACAGAGCAAAATACTTTTCAACAAACTCACTTTGATACAGCCTCACAGCAAGCTGACAGAGACATCCTTCCACAACCAAGACTTCTCAATACTGAGCTTTGCTCCTCTTTTAAAGCCTTAACAATAATTACATAATTGGTAGAGCTCACAGAGACATGGGGGAAAAACACTTCATGTACACATAAAACCCTCAACACACACCATGGTCACTATACAAAGTACTGCAACACTCCAAAAATACACAGCATCACAATACATGGTTAATACAACACACTGGCAGAAATACATGTGAAATATATAGTCACAACCAGCTAATTAGGCAGATATTACCCCCTCCACCGGACCAGTGGATAAGAATCAGGCTTCGACGTGGATGGATAATGAAGCGGAATTAGCGGGTACCTTACTGTTCACTATGCTGGTTAGTGAAATAAATGCTTTAATAGAATGTATGTGTTGTTGCGTGCCTTGTTTGCCCAACCCATGGCGGTAGACGCGAACATGCTGCTGTGAGAATGAATGGCCGCCATGGCTGCTACTACCTAGCGTGTGTGCGTTTGTGGGTCAGAAAAGTGTTGCTAGTGTGAGTGTTTCGGGTTTGGCCACTGCAACACCTTGATTTTTCACAGGGTGATGAATTATTTTTGTTCAAGGTGCTGTTCACAGATGACACAAAAATGTATCACAATCAGATGAACACCCTCAGAAGAGCTTTCACTTTCACTTTCAGTGTTTTAAAACAATGTGTAAAGTTTAGCCAAGAAAGAGGGACGTGGCCCAATGTGATGCATGTCGTCTCAGGGAGGAAAAGGGAATTGTTTCTCTATACCTTATCGTTTTGTTGTTACTAGCCAAAATTTAATTTGAGAATTATAGAGACCCTATTGACAAAGTTGGCAAAACATAATGTGCTTTAAGAGGTTGGAGTTATTGTCCTACTTTAACTTTTGAAGAAGTTTTATAAGATTTTTTCAAGATGTTGCTGACAAATGACATACACCAAATTTGCGGACAATCAGATGAACGCCCTCGGAGGAGTTAGTTTACTTTCACTGTCAGCTCTTTACTTTCACTTTCACCTCTTTACTTTCACTGTCAGTTCCCTATGGAACAAAGCTTACAAAACAATATGCTTCTAAAGGTTGGAGTAGTGATCTTTGATGAGATGATGACTTTCTCCGGCCAAGATTGGAGAGTCAAAACCTCAATTTTGTGATGTACAATATTACCTAGGTGGTGCTACACAGCAAATGACCATTTATGGACTAAGAGTATAAGCCTTGTCTTCTCTGGTCTTCTTAATTGCAATGGTTGACAAGTTATTCCGCAACAAATGATTTTGGTCTCAGCTTATTCAGTATCATGCGGATGTTTCATGTTTCGGGAAATCAGACACAAAATCAGTGGGAGGAAAAAAAAATGGGACAGATGTCAATCCGTTTTACGTAACCTAGACCAGGATTTGATGTCATCTTGAAAGGGTCAGACTGAATGTAAACAGAACGACACATTTGTGCGTTTGTGGAAAAGATGCGTCCTTTATGAAAACTAGTTAGTCCACACCAAAAAATAACTCTGGAATATTGGAGAGGACATCTTAAGCTTGTGATTCATGTGCAACATTACGGGAAAACTATGTTGCATGTATTGTATATAAATGTCATTGTTCTTCGCAACACGGTGAGCAAGCAAATAAACAACATATTAAACATATCCATGCGGATGAAATCAGTTATTCGGACACTTTGAAGGTTATTGATTAGATTGATTAGATTGCACCACTTACGGTGCAAATTTTAGCAACATGCTAGGCCAGGTAAATAAAGCTTGTTCTAGCGATTTACATAGTTGATGAAAATACTACTAACAATGGGTAGTTGGTCGTTTTGGTTGTACATTGATAATTCTATTAGTTTATACTAACCATATTTTTTATGTCATAAACGGGCCCATCGACGGGGACGCTAGGGGGCGCTTTTTGGCGAAGGGGTTAATTGTGCTGGATCTGGATTATAACTTATACAATCGACCCACATAATCACTGGTTTTGTAGCCGTTTGTTGCTTGAGTGCAGTGTGTGTGAGGGGTGACAAGTACTGCAGAAACGTGTTCACGTCCACTACTTGCTTCTTCCAACCAGCCAGCTGATTCTAGCATAACCCAATTTATAATTGTCTGAATTCATGGCAGTATTTTCTGAAGCTGGGGATATCCACCTCTGTTTGCTATCACTTTTCTGTCTACACAGCATTATTTGCATCTTTGTATGAGGATACAATAATACACAGAGAAATGATGTGGCATTTCATTTAGTATTTTGTACATCGGTTTTACTTTAACCTTACATATTTTCTTTGAGTGAATATGCAAAAACTAAAAAGTGAGTGAAAACAAAGGTGGATATCAAAATAATGCAGCATAAGAAAATACTACCTCCTCAGGAGATTTAAAAATGAGGTTACAAAAAATAAACAGTTGGGCCTACACTTACACAGGCACATGCACAACACAGATAAAGCATGCCTATCCCGTTTTGTTTTCGTCATGTGTTGTAAGTCACTTTGGACATAAGTATCTAGGCTACTAAAGAAAGCATAACCATTTTATTCCATACAAACATTCCTAGTTTTATAAGAGATCTCTAGGACTGTAAGCATATGCTTGGCCCCAAAGGTATTGTATATGCAAGTTACTTTGGATAAAAGTGTCTAAAAAACATAACCATAACCAAAAGCATCACCTAAATACATAAATAAACATAAACCTAATGTATATAACTCCTTGTTAGCATGGATATGTAGACTGTTAACTAACATAGGGGGAAACTAGGTAGTGTAATGGTTGTGTTCCATCATGTCCGACCTGTGATGCAAGTCATCAGTTAAAGGCCATGTTGATGTGCTATTTTGGGTTTTATGATCAGTAATGGATGAAGTAATAATACGTTTTGGATGTTATACAGTGTGACACATAGATCTTACTTGGACCTAAAAGCATAGTTTATTTGTAATTCATGGCATTCATTAAAAATTTGTGGAATTTGTGGAAAATTTCATTTTCCAGTGCACATGTAGCACCTAGGTACACCAAACTTCCCAGTTATACACATAGCAGTATTCTGAAGATATTTACAGAGGGATTTGTGGATAAATTGTTCCTGTCCAGATTTATGTGTCATTTTAACTGAAAAATCATGGTGAAAATAGGGTTTTTAACAGTGGCGGCTGGCCCATAGGGGGCGCTTGGGCGCCGCCCTCCCAAAGAGGAGAGGAAAAATATAAAATGTATAATACTAAAAATATGTTTTTTTTTAATCAATGTCGGTTTTAATTATTTGTGTGTCTCTACATGTAATCTGAATTATTCAAACAACATTTCCACTAAGTGACTCTTATTCAACAGTGAATTTCCACCGACATAGTCGTACTGTTTCCGTTCTTGGGGCGCTTTTTCTAGCGCCCCTGAAGTGTAGCGAAATAGCCAATCCCGTGTGGTTGCTAGGGGAAGATTTTGCAAATATTATTCCTATCAGCATTGCCGAATAAAATGGTCTTGGGGCGCTGGAAAAAGCGCCCCTGGCACAGAAAGTTTTGGATTGCTATTCTGTCACCATGGTGATTGGCTAAACGTAACGTCTTACGTCAGTTAACGTTAGATCAACCTTAGATCAGTTAGAGACTGAGAGACGATGGTGGCGACGGCGACGACGACGACTGAGCAGCTTCCACCAAATTCGGTGAGACCTTTGTTAAACTACCCTTTTCCAAGAAGGACTATGGCCGAAAGTCCATGTTAAGGAGCTGGGACCCGGCAGGCCCAAAATAAACATCACCCAGACAACTAAAGAAAAAGACAAATCCTACAATAGGACTTTTAGCAGGAGTTGGTTCGGATGAAAATCGTGGGTAACAGGCTGTGGGATAGCCAAAGCACTTTTCTGTTTCCCCTGCATCCTGTTTAAAAGTGACAAGTGTGATTCGTCGTGGACACAGTCTGTGCAAACCGACTTAAAACACCTGTCCGAACGCATGAAGAAACATGAAGGATCAAGAATTCACATGGAAAACTGTGTCAAGCTAGCTATGGTCGGAGGGATTAGCATAGCAATGCAGCTAGATGATGGCCATCGAATTGCTGTAAGGTGGCACAACGAAGAGGTGGACAAAAACCGGCACATTTTATGTAAGATTATTGATTGTGTAAAGTTCTGTGTTGCTTTTGAACTCGCAATGAGGGGACAACTTATATAGTTTATTGTTCCCAAGGCAACGGAGTAGTTCATGGCTAGTGACGTCACATGTAAACAACATTGAATGAATGGGGGAGCCTAATGTAACGTAGTTGGAGGTGTTCTTGGTCATCTGATACTGACGGTGTGTTTTTATGAATTCAAGATGATAGAATATAACATTGGTGTTTCTTTTAGGCTTAATATAGCCGACGGTATTTATTGCTGTTACCATTAGCCTGGTTCAAGATGGTTTTGTAACAATTCTGCATCTCCTCTGCAGTTTGGACAGAGGAGATGCAAGGACTAAATCTGTTTTGTTTTTGTTATTGTTAGTTTAGTAACTGTAGTAAACACACATGCACAGTTAATCTGTATAAAAATTGTATTGTATTTGCACTATATTTAAATTGGTGAAAAACTATTTGTATTTGCTGTGGAGCCTAACTGGACTTAGCCTAAATGGAGCCTAACTGGACTTAAACTGGAATTAAAGTATTATTATGGAATTGTACTCATTTTCAGATTATTTATTTGTTATTTGAGTGCTTACACTGGACTAGGCAGGGAAATCTATTGGCACATCAGCCCCACCAAATTTTCTTTTCACCAGCCGCCACTGGTTTTTAAGGCTATGGACAGTAGTATCATCACCATACCAACATTTTGGTACCAACATGTATTTCGATACTTTGTCAAATAAATGTGATACATTTGTCATACAAACTGAACCCTTATTTACGTTGAGATAAATGGCTAAATGTGTATGTAAAAGTTTATTACTTTATAAAGATCATGCATGCATTGTAACATCTGCCCTTTGAATGTCAGTTTATTAGTTTTTTTTGTATTTACTGTCTAAAAACTTTCCAGTCAAAGCCCTCTCTGTCTTACTTATTAGGTGTAATACCTAGTGGGGCCATTTGGCAGTATGGCGCTAATTCATTAATTGGCCTTTTTTGTATATATCCAAACGTGGATGCTAGCAACATGGCGGAGTCAAGTATCTAATTGAATGTCTCTGGAGAAGTTTATTGTGCGCTTGTTGTTTTCTCTCGCAAGTTGACACTACCGTCATCATTTTGTGCTGAATGCATTATGTGCAATAGATCAACAAACTCATACGGATAACTCTGCTGTCTAATTGTTGAAACGGAGAAAGTTTGCTGCTCGCTGCTCACATCTCGGACTGGATTATGGATCTGGTAGGCTTCCTGACTGACACTGAATATTTTTTAATGACTATTAACTCGGCTTTGAACCTTTGCCTGCTAGGGTGTTGGTTTTTTTTTGTGGTGCACTGCAAGACTGTGCTGTTACAAACTGAAACAAACTTTTGGGGTGTACAATATATTGCAAAACGTCAAACGTGGTGGTCTCTGTGTGTTTTTACTGTTTGATAAGAACTCTATCATGTGTTGCACTTAAAACTAGTGAACTATTACATTTGAAAAGGGAACATGTCATGAGTAAATTACCTGTCATTTCCTGAATTCAGTGTGCAGGTCTGGGTGGAGGTTGGAAGTTGGAGGTAATGCCGCCTTTAGCCATGCATGTTTTAAACCACTGTTTACACAATAGTGCATCAGCGTCAATTGCCTCGCCTTGCTCATTTGTTTTTAAGCCTAAGTACTGCCATATGGCACTTAGCGCTCGTGGTTTGTCCACAAGTTGCGGCATGGTGGCAGCAGCCATTCTCCCCTCCGTGCTCCACCATCTCTTCGTCTTCGTCTTTTTTTTTCTCTACAAGCTCCGGCTTGCTGCTCGCAAAGATATATAACGTCACGTGCAAGTACCGGTCCTATCCAAATAAAGTATAGTACCGTTTTAAATGCCATACCAAATCAGTACCGGTATACCGTGCAACCCTAATGGACAGCATATTTTGATTTTCTGGGTAATGAAAGCAAATAGCTCAAAATCCCTCTATTTTTTTCATCTTGTATATAAACAAAATGAAAAAAAGAATTTTGCACCTGGCTTTATCACAGTTTCAAATTTATGCAACGGAAATATATACAAAATAGCGCATATTTAATTAGATGGTGCCTCATTTGCATAACTAAATATGCAAATTACAAAAACTACTAATACATTTTTCATACTGATGTAAGCAATGAACTGGTAAAGTTTCGTAGTGATATCTACTTTTACTTTGTTTTTACCCTATTCACCTCTAGTGTCTCGCCTTGGGTGTGCTTGGGAATGCTTAAACAGCTGGAGAAATAAGCTACAGTAATTGATTAGGCTATTCTACTCAGTTAAACATTTACATGACCATTGACAGTAGCATATAAGCAAATGTTGTGCAACAGACATGGCAAGACCCAAATGAATCATAAATAAATAATGCACATACCCAACAGAGAGAGCAAAGTATGGGAGACATTTGCAGAAGTTCTGAAAGCTGATGACCATGGCTCGCAAGTGCCACCTGTTGGCTGTTTATGTACATTGCAGCTTCTCACACAGTTTCCTGAAAAATACTGCGTGAATCCTGCATGATTCACATGTGATTCACGTGTGAACCCGTGCAAAACGAACTAGCCAATAATGTAATAACTTGCCAGTAATGTAAGAAAATGTCTGAAACAATGTAATAGCCTGTTACTAATAATGTAGTAACATATTACATTATTGGTTAGTTATATTATTGGCAGGATTAAAAACTGCTGCAAATAATGTAACAATTTCTTAACATCATTTAACCCATTTAAGCTGGGAATGCAACAATCATCGGTTTCTTGGCCAATGAAATGCATCATAAAATACACAAGGAATTGACGTGATGCATCGTGACATTCTTTGGAATTTTTCAAGCAATCATAGCAGACTCAGATTACAGCGAAAGGAGTTCTGAAATTAGTAACAGTACTGATACTGATGATGTTCTCAGCGTCGATGACAACTTTGAACCCGTGGAAGCAATTGACCGTAATTAATGGAAGAGAAGTTGGTACACGACGAAAATGAAGATGAGATGAAAGGCTTTGAAACCGAACGGAGAAGAGACAATTACCATTCTAATCCCCAAACTTCTTTCAATGGCACCCCAGGAATGAAAGTAAATATACCTGCAGATGCTACACCGCTGCGGGTATTTAATCATATTTTCACCAAAGAACTCTGGGCGCATCTCGTAACCAAGACCAACATTTACAGTGACCAGACGCAATACACTCCAACTAGGGCAAAGATGCCAAAGTGGTCTCATGTGACTGTGCCAGAGATGAAAGCATTTATTGGGCTGTGCATCGGTATGGGTCTCCTTATGCTGCCAGTACAAAGAGATTACTGGAGACTGAACAAAAATCTCTTCAAGATTCGTTGGAGGTAAGAACAATAATAATACTAATTGGTTGTGATGATATAGCCTAATAAGAAACTGTGACTATTAATATTATTACAGTAGTACAATTTGTATTTCTTCCAATTATGTATCCCATCATGTTTACATCTTGCTAAGAGGCATGATGAGAAGAGATGCATTAGTATTATGCATTGTACTTTTTATTCCATTATTATCAAATACAAATGTAAACTGTAACTTGGTCTGTATTGTAAATTACATTGCAGTGTGTTTTAATGCATAGTATTTTTATTCATCACATACAAGTATAAACAATGCGGTCTAATTGACAATATAGACAATATTATGTCACCAAGCCACAACACGACAATTATGATAATATTTTGTATTATACTTTAAATGCAAGGTGACTTACCTGCATCTACATCTGCATTGCCAGGTATCTACACCTGCAAAACAACCAGGCAGCATATGTGAACTGGAATGACAAGCTCTAGAAAATGCGCTAGTTCCTGAATTCTCACTGCTCGTTTTCAGGCCCTGTATGAAGTCAGTGGCACTGTGTCTGTGGATGAGAGCATGATCAAAGTTCAAAGGGCATCTCTCCTTCAGGCACTACGTCCCATGAAGCCGATTAAATGGGGTGTCAAGGTGTAGGTAATGGCAGAGGGCACCACAGGATATGTGACCAACTTCCAGGTGTATTTTGGTCATGAAGGGGCACAGAAGAAAGGCCCTGCACACCGTGTGGTCATGGATTTAACCAGACCCTATTACAGCTCTCACTTGTCCATCTATATAATCCATTTTTATACTGGGCTACAGCTGCTGGTGGAGCTGAAGATTCATGGACTGAACGCCGGCCGCACTATTCGTGCTAACTGGAAGGGTCTCCCAACATGTTGACCAAAAGAGGCTCATTAAGAATGCATGACTTCAGAGTAGCTCAAAAGGGGGACCTCATGTTCTGCATTTGGCAGGACATGAAGACTGTAGGATCATGATGGTTGGACAGCACCATGACAGAGATGGGGACAGTGATCCAAAGAAAAGAGGGAGCCATCCAATCCCAGGTGGTAGTGTCAGCTTGCCTTGCTGATCACCAGAAGAATATGAAAGGCTTGACTAGTTTATGGCCAAAAATGCAAATATATGATCATTTATTATGTTTTGTGTAAAAAAGCTTGAAAGTTTATTTTGTCTCTATCTGCTACAGAGTGTGAGAAATCAATTATTTAGTAGGCGCTGACACTATTGTTGAATTTTCAGAAAAACTTCATGGTTTAGGGTTATTTTAAAATTGTCCATAGGTTTTAAGGGGCCTTTTTTGCCAGGCGTTTCAGGCCTAAGTGGGTTAAATGAACAGTATGTAAGAAATAAATGTAAATGAATCAGGAAATAGCCCTGATATATTACCAGACATTAAGAAACCATGATGATTTCAAATACTTTTATCACTGCCAACAGTAATCTTTATATTCCCATTCCCATAAAAGTTGCAACCCTCATGTTATGTTGATTGTCATTACATGTATATTATGTGTTTTTGCCTGTTGATTTAAGATGTATTAATGAGATTTCAAGTGTCACACTCTGAGATAGATTGCTTCTTTTGTCTCTTTCACTCTTTCACTTACACAATGGACAACACACACTCTCAATATTTTTCTATAGTAGGTAATTTTCTATTATTAGGGGTTTAATACATCTCTCCCTTCTTAGAAATAATTGTAACCAACAAGTTAAATAATTAGTCCTAATTTCTATCAGCTCCTAACCATTCAGGTGCAGACATACATGTATATGTTTGTATATTCAGACAATTACCCACATGTAAAGAGTACAATGAAATCTAAATGTGAGTATTCTTAAATAATGAAAATAGTCTTTCATTTTAATTCAACCTTTCAATTGAACCACACACTTCTTTCCAAAATGTTTTAAATTATTCAAACTATTGAAGTAACCGGCAGTATTATGGCACTTGTCCACTTTTCAAAATCCTGATACAAAACTCTGAACAGTAAATCAGAGAACAGTTCCAGTAGTCCCAATAATCTACTATACATCAAAACTGAGGGAAAAGGCTTAATAAACGTACACCTATTCACTAAAAAAGCAGCCCAAAACATGTAAAAAGAAGAATGAAAAATGTCCCATTACTTCTTCCAGTAAATGACTGCTAGATAAGAGTGACAGTTATTTGGAGAGAAAAACAGTGTGACCAGGTCTTTTAACAGCTACTTGAAAGAGACAATAAAATTCATTCCAAAGTAGTGTGATACTTTCAATTTAATAAATAAATCTTTGATTACGTGATATTAGGAAATTATTGCATTACTGGTTGCAATTATTTTATTTTAAAGTTTTTTTTTTTTATTAAACCAGGTGTTCATGTAATAACTGGCTAATAACATAATAACTTGCTACATCATTTGTAACAGGTTATTACATTATTGGTTTAGACATTTTTTTTACATTATTGACAGGTTATTATGTTATTGGTGTTATTGCATAAAAAACAGCCAAAAGTATTTTGTCATAGGCAGTTATTACATTATTGGCCAGTATTACATTACTGTTACTACAAGGCGTGTCAACACTGGGTACCGTCTCATCGGCAGCTTGTCTGTCAGCCCTGCCGTCAGGGAGGCAGCAAGTTCTGCTCCACCACGGTGCCCCACTAGGCTGGATAGTTCCTCAGTGGCTGGGACGCCATCTGCGAGGGGAGATCAGGTCAGACATCACCACAGTAGTGTCGTACATAAACACACAGGGGTGAAAATCTGGTCTCTCCCACTGCTGCAGCTGATGAGGTCGCTGTTCCTGTGGGGCAAGTGTCATCTACTCTTTGTCCGTGCGAGTCACGTTCCGGGTGCTCTCAACCAAGGTCTTCAGATCTTCTCTCTAGGAGTCGCCCCCTTGTGAGGGGGTGGTGTCAGTACCTTCATGTGACCTGCCTGTTGTCTTCAAAGCCTTTCTGTGGTTCTCAGTTCAAACCTGGACCCCCTTGTTGAATCAGTATGCAAATTGTAAGAGGGCAATAAAATGGACAGTCTTAAAAATAAGTCACTTTTTAACCAGCTAGTCATTAAGACTTTCCGTAGATCAGGAACCGTTTGGAATTGCAGTGACGGTTAAAACAATATTTTTCAAATTCTTCATTGCTCTACGCAGCACGACAGCACACACAGATACTGTCGGGTCCAGGGCTTGTTTTAATTTTAGTGTTTAAAAGTTCTTACCACACTGTGTAAAGACAAGCCGGGGCTGGCAGAATGATTAGAATGAGAAGACCTCTAAAGCAACATTTTGGGTAGGGGTTAGAACTGTAGGCACCTTTAATTGAACCATAACTCTGGTCCAGTGTCTTTCCTTTTCTGATAGAGCAGAACAAATATTTATGGAAGCACCTCAACACTTAATCCAGAGAACATTGATTGAAGTCATCTAAAATAAGGTTGGGGGCATCGGGGAAGAGCGACTGTAGTTTATGCACCATCTGTTGGATCAGATCTATTGCAGAGCTTTTGTCAGCTTTCGGATGAGTATAAACAACAGTCACAAAGATCGGAGGGAATTCCTGAGGCAGGTAGGGTCCTTGGTACACTCTTTTTCTCTCACTGGTGTTGTTTTACACTACTGCTTGTTTATGTACAAACATACACAGCCTCCATGTGACTTGTCAGTGACTGAGGCAACCAGGTACGTGCGCAATGGCTCCCCCAAGCCATCAATTGGCAGGTCATTGTCAGAGTCCATCTCCCCCAGCCATGTTTCCATCAGGGCCACGATGCAAGTATCCTTAAACTTGTGCTGATGACAAACAAGAGCTAGCAGATCGTTTTTATTTCGGGGAGACAGAGCATTGCCTAAAATAATAGATGGCAAAGGAATTACCCCACCTCTCTTACATTACTTTCTTATTATATGGCGAGACATGCTAAAAAAGTTCCCTTTCCCATAATCCCTGTAAAAATCTGAGATGTTTGGAAACTGAAAATCTAGGTGGTCTTGCAATTGTTGACGTCTCAAAACTTAGCAGAAAGTCTCTTGTGTATGAAATCCTGTTTAGATTAAGTGCAATATACAAACCCGGCCCCAGTTTTTGTTTGAAAAAAGAATTATTACAATGCTGCCTGGTTCACTGGATCTATTTCATTTGTGACTGATGAATGATGGCTGCAAGGTGTTTTGTAAGGCCAACATGTCAAAGACATTAATACTCAGAGCAATCCGTCTCGGCCCATGGTTGCTTTCCAGATAATCAAAGAGCTCCAGTGTGGATTGATGCACATGTTGCGGAGACTGCAGTGCAGTTACCTCTTCCTACCACCAGGTGGAGCAAACCTGCTGCTACATCTAACAGTGTGTGTAATTATAATAAAAGTGGTGAGGGAGTCTGAAAGGCCCAATTGGGATTGCAGATGTTCCTGTGCTTGTGACACCTCCACATGATCCTGAACCTGTCCTGACCTCAGAACAAGCTCCAGACACAGGACTAGGGTTGAGTAACGAAACTCGGTTTGGGTATGGAACTGGAGCGAATATCAACGGTAGTAACCACACTGAAATACAACATACATTTTGGTGCCTCATTTCAGTACCATAAAATATGCAGCTGTTTAATTGCACCCTGTGGTGTTCACTGTGTACACCAACAGCAGCAGTGTATACACGCAGAAGGCAACACATAGTGTTCACACTGGCAGTTTCAAACCTCTTGTAAATTTGGAGTACTTATGGAACTGTCGTTCATTTATTCAGTGTGTCAAAAGAAAGAGCAGCAGAGTGTGACATCACACTAACTGGTTGTATCACCGGTGCATACAGCTGTATAACAGATGCTGAGACATGCTAAATGATTGTCTTTATTAGTCTCAACAGAATAATATTGTTTTTGGCAGTCCAATGCATATTATGATCATCACATTTAATGAAACTGGGTTTTTAGAATTTGCCGCTTTCTACTTCCTCAGCTCGCCAAACCATGATTTTGTGACAAACCCTTATTTCACTTGCATTGCTGCCTTTGCATGGCTTTTGTGCTGCTTTCTTTCTCTTGACGATATCTTTGGATTAGAAAGGGCCAGAAAGGGACATTCTGGTCAAAGAAAAAAATCGCCTTACATCAATGAAGCCAACCCACGGCCTCAGGGTGTGAGCAAAAAATGCTGTACAAAGTTACAAACAGGTGATAAAAAGCTGTGCAACCAACACAGAACCCTGAGCTTTTTACCGTAGTAAAATACAAAAAGTACAACAGCAAAAAGCTTGCAAAAGACAATGTATTCATACACACTTTGCAGCAATTTGTAGATCAACTTTTTATTTCAAGCAAGTAGGTAAAAGGCCAGTGTTTTACAGATGGTGCTACTTTGGTTTGGACGGTTTCATGCATGAATCTCATGTAAATCATGCCTGATTCACACAGCATTTTTTCAGGAAACTGAGAGAAGCTGCAATGTATCCAAACAGCCACCAGATGGCACCAGGGAGCTCTGCCTTTATAACACAATAAATGGTATAGTGGTATATTATTGTATTTGAACCAGCAGGTAGGCTACAGTATTAATTCAACTGACCACTTGTCCATGACCACATTTCTGTCAGACCACGATTGTCATGACTTAGGCCTCATTCACACTAAAACCTGTGCATGATAGGCACAGTCATTTTTGGTCCATTTTCTGTCTGTATTGATTTGGAATGCATGTTAACAGAAGAGAGTATTTACACGGCACACGTTTCCCGGACATTTGCCGTCTGTGACTACGGGGTGCAACTAGATAATAGAACTCGAATCTCTTTTTCCGTGCATGCTGTGAGCGTATTCAGCCCGAATCATATTGACAGCTATAAGGAAACTACACATTTCATGACAACTATACATGGCCATACATGGCTCTGGGCGGGGCTTACAACCTACTGACGTAGATAGGTTTAGCATGCTCTGATCCGCTCGTTTTGGGTAGCTCGACCCTTCAATGACCAGTAAAACCATGAGGGTCGAATTTCACGTCTTTGAATGCTGCGTGCAAAATAGGGTATTGGAGGGTTGGAATGTGGTCATTTTCAGCGATTAAGTGTTTTTTTTTTTTTTTACTGTTATGTAGTCATGATTGTGACATTAGGCTTACTTAAAAATACATGAGAGTGCAGTCTATGCAGATCACATTTTTGTGCACATATTCCATTGTAACCAATCACCAGCAATACTTCATACATAGACATGCTGCATGTTCAGTTCACAATTATTTACGCTGAAATTCAGTTTTAAATGGATGCCCCATTCACACATATTTGATACAACAAATCAAATGTGGGTTCTCAAACAGCTAGTTCGCCATTGCAAATGCTATTTTTGAAAAAAACAAAAAACAAAACAAAAACGTTGGTTCTCTAACAAGGATGTCTTTGAAAGCAGGTCTCTCAAAAACACGGACAATTAATTGCTGTTCTGTACAATTATGGACGGACGGACGCACGGACAATTATGAATCTATGGATCAACTACACTGGAAAGGACACCTGGGTATCTTACACACCAATCACACAATGAAGGACACATTTCTTAGAGTCTACAGTCTACAGTCTACTAAGTACATACCACAAAGTGCACATCACTATAACAGCCTGAAAGGTGTGTGTGTCTCACCGTCTGTGAAGGACAGAATGGGGTGAACGCTGGGGTCGTATTGAGACAGCCGCTCCAGTAGGGGCCGGTCATAGCGGGGTTCCAGTGGCGGAGCTGCACGGCCTACACACATCACACACCGCAGATTTGCCTCACAGCTGCAGCGACACACACTCACATGCTGTACCTGCAGAGAATACACAGACGGAACACTCACACATAGCCAGTGGACAGCATAGCTTAAGAGATCTCTCCTCTTGCACACATGCACACTCAGCTTCTCCAAACAGCTTCAGGGAAGAAAACAAGGCACACATCACCTAAACAAATACATTAAAAAACAAAACAAAAATAAAGCCGCAACAGCGATGACATCAAGCACCTGTGATGCAGGGACATGGTATGTTGCCCCTCTAAAATCTGGGTGAACTTGACACAATCACTGTGTGCACATGGTATAATTAGGTTGGATTGGGATTGGTTTGGGTGTTGCCACACAACGGGTGGTCTGTCCCAAAATCCAAGTGCACATGGAGTTCGTCTAATCGGATAATGGTCAGAGACCTGGCCTTTTCCGCTACGCTAGGTGGGTGTCGCTGTAGTCAACTTCTATCAATCTATTATTATCTTTTAATGGAAGGAACGCATAACTCTCAAACCACTCATCCACTTGATCTCAAATTTGAAGGGCGTCATCATAATGTTACCAATGTGTGCAGTGCCAAGTTGTGTGTGTTCGGACAAAAAATGCCAAAGATATCAGTCAAACAAGCTTGACAGCATGTTGTCTTCTGTCGCTCTCACCGTAGCCATGACAACCCAGGCTGATAGGATTTACAACGCTAGCTGCTAGAATGTTGAACATAACACGACTAATGACATAACTACAATAATGGAAATAACACAAGTAAACATTTGCCCACAACAAAGCTAATACACAGGTAGGATATGCAACAGCAAACTACAGCACTGCACACATATGCCTACAGTGCATAGAGACGACACGTAGAGGAGACTGAACTTTTCACCTCTCATTCCGGTTATGCCACATCGCAAAACAGTGGCTAAAGAAAATCTTACAAGTCAGTCAGTGCAAATTTATTTACATAGCCTCCTCCTTTCACCTGATATTATTACCCACTTAAACAATAAGGTGGTCTAAACAAAAACATAATACTCTGGCACATCTTCTATGGGCTCTGCACTATTCCTACTAAATAAAGACAATAAACAAACTTTCTGGCAGCATACAAAGATGGTGTTCGAGGAGTTTGACGCATTCGTGTACATGTTGTGCATTCTGCGTTTGTTTGTGTTTGGAAGTCAGTATGAAGGAACAAACTGTGTTTTTGGTTTCATTAATACATGCACAGTACGTGAATCTGTTCCGATCCCGTGCACAAGGCAGCACCAAGTGGTTTAACATCGGCTTAACCCCTCGTGAAACCAATCCCTATCCGATCTTTATCCCGTGCACATGAAGTCGATACAATCCCAAAACATTTCCCATCGGTTTCAACTCGCCCATGTGCATGCAGTGAATGGTATTTTTGTGCAAATTTTGGGTAATTTTTTTATTCTATATGTAGTGAGATCAGTGCCTGTAGCCCTGTTGCTGTAAGGCGCTTCAAATTTTGCCAATTTTCATCTGATCACTTGTGCATGACATGACATAGCAGCAGAATGATTATCCAACAAAGACATGCACTCGTGTTACAGTGTAAAGCTGCACAGCTAATATTACAGCCATATTCTATGCGTAGCAAGCTAGCAAGCAACCATACAGGATTGCTCATATATATTTACACACACACACACACACACACACATACAATAGGTCTTATTTGCCAGCATTAAAAAAAAACAATAAGGTGACAGGGTCATGCAACAGCTCCTACTACATTTTCACACACACACACACACACACACACACACACACACACACACACACACACACCTTGCGGTTGAAGTTGGTGAGTGTGCTGGGTCTGATGAGGCGGCGTCTCTTGCAGCTGAGGAGAGGTCGCGTGCGGGCAGCCACACACGTGTGGTCAGAGGATGAGGGGGCACCACATGACACCCCCCCCCACTGCTGCTGCAACTCCCCTGAGTCCACTATGTCTGGAGAACCAGGCCTCAGACTGGAGAGGGAGAGAAAAAGAGAAAGCAATAGAGAAAGAGGGAGAAAGAGGGGAAATGCAGAAATCATTCATTTGAAGGACGGTGGGAAGTGTGACTTGAGATTTGTCATTTCATAATAGACAACTGTTTACTGTTCTTTGTAACAAAGTCTGTAAAACTGAAAACTAAACACAGAACAGAGTTGTGTGAATTTTACTGAAAGAAAGACAGTGCTTGTGTGTGTGTGTGTGGGGGGGGGGGGGGTTAGAAAATCTATGAGAGAGAAAATGAGTGTTTGTGTCTGTAGATGGCCATCCTTACTTGTTAATGACCCCATTGACCTGCTTCCCTGAAGGACATGCCTTCCTCAGGCCAGCTTCTGAGGCAGAACTTTCTGAGACGTCAGAGCCACAGTCCTACGGGGACAGCAAACAAGCCAATCACATGGGAGTTGTCGTGGAAACCCCTGATGAGCTGGCAGCAGTAGGAGATACCACTGCCTGGCCTGAGGGGGGGTCAGAGGAATGGGTGGTCTGGTGCATTCCTCTAAACTCAGGCTTGGCAGTGGAGCAGAGGACTGCACTTGGCACCACCGAACAAAGACCAGCAGTGTTTCTGGAGTTCTCCCTCCCACAGACTTACCATGTCCCCTCCTCTCCTGGACTGAGCTGTCAAAATGCACATTTTCCAAAATGTAGCCCCCCAATCAAAACACACTACAACCCAAAGTGGCAGTGGGGCAATGGGTGGGGTCTTGCTTTTTTTTTTTTTTTTTTTTTTTAAAGTCAAGGTGCTATTTTCAGTTCTGTGCAGAACAAGCTTTTACAGAACTACTGGGGGAAAGTGTCTGTAAATGCAAAATGCTGAAAAGGTCCATTCACACTTTTATCTCAAGCAGACTGGATTACTGTAATTCTGTTGCCATCCTGACGAATAATTAAAGCAATATATCTGCAAGCAGTGATGAGGGGGGCCAAGCATAGGCCTGTAGTGGTATGACGGCATTTTTTTTTTTGCGTTCTGCCAAACATGGGATTGCATAATTCATGTTTCATCATGAATTTTGGTTGGCTTTTACTGACCAAAAAACGTATAGTTTGTTGCCATGGTCTGGAGATCTCTCTGCCAAATTCCGTAATGACTGACCAAAATTTGTTGCTCATTTTATTTTTTAAAACATCCAATATGGTTGCCACTACAATCAGGTTGGTATGATTAATTTTACAGTTACAGGAGTTTTACATTTTCCCTATAACAGCACCCTCTAATGGCCGAAAAACGCCGGTGTTGGTCTGCTTTCGTCTTATTGGCCCCTGTCAAAATCTTCCTGAGATATGATGTAACTTCCTGTTTGGCGGCTTCCCTGCCCAGTTCAATTGACTAACACGCAAATGCTTTCACTGATCAAATCGCCAGGGGGTTCCCTTTATGAGGCTTGGTCTGAAGATTATATGTGCCAAATTTTGGGAATACTGCACAGTTCAGTTTAGTGTTACTGTTGCATATATTTTATAATATAGCAAAAATCATGTGCCTCAGTGGTGGTGGAGGGTGGGGGTGTCAATAAATAGAAAATACATCATACTCATGTAAGCATACAGTACATAGCCTACAGGTACGCACACAATCACTCTGACATACATATGCAGCCAGAATACATACATCAGTTACTACATAAAAAATACTAAGATTCTATAGACACATAAATAATAAAAACAGTACTCATTTGTAAAGAAAAAAGACAACTCAGGTTACTGTCCATTTGGGAAAATTTGAGCTTGTGGGAAAAAAAAAAAACTGTCCTTGAGTGTTGTGGTGTGGGAGGAAATGCTCCGGTAACATTTCCCAGAGAGAAGCAGAGAGAAGAGGGAGTGAGTTGGATGGCTACCATCTTTAATGATAGATCCTGCCTTCTGCCTTGTAGATGGTTCGAAGCTGGGGCAGGTTGGCTCCTATAATCTTAGATGCCGTCCTGACAGTTCTTGATAGCAGTTTTAGATCATGAGCATCCCGTCAAAACATTCTCAATCATGCAGTGGTAAAAGTTCACCTCACCCCAAAAACTCTTTAGCCTCCTCTGGAAGAACAGTCTTTGCTGAGTTTTCTTGAGAATGCTGGTGGAGTTCAGAGTGCATGAGAGGGGGTTGGTGGTACACCAAGGAACCAGAGCCTGCTGTCTATTTCCACAGCCGACTCACTGATGCAGAAAGGAACATGATTGCCACCATTTTTCCTGAAGTCAATGATAATTTCTTTGGTCTTGCTGACATTTAGGGAAAGGCTGTTATGATACCATACAGGTCAGGTCTTTCACCTCCCTCCTGTAGGGGGCCTCATTGCTGTTACTAATTAAGCCAATCACAGTTGTATCATCTGCAAACGTGATGATGCTGTTGTTCTCATTCCCAGAGTCATGAGTTATACAACAAAGGGCTAAGACAGCCTCCTTGTGGAATGCCGGATCAGTGAGGATGATGGGCCTCAGTCAGTGAAAATTGATAACAGCATGTTAGACAGAAAGTCAGGCAACCAATTGCAGATGGAACTGCTCAGACCTATGTAGCTGAGCTTTGACACCAACAGGTACAACAGTGTTAAAGGCAGAGCTATAGTCAATGAACACCATTCTTACATAGGTGTTTTTTGTTCTCTAGATAAACTAAGGCAGTATGTAAGGCAATAGACATGGCATCGTCCACTGACCTGTTATTCTGGTATGCCAACTGAAATTGGTCTAGAGAATAGAATTTTTTAGTTGATGTGAGATGCTACTAGTTTCTCCAGACACTTCATAACCACAGAGGTCAAAGCTATGGGTTGACCCATAGACCTTTCCACAGGCAATGAAAGTTATGATATCCGAGATCCCTCTCCAACTTGTTCCCATACTGTGTCTCAGCCGCTTTAATAGCCCTTTCAAGGATTTATTGCATCTGTCTGTCATTGAATGTAAAAGCCTTAGTCCTCTCAGACACAGGTGAACGTCATTGTTTACCCAGGGCTTCTGATTCTGATTGGAAATAGATTGTCCAAGAGGGCACACAGTCCATATAGAACCTGATGTAGTCTGTCACCATGTCAGCATATTCATCCAGTTCCGCAGATAAATCTTTAAACACCGACCACACAGTCATATCAAAACAGTCCTGTAGTTCAGATTCATGGGCAGTTGACCAGCATTGAACATCTCACTGTCGGTTTGAAGGCCAGTAGCAGGAGCACCAATAGGTGATCAGATTTTAAAAAGTGAGGGTGCAGGACAGACTTCCGCCCAAGATCCACTAGCATCAGTTGCAAACTCCGCACCTCTGCACCAGTACCTTCCTATAGGACGTTTGATGGGCGTGGCAGAAGGCGGGTGGTGAACGCTCCATCTTCAAATTCAATAATTTGAAAGAAAACTTACATCTAAAAAAAACAGCTAGGCTATGCTTTGGACAGCAGCTGCAGTCATGAAGGAAGGTCGTTCTTGCAGCACTGCTGTACCTGAGGAGGATAAGGAAGCATCGGCACTGGGTTCATCCTTTTTGTCTCGGCCGGGAGCAGCATGGGGAGGTATTTCAGGCTGACAAAGGAGCTGTTCGATGAGCTGCTGGCACAAGTTAGACCCAGGATTACCAAGCAGGACACCCATTTTTGACAGGTAATTGGTCCTGCACAGCTACTTGCTATCTGTATATGGCAAGTAGCTTTCCTGATAATTCATTTGACTAGTTGACTTACAACAACGTGTAATTCGTGTGAATGACAAACAAGCTGCTTATTGTGAGATATTCCATGTCTAGCCCATCCAGTATGAATTTCACATGACTGCTTGCTTCCATATTTTCAAATTGTACTTATTTTTTACTGTAGCTATGTAGCCTAATACATCATAGTGTAAATAATTGTGAATTTAGCAAATATGCAACAAAACACACATGTCCATGTTCTTCACAGATTCCTTGCAACAGGTGACTCATTTTCCACAATAGCATTTAAGTTACAGGGTGGGCCACTGCACAGTGAGGTGAGTGGTACGAGAGGTGGCAGCTGCCATCTGGGATGTCCTGGTGCCTGATTCCATGCCTGCTCCATTCATGGAAGACTGGCTTGCCATCGCCAAAGGCTTTAGTCACCGCCGGAGCTTCCCCAACTGTGTTGTTTCTGTGGATGGCAAGCATGTTGTTATCCAGGCCCCAGACAACACAGGGTTGTTGTATTATAACCACAGGTCAGCTATTCCATCGTCCGGTTGCCAGCAGTTGATGCCCACTACCTGTTCAGGGTTGTGGATGCCGGTGGGTATGGCAGGGCCAGTGATAGTGGAACCCTCTTCTACCTGGCCTTATCCTGGGGCTGGAGCAGTGTGAACGGATACCCTTCGTCTTCGTTGGAGATGAGGCTTTCCCCCTCCACCGGAGCCTTATGCGGCCTTTCCCTGGCCCTCATGTCCTTGATGAGAAACTACCACCTTATTTGGGCAAGGTTGGTAGTGGAGTGCGCCTTTGGCATATTGTCCTCACAGTGTAGGATGTACAGTGATGGGTGTCAGAGCCACTTGTATGGTACATAACTACCTGGGTCATGACCCTGAGAGAGCAGCCTGTAGTATTTAAGCAGGACAGTTTTCAAATTACAGTGGTTGAAGTCACCCAGGACAATGGAACTCACTTCCTGGTGCAGGCTCTCCTGTTCACAAACAGCAGCGTCCGGTCCATCTACTGCAACTGCAGCAGAAGCATCAGGTGGAATGTAAACAGCCCAGAGCAGCACAGAGGGAAACTCTCTTGGTAATAGAATGGGTGTCATTTGATCGTCAAATCTGGGGAACATGAATGCAAATGATTTCTGCAAAAATACGCTCAGCAAGTGCTAAAGTACTAGGAAAAAGTCGTCTTTATGCAACTCAATCTGTTCCTAAGTAAAAACAATATACTAGAAAAGTTCCAGTCAGGCTTCAGAGCAAAACACAGCACACAGACCGCCATAACTAAATTAGTTAATGATCTTAGGCCACAAACAAAGTCTCTGCCCTAGTCCTCCTAGACCAGGAGGGGGCAAACATTTTGCCAGGCGAGCCACATTAGGTTCTAAGATTTGACAGGGGGGGCGGGCCAGGAACAGATGGATGTAGTGTTTGTGTGAAATAATATAAATTACATGTAAAAGCCATTACGTGAGAGGATTTGGCCTACTAAAAAAAGGTAACAAATCATGAACAGGCAGCAAGGCTCACTGTACAGTTTTTATTTCATTGGATTTGATTAAGAATAAACACAGTAGAGAAATTCGCAGTATAAATTTTATTTACTCAGAACTATTTACATGTAATTATCACAGAATAAACATAGCAGAGAAACACGTTCAGTTTCAGTGGGAACGGTGTTGCTGATCTCCCTTTTTGGCCAATGCATCAAAGTTTGGAGTGAGTCTGGTTGTGGCAATTCTCAGGATAGCTCCGAGGTGCTGGTCAGTTAACCTGGATCTGTGACAGGATTTGTTGTTGTTCATGACACTGAATGTCTGCTCACAGACGTAGGTTGAGCCAAACAAAGTCACCATCTTCTGTGCCGTCATCCGGAAGTTTGGGAACATGGCTTTGTTGAGTAAAGCATAAAAGTCATTCACTTTTAGAGAGTTGAACTTCTCCTTTAAGAGGGAGTCTGACTGAAGATCGATCAGTTCCAATTGCACCTCTTGTGGTGCCTTTTCGGGGTCTTGTGACAGGGGACAGGACACCAACTGAAGTGACGTTTCAATGTTGTCAAAATCAGAGAACCGACCGCTAAATTCTCTGTGCAGGTCGCCAATTGATTTGCTGTATTTCTTAGCCTTTCGCGTGGCCTCTTTCTGCGTGGCAAGTGTGGCAAAATGAACAAAATAATTGTTTGCAATATGTCTGGAGAACAAAGATAGCTTCGATTTGAAGGCTTGTACATGTTTAACATTCAGCTCATTCAAGTACGAAAATATGTCCACAGCAAACGCAAAATCACAAAGCCAGTTCTTGTCGCTCAGCTCAGGAAATTTGTTGGATTTCCCCACTAACTCCAAAAACTCGACGACCTCCTCTTTCAGGTCCCACACTCGTTGAAACACTTTGCCCAAACTTAACCAGCGGACACAAGAGTGGTACAGTAGGTCCTGATGATCCGCATCAGTTTCCTCCAGGAACGTGATGAACTGACGATGCTGAAGTCCCTTTGCTCGTATAAAGTTGACCACTGAAGTTTTACCACTGGTTTCATAACGTGATCAAGCTGCAATATAGACTTACACAGTGATTCCTGATGGATGATGCAATGTAGGAAGGTAAGATCCTGGTCAGGGTTTTCCCCTTTCACTTTATCCTGGATTCTTTTCAGCAGCCCAACATGCCTTCCAGTCAAATTTGGTGATCCATCCGTTGTGACATTGGCAAGTTTACTCCAAGGTAGCCTACATCTCGATGGCAGCAGACACATGGTTATACAGGTCCTCTCCCCGAGTTGTTCCCTGCAGAGACTCCATGCCCAAAAACTCTTCCATTATAGTGAAAATGGCTCAAAGGACTCAGCCTTTTTGTTTATTTGATTGGCTATATCTTCGTCAATCAGTTCCACACGGCGAGTCACAGTCCTGCGTGATAAACTGGTCTTTTCAAACTTGCCTTGGCTCTCCGGACACAATATACCTGCCGCCGCTACCATGCATTCTTTTAAAAACTCGCCTTCGGAGAAAGGCTTGCTAGCTTTGGCTACTTTGAATGACAGCAAAAAGCTTGCCTTGGTGGATTTGGCCTACTAAAAAAAGGTAACAAATCATGAACAGGCAGCAAGGCTCACTGTACAGTTTTTATTTCATTGGATTTGATTAAGAATAAACACAACTCTTGAATTGCTGTTTGTCGGTGAAAAAGATATTGCTGAGCCTGTAAATTAGACGCCAACCTTTGGGCCGTGGCTGTTCGCTCTTGTGTTGACTGCTTGCTGGCGTAGTTAGCATGTTTGGAGAAAAGTGATGGCTGATATTGTACTCTTTGAAAACCGCGACAGTTTCTTGGCATATCAGACATACAGCCTTTGATCAGACTTCAGTAAAAAATATTTCGTTATCCATTCCGGATTAAACACCCAGCACTCACTGTCCACTTTTCTTTGCTTTGATAAGCTCATTTTTTACAAAAGGGCTCGCAGGACAAAACTAAAGAGAAGAAGGTAGTAGTATCCATGGCAATATCCCACAGACCAATAAGGTCAATGAGCGCCATATAGTGGGGAAATGTGGGTATTACAAGGAAAAGGTGAAACGAACAAGGTTTACCGACGATAATAATACAAAATGTAACTTAGTAGTATAGGCTAATTTGATGGGTGGTTCCTCCTTAATGATGGTCAAGCACTGAAAATGCATATATAACAGATAAGAGTTTTTTTGTAATATATATTTAAATTTTTTTTATATATATTTTGGACAAGTTCCGCGGTCCGGATTAAAACGTCCAACGGGCCGTAGTTTGCCCATGTCTGTCCTAGACTTAAGCGCCGCCTTTGACATTATAGACCACAACATACTACTTAACCGTCTCGAAACCTGGGTAGGTCTGTCAGGTCATGCACTAAAATGGTTTGAGTCATATATTATAGAAAGGCAATTTTATGTTAGTATCGAAAATCCCATATCCAACAAACACAACATGCCTTTTGTCTCGGCCCCCTTCATTTTCATTATACATACTTCCATTGGGGAACATCACTAAAGACCATAATGTAGATTTCCACAGCAGACGACACGCAACTCTACATAATAGTCGAACCAAACCAAACCATTGTCCTACATGCTCTAACCTCCTGCTTAACAGGTACACATTGGATGAACAACAATTTTCTAAAATTAAATGAGGACAAAACAGAGGTTTTTACTTCTTGGCCCCAGAGACAAACGTGAGGCTCTCTACTCTAACCTGGGAAGCCTAAACCAGCATGTCAGAGAAAAGATGACAAACCTAGGAGGGACCCTGGACTCTGACTTAGGCTTTGAACCCCATATTCATAAATAAAAAAAACACATATTTCCATTTTATAAATATTGCAAAAGTTCGCCCCTATCTAACCCAGCAGGACACCGAAAAACTGGTCTCAAGCAGATTATATTACTGTAATGCCTTATTTGCAGGCCCCCCAAAAACGTCAACTGAGAAACTACAGCTTATTCAAAACTCGGCTGTTAGGTTACTAACAAAAGCTAGAAGGGATCACATCACTCCTATATTAGCTGAACTCCACTGGCTGCCTGTTTCCTACAGAAACTAAATTCAATACTTAAATTCAATTCCTACAGAATTGAATTTAAAATACTCCTTCAAGGCTATAAACGGTCTTGCCCCCTGCTATATGACTGACGCACTATTCCTGCCCAAGCCCTAAGATCTGCCGAAGCTGGCCTCCTGAGGGTCCCAGAAGCTCCACCCAAAAGGATCGGGGAAGAAGCCTTCTCGTACTACGCCCCAAGGAGATGGAATGCTCTACCACAACGCATTAGAGAAGCCGAGCCCATTGACGCCTTCAAGCGGCAACTGAAGACACAACTATTTAACCTCGCCTATACCTAACGGCCCTACCAAAGACCCGCCATCCCAGCCCCAAGCACCCAGACTGACAACAGTCACGAAACGGACCACTCACCCCCCTCCAAAGTCCAACCTCCCAGTGCAACATATACGGCTGAACTGAGAGAGCTGTGTGGTGAAAAGATTGCCCATGTAAGATAGAGTTTCTGTCTGTGACTACATAATGTTTTCCTCCCTCCCCTCCCTCCCTCCCTCACACACAAAGTCATTGGACTTACTTTTGGGCCGAAGTGACAGAGAATATTCTCAAGTCTCACACCAAGGCAAAGGTTTTCCCAGGAAAGCAGCCAGCAGATATAAAACTCTTGTCCCCCAAACACAGCAATCTCAATTGCTCAGTGGTCTTTCACAATGTAATTATGGCCTGACGCGATCAGCAAGACCACGGAATTCTAAATCTGGCCTCTCCAATTCCAAACTTCAGTGGTTCTACTTGAATGTGGTGATTAGGGATCTGACATCAATCTTAGAGCTATTACTCTCATTATAAACATTATCATGATTACAGAGTTATTTCTGATAGGGCAATCCTTACCAGAGAAGCTGGCAACATCTCACACAACATAACAGTACCATAAACAGTGGATAAGCTGATACATATAACCTTGTAACTCATTGGTTAGTAATGCAATGCATTAGTTTACGACATACATACCTGTGAGACTTGACAGGAAATGGGCTCCTCCTTCACATTACACACTAAGGACTCAGCGGGCATGGGATCTCCCAGCACAACAGTTCCCTTTAAGAAGAGCAGAGAGACAAGCTGTCAGAGAAGGGGTGTGGAGGGAAGTCACTGTCACTGCTGTGCAAAGGTGCAAGAATATGGTGGATAGGAGGACAAAAAGCTGGAGGTGGCAATAGAGGGAAAGGAGAGGAGGAAATACCATTAAAGTGAAAATCGAGCCAGTAAAGGAAGAGAATTGCAGAGCAAAGACACAGGGGACCATTTCCAGAGAAGATGGTGCGGGAAGGAAAGAACTGTTGTCAGAATCAGAATGAAGGATAAAAGGAGAGAAAGAAGCTACAGAAGGAGTTTAATGTATTAATGCTAGGTGTGTGTGTGTGTGTGTGTGTGTGTGCGTGCTAAGGCAGATGTGGTAGTCAATTTATTTTCCGGGATAGCGGGCAGTGGCGGTTCTATAGTGTTTTACGCCCCGGGCGAGACCACCTCTCAGCACCCCCCCCCCCCCCCCCCCCCAAACAAATACACCAAACATTAACGTTAAAAAAATACATTATTTAAAATGGTTAATAAATAAATACCACAACCATTATTAAACAAAGATTTGTGCAATGACTGCAGACGGCTCTACATTCAGAATTAAAAGACAAAATATATAAGAATTCTACTGAAATACAGTTTTGAACTTAGTACAAAAAACTGCATATATAAATTAGGTTTATGTAGGCCTACGTGTAAATCACTGGTACATTTAAAATTCACTCTATTTTACATTTATAAAGGTTTCATATGGAAGAACAAAAACATTGTGTACAGAGTTTGAAATAAATACGAAGAGGGAAAATCTACGTAACAGTAAGATTGTTTCTTTTCATATTAGTTTCACCAGCAGATGTTGCCCTTGGCCTATGAACCTGCAAACCGACGAGAACTATGTACTTGTGACTGAGGGCAACCGCAGCATAGCTAGCTAGCAACCTAAGGAAGAAAGTGCTAGTCGTATCCGAACGTTAACTGAAAACAGTCGAGTGACCATGATGAATTGCTTTCAAATATCCATATCCATATTTATATCCACAACCTAAACTAGCTAGCCAGCATCAATCATTTACAACTTTAATCATTTGCAACACTTGTTAACACAGTCTGAACATTGCTAGTAGACTGGGAGCTAACGTTACAAAGTTTGTTGACGGTAAGGAGCAAGGGCTACAAAATGAACTTTTTATGATTATGATTTATTTATTTACAACACTGTCTTATCTGCAAGCGTGAGATTCATCTCGCTTTCTATTCTTTTTTCCGCTCTCGACTTAAGATATCTTTTCAAGGCCCTGTCCAAACATTTGTCTGCCAAACTTAAACTAAGACTGAGCAATAATCGACCAGACCACTGAAAGGTGGGGGAGGGGGGCACCAGGAGGAGAATGGAGAAGGAGAGGAGCAAATTGACCTATGTTGCTTTTGTATTGCTTAAAATAAATATTAACATGCTTTGCACATTTTTAAAATATCCTTACTAGCACGTACCTAGCCTATTGTGATGATTTTTTCACGAGCCAATTTTTTTGGTGGTGCCCCCACAAGCACTGGGTGCCCTACGCACTCTGCGTTATGTGCGTGTGCGGAGCTACGGCACTGCCCCCGAGACAGAGAGACACGCTGCTTCTGTGCATGCCACCTTCTCAGCAAGCAAGGGCGCCTGCAGTTCGTTGTGCCGATTGCAGCATTACAGAGGCCGCCAATGTGCCGATTGCAGCGATATGACAAACGGAGCTTTTTATTGTATTTTTTTCCCCAAGCGCTCGTGGCGCCCCCCACGAAATGGCGCCCCGGGCAGCTGCCCGGTTCGCCCGTGCCTAAAACCGCTACTGATAGCGGGTCGACCCGTGCATTACTTGTTTGGGCTATTCTCAGAATCTCATAATCAGTAGCCATAGTTTAGACAGAACGTCGTTCTCTCCGCTTCATCCTCACAACCCAACCTACTGTAAATGTATGAAAATAAATTATACAAGCACTCAAAACCATTAAATGTATAACCAGAAGCAGTAATAACCATTTTTATATAACCAGGTGGTGTTTACTCAATCATAATCCTCTCACTGAATTCATTGAATTTATGTTGTATTGCTTGTGTAATTTCACACATTACATTCACAAGTCAGCAGCATTCGCAGCCCACTCACAACACATCATCATTTAATCGAAATAGGTAGGCCTACAGTACGTGAAAAAAGGGGGGAGGGGAGCCAGAGAACAGGGTAAGACTGATCGATAAGACTGATGGGATGGGGTTCAGATCCAGCGACCTAAGAATAGAGATTCACTGGCCAGTGGGTGTGGATCAGTGACGCGCGGGGGGATGGGAGGGTATCTGAGTACTCAGAGAGTACCCTGGAGTGACAATATATGCAGAGGAGATTCATCAACAACAACCCCGAAAATGAAAATACAGTTGTCAGAACACAATGGTGCAGTTAGCTGCACCAGCCCTCGTCAGGCTACATTTGTTTGCTTATTATTAGGCTGTTATTAAGCAACGTTTCCATCTGGCTATGCCTTCAGTTGAAGTTTGTATTTTATTTTGGCTCTCTGACTTGTTTTCATTTGGGTGCGGTAGGGGTGTCGGTATTTATTTACAGTGAGTTGGTGGAATTTTATTTCAATTTTGTTGGAACACAGTTTGGACGTGTATGACGGGTACGGGCCGGCCATAGTCTGCCAAATTTTGATTTGTACGTCATTGTACAGTTTAACGATAGGCTATTACACCTTGATTGCCATCTTACAATTTTTTGTCTTTGAACCCAATGCACCCCCCTCCATTGTTTTGCGCAAAAGTCTCATTTTGCCAAGGCACTGTAATGAGCATGAAAGGTCTGGGATCTGACTGTGACCTGTGTAAAATTCATGTGGCAACTACTTAAACTGTTTGAGGCAGGACAGTTTAAAAATGGTGTCAGACAGTCTATGGGATTTTGCCATACATTTCATCATCTTACTGTAAACAGGTCAGGGTGCATGTCTGAAGTTTTAAATGATCAAAACTCAACCGTTTAACCTAGAAACTTGATTTAAACTTTGTAAGAGAGGTCTGGGATCTGACTGTGAGCTGTGAAATTTTGATGCGGCAACTACTTAAACTGTTTGAAACAGGACAGTTTAAAAATGGTGAAAGAGAGGCAGACAATGCTGTGGCAGTTGCACCTGGACCAACTGCCATTTTTAAAATGTGGAATGTTCAGGAATAGAACTCTAAAGTGATGTCATAATCCCCATGCCATGGCCTGCATAATGTTCTGCCATGGGAGTGTATTGCAGCCTATAGTAGTTATCTCTAGTAGTTATCTATGTAGTCAGTGCTGCTCTGTTAACCTAGCAAACGTTTGTTAGCCGTTATGTTAACAATGCTAGCTATGTTAACTATGCTAAAATGCAAAATAATTAACTGGGTTAAAAGTGTTACTCGGTTGACTCAGCTTGTACTTGTTAGCAGTTATGCTAATAATGGTAACAATGGTAATTATGCTAACTATGCTAAAATGTGAATTAATTAACTGGGTTAAAAGTGTCACTTGGTTGACTCAGCTAGTATTCGTTAGCAGTAGAGCTAACAATGGTAATAATGCTAACAATGCTAATTATGCTAACTATGCTAAAATATGAAGTAATTAACTGTGCTAACAGTGTTATGTACCTATATTACCTGAGGCTATTTAGCCATTATGCTAACAATGCTAGCAATGCTAACCATGCTAAAATGCAAAATAATTAACTGGGTTAAAAGTGTTACTTGGTTGACTCAGCTGGTATTCGTCAGTAGTATTGCTAACAATGCTAATCATGCTAACTATGCTAAAATATGAAGTAATTAACTGTGTTTACAGTGTTGTGTACCTATATTAGCTGGGGCTATTTAGCCATTATGTTAACAATGCTAGCAATGCTAACTATGCTAAAATGCAAGCACACTTTTTGCATTTTCTGCGGGAATGCAGTCTAGTTAAGTGTGCTTGCAGAGCACACTTATTGTTATCTCCCCGTTTATTATTATTCTCCTAGACCAGATCTTGAAGACGCTACTAGTCCTCAGGCTTTGGAGATGGAGACACCGTTCCAACTCTAAAACGACCGGCCCGGTTTAGACATGACCGCCTACATTTCGGTATACCGTACCTATTGTCGTTTGTCCGTTATTGTCGTTTTTCTGCAACTTTTTGGCCCATTGAAAATGAATGGCGAAATGTTGGCACGCATATTTGCAAGCACACTTTTTGCATTTTCTGCGGGAATGCAGTCTAGTTAAGTGTGCTTGCAAAAAGCACACTTATTGTTATCTCCCCGTTTATTCTTCCCGCTTCTCCTGAACCAGATCTTGAAGACGTTACTATTCCTCAGGCTTTCGAGATAGAGACACCGTTCCAACTCTAAAACGACCGGCCCGGTTTGGACAAGACCGCCCACATTTCTGTATACCGTACCTCTTGTCGTTCGTCCGTTATTGTCGTTTTTCTGCAACTTTTTGGCCCATTGAAAATGAATGGCGGAATGTTCAGGCTGATGATGTCACAGTACACTGCTCTACTCTAGCAGCTAGAGTGAGGTCTGCCCTCACTCTAACCTCCACTCGGTTTTTTAATGATTAAAACTCAACCGCTTAACCTATAAACTTGATTTAAAGTTTGTAAGAGAGGTCTGGGATCTGACTGTGACCTGTGTAAAATTCATGTGGCAACTACTTAAACTGTTTGAGGCAGGACAGTTTAAAAATGGTGTCAGACAGTCTATGGGATTTTGCCATACATTTCATCATCTTACTGTAAACAGTTCAAGGTCCATGTCTGAAGTTTTAAATGATCAAAACTCAACCGTTTAACCTAGAAACTTGATTTAAACTTTGTAAGAGAGGTCTGGGATCTGACTGTGAGCTGTGAAATTTTGATGTGGCAACTACTTAAACTTTTTGAAACAGGACAGTTTAAAAATGGTGAAAGAGAGGCAGACAATACTGTGGCAGTTGCACCTGGACCAACTGCCATTTTTTAAATGTGGAATGTTCAGGAGTAGAACTCTCGTGATGTCATAATACCCATGCCATGGCCTGCATAATGTTCTGCTATGAGAGTGTATTGCAGCCTATAGTGCCAATTGGTAAAAACTAAATAATTCCCACATATATTTGCTCTGATGATCACAAACCTTGGCACATGCAAGCACACTTTTGCATTTTCTGCGGGAATGCAGTCTAGTTAAGTGTGCTTGCAAAAAGCACACTTATTGTTATCTCCCCGTTTCTTCTTCTTCTTCTTCTTCTTCTTCTTCTCCTGAACCAGATCTTTCAGACATTACTAGTCCTCAGGCTTTCGAGATAGAGACACCGTTCCAACTCTAAAACGACCGGCCCGGTTTGGACCAGACCGCCTACAATTCTGTATACCGTACCTCTTGTCGTTCGTCCGTTATTGTCGTTTTTCTACAACTTTTTGGCCCATTGAAAATGAATGGCGGAATGTTCAGGCTGATGATGTCATAGTACACTGGTCCACTGTAGCAGCCAGAGTGAGCTCTGCCCTCACTCTAACCTCCACTTCGTTTTTTAATGATTAAAACTTAACCACTTAACCTATAAACTTGATTTAAAGTTTGTAAGAGAGGTCTGGGATCTGACTGTGACCTGTGTAAAATTCATGTGGCAACTACTTAAACTGTTTGAGGCAGGACAGTTTACAAATGGTGTCAGACAGTCTATGGGATTTTGCCATACATTTCATCATCTTACTGTAAACAGGTCAGGGTGCATGTCTGAAGTTTTAAATGATCAAAACTCAACCGTTTAACCTATAAACTTGATTTAAACTTTGTAAGAGAGGTCTGGGATCTGACTGTGAGCTGTGAAATTTTGATGTGGCAACTACTTAAACTTTTTGAAACAGGACAGTTTAAAAATGGTGAAAGAGGCAGACAATACTGTGGCAGTTGCACCTGGACCAACTGCCATTTTTTAAACGTGGAATGTTCAGGAATAGAACTCTCGTGATGTCATAATACCCATGCCATGGCCTGCATAATGTTCTGCCATGGGAGTGTATTGCAGCCTATAGTAGTTATCTCTAGTAGTTATCTATGTAGTCAGTGCTACTCTGTCAACCTAGCAAACGTTTGTTAGCCGTTATGCTAACAATGCTAGCAATGCTAACTATGCTAAAATGCAAAATAATTAACTGGGTTAAAAGTGTCACTTGGTTGACTCAGCTAGTATTCGTTAGCAGTAATGCTAACAATGCTAATTATGCTAACTATGCTAAAATATGAAGTAATTAACTGTGCTAACAGTGTTGTGTACCTATATTACCTGAGGCTATTTAGCCATTATGCTAACAATGCTAGCAATGCTAACTATGCTAAAATGCAAAATAATTAACTGGCTTAAGTGTTACTTGGTTGACTCAGCTGGTATTCGTCAGTAGTATTGCTAACAATGCTAACAATGCTAATCATGCTAACTATGCTAAAATATGAAGTAATTAACTGTGCTTACAGTGTTGTGTACCTATATTAGCTGGGGCTATTTCGCCATTATGTTAACAATGCTAGCAATGCTAACTATGCTAAAATGCAAGCACACTTTTTGCATTTTCTGCGGGAATGCAGTCTAGTTAAGTGTGCTTGCAAAAAGCACACTTATTGTTATCCCACCGTTTATTATTAAGTGTGCTTGCAGAGCACACTTATTGTTATCTCCCCGTTTATTAAGTGTGCTTGCAGAGCACACTTATTGTTATCTCCCCGTTTATTATTCTTCTTCTCCTGAACCAGATCTTGAAGACGTTACTAGTCCTCAGGCTTTTGAGATAGAGACACCGTTCCAACTCTAAAACGACCGGCCCGGTTTGGACATGACCGCCTACATTTCGGTATACCGTACCTCTTGTCGTTCGTCCGTTATTGTCGTTTTTCTGCAACTTTTTGGCCCATTGAAAATGAATGGCGGAATGTTGGCACACATATTTGCAAGCACACTTTTTGCATTTTCTGCGGGAATGCAGTCTAGTTATTCTTCTTCTCCTGAACCAGATCTTGAAGACGTTACTAGTCCTCAGGCTTTTGAGATAGAGACACCGTTCCAACTCTAAAACGACCGGCCCGGTTTGGACATGACCGCCTACATTTCGGTATACCGTACCTCTTGTCGTTCGTCCGTTATTGTCGTTTTTCTGCAACTTTTTGGCCCATTGAAAATGAATGGCGGAATGTTGGCACACATATTTGCAAGCACACTTTTTGCATTTTCTGCGGGAATGCAGTCTAGTTAAGTGTGCTTGCAAAAAGCACACTTATTGTTATCTCCCCGTTTATTATTATTATTATTATTATTATTATTCTCCTGAACCAGATTTTGCAGACGTTGCTACTCCTCAGGCTTTCGAGATAGAGACACCGTTCCAACTCTTAAATGACCGGCCTGGTTTGGACATGACCGCTCACCGTTCTATTAACCGTACCTCTTGTCGTTCGCCCGCTATTGTCGTTTTTCTGCAACTTTGTCGCCATTGAAATGAATGGCGGAATGTTCAGGCTGATGATGTCACAGTACACTGCTCTACTCTAGCAGCTACAGTGAGCTCTGCCCTCACTCAAGATTTTTCAGACGTTACTACTCCTCAGGCTTTCGAGATAGAGACACCGTTCCAACTCTAAAACGACCGGCCCGGTTTGGACAAGACCGCCTACATTTCGCTATAACGTACCTCTTGTCGTTTGTCCGTTATTGTTGTTTTTCTGCAACTTTTGTCGCCATTGAAATGAATGGCGGAATGTTCAGGCAGCTAGAGTGAGCTCTGCCCTCACTCTAACCTCCACTTTGTTTTTTAATGATTAAAACTCAACCGCTTAACCTATAAACTTGATTTAAACTTTGTAAGAGAGGTCTGGGATCTGACTGTGACCTGTGTAAATTTCATGTGGCAACTACTTAAACTGTTTGAGGCAGGACAGTTTAAAAATTGTGTCAGACAGTCTATGGGATTTTGCCATACATTTCATCATCTTACTGTAAACAGGTCAGGGTGCATGTCTGAAGTTTTAAATGATCAAAACTCAACCGTTTAACCTAGAAACTTGATTTAAACTTTGTAAGAGAGGTCTGGGATGTGACTGTGAAGTGTGAAATTTTGATGCGGCAACTACTTAAACTGTTTGAAACAGGACAGTTTAAAAATGGTGAAAGAGAGGCAGACAATACTGTGGCAGTTGCACCTGGACCAACTGCCATTTTTTAAATGTGGAATGTTCAGGAATAGAACTCTTGAGTGATGTCATAATCCCCATGCCATGGCCTGCATAATGTTCTGGCATGGGAGTGTATTGCAGCCTATAGTAGTTATCTCTAGTAGTTATCTAGGTAGTCAGTGCTACTCTGTTAACCTAGCAAACGTTTGTAAGCCGTTATGCTAACAATGCTAGCTATGCTAACTATGCTAAAATGCAAAATAATTAACTGGGTTAAAAGTGTTACTTGGTTGACTCAGCTAGTATTCGTTAACAGTGAAGCTAACAATGCTAATAATGCTAACAATGCTAATAATGTTAACTATGCTAAAATGTGAAGTAACTAACTGTGCTAACAGTGTTGTGTACCTATATTAGTTGAGGCTATTTAGCCATTATGCTAACAATGCTAGCAATGCTAACAATGCTAAAATGCAAAGTAATTAACTGGGTTAAAAGTGTTACTTGGTTGACTCAGCTGGTATTCGTCAGTAGTATTGCTAACAATGCTAACAATGCTAATCATGCTAACTATGCTAAAATATGAAGTAATTAACTGTGCTTACAGTGTTGTGTACCTATATTAGCTGGGGCTATTTAGCCATTATGTTAACTATGCTAAAATGCAAGCACACTTTTTGCATTTTCTGCGGGAATGCAGTCTAGTTATTATTATTATTCTCCTGTCCTGGATTTTTCAGACGTTACTACTCCTCAGGCTTTCGAGATAGAGACACTGTTCCAACTCTAAAACGACCGGCCCGGTTTGGACCAGACCGCCCACAATTCTGTATACCGTACCTCTTGTCGTTCGTCCGTTATTGTCGTTTTTCTGCAACTTTTCCGCCATTGAAAATGAATGCCGGAATGTTCAGGCTGATGATGTCACAGTGCACTGCTCTGCCCTCACTCTAACCTCCACTCGGTTTTTTAATGATTAAAACTCAACCGCTTAACCTATAAACTTGATTTAAACTTTGTAAGAGAGGTCTGGGATCTGACTGTGACCTGTGTAAAATTCATGCGGCAACTCCTTGAACTGTTTGAGGCAGGACAGTTTAAAAATGGTGTCAGACAGTCTATGGGATTTTGCCATACATTTCATCATCTTACTGTAAACAGGTCAGGGTGCATGTCTGAAGTTTTAAATGATCAAAACTCAACCGTTTAACCTAGAAACTTGATTTTAACTTTGTAAGAGAGGTCTGGGATCTGACTGTGAGCTGTGAAATTTTGATGTGGCAACTACTTAAACTTTTTGAAACAGGACAGTTTAAAAATGGTGAAAGAGAGGCAGACCATACTGTGGCTGTTGCACCTGGACCAACTGCCATTTTTTAAATGTGGAATGTTCAGGAATAGAACTCTCGTGATGTCATAATACCCATGCCATGGCCTGCATAATGTTCTGCCATGGGAGTGTATTGCAGCCTATAGTGCCAATTGGTAAAAACTAAATAATTCCCACATATATTTGCACTGATGATCACAAACCTTGGCACATGCAAGCACACTTTTGCATTTTCTGCGGGAATGCAGTCTAGTTAAGTGTGCTTGCAGAGCACACTTATTGTTATCTCCCCGTTTATTATTCTTCTTCTCCTGAACCAGATCTTGAAGACGTTACTAGTCCTCAGGCTTTTGAGATAGAGACACCGTTCCAACTCTAAAACGACCGGCCCGGTTTGGACATGACCGCCTACATTTCGGTATACCGTACCTCTTGTCGTTCGTCCGTTATTGTCGTTTTTCTGCAACTTTTTGGCCCATTGAAAATGAATGGCGGAATGTTGGCACACATATTTGCAAGCACACTTTTTGCATTTTCTGCGGGAATGCAGTCTAGTTAAGTGTGCTTGCAGAGCACACTTATTGTTATCTCCCCGTTTATTATTCTTCTTCTCCTGAACCAGATCTTGAAGACGCTACTAGTCCTCAGGCTTTGGAGATAGAGACACCGTTCCAACTCTAAAACGACCGGCCCGGTTTGGACATGACCGCCTACATTTCGGTATACCGTACCTCTTGTCGTTCGTCCGTTATTGTCGTTTTTCTGCAACTTTTTGGCCCATTGAAAATGAATGGCGGAATGTTGGCACACATATTTGCAAGCACACTTTTTGCATTTTCTGCGGGAATGCAGTCTAGTTAAGTGTGCTTGCAGAGCACACTTATTGTTATCTCCCCGTTTATTATTCTTCTTCTCCTGAACCAGATCTTGAAGACGCTACTAGTCCTCAGGCTTTGGAGATAGAGACACCGTTCCAACTCTAAAACGACCGGCCCGGTTTGGACATGACCGCCTACATTTCGGTATACCGTACCTCTTGTCGTTCGTCCGTTATTGTCGTTTTTCTGCAACTTCTTGGCCCATTGAAAATGAATGGCAGAATGTTGGCACGCATATTTGCAAGTACACTTTTTGCATTTTCTGCGGGAATGCAGTCTAGTTATTATTATTCTTCTCCTGAACCAGATCTTGAAGACGTTACTACTCCTCAGGCTTTCGAGATAGAGACACCGTTCCAACTCTAAAACGACCGGCCCGGTTTGGACCAGACCGCCCACAATTCTGTATACCGTACCTCTTGTCGTTCGTCTGTTATTGTCGTTTTTCTGCAACTTTTCCGCCATTGAAAATGAATGGCGGAATGTTCAGGCTGATGATGTCACAGTACACTGCTCTACTCTAGCAGCTACAGTGAGCTCTGCCCTCACTCTAACCTCCACTTCGTTTTTTAATGATTAAAACTTAACCACTTAACCTATAAACTTCATTTAAAGTTTGTAAGAGAGGTCTGGGATCTGACTGTGACCTGTGTAAAATTCATGTGGCAACTACTTAACCTCTTAAACCACGCTGTACCGTATACGGGACGGAAGTGGAGGGGAGGGTGGCGGAGGGCACAATGTTTATCAATGTTTTAGAGCTCTGAATAAACAAATATGGTAATACCATATACTGTTGTAAAGTGTAGGTCGTCAGGATTCAATTAAGCCCATTCACAAGAACAAAGGTTATTTACAGTCATAAAAGTGATCTGATAATTGTCGGCATGCCACCGAACTGTAGTATAGGCTGACGCAATACCTACCTACCTTCAGAAATTTGTCTTTATCCACAGCGACCATATTACTGCACAAGATTTTTATGCAAAGTCATGAAGTGTCCATAGATTTAAAATATCTAAGCCATTTTCTCGAAAACAATGTATTTGTGTTATAATCGTAAAATCTCATGACTTCGGGGTAACTAGCGCAACACGAAAACCTAAATAAAACTTCAAATCACGTTTTACACGAGGGTATACGTGCGCATACGACGCATTGATGATGTTCTACAAGCTGTTCTGCGTCGTTTAAAACCATCCACAACCCAAACCATGCATGTGGTGCGGAGATAGCCAGCTTGAAAGCCAATGAGCACCGACTACGTGAGTTGGACCTCCTGTGGTTTGACTGGCAGCACTTCGAGCCTATGGAAATTTCCAGTGACAAGACCCCTCTATTCTGATAGCCAATAGTCAGAGCTTTCGAACGATATATGACACCACACGATCAAGTTTGGTTGTGGAAAGTTAGTGCCGCGCTTAACGATTGTGCGTAAAGTATTTGTAGAAAAGGGAGCTTCTGTGCGCACCAAGAAGAACGCGTTTTTGGAAGATTGTTGAGCAATGGCAAGCACAAAGACGAGCAAGAAGGCACGTAGCTTGCCAACAAAAGCTAAATTGACTGCACAGGAGGCAGCCGAGTGGATTTTGCAGTCCAGTGAAGAGGAATCCGACCGCCCGAAGGCGAAGGTGTGTGCATTGCTCCATGAAGACCACCACTGAGTGTTCCTCATGCAATGTAGCCCTGTGCTTTGTTGTGTCCAGAGACTGCTACAATGACTGGCACACACTGCATAATTTTTAAACAGTGTTGTGTTGTGTATTGTGTGTTGCCTGTTGTTAAATGTCTATTTTTATATATAATATATTTGTAAATCATGTTTATTGATTTTATTGATTTATTTGTTTGTTTGTTTGTTTAGTGGGATTTGTTTTGCACAATTGTTTTGTGTTGCACAGGGTTTTGTTTTGTACACTGTAGTGTTAGTATTTTCTTATATTTCTATAAAAATCCCATAGGCGGAATAAGAAAAAATGATGTTTACTGTCTTTATGCTTCTGTCATTCTATTCCAGAATGACTGACATCCAATCCAAATCCATGTAAGACACCTCAAGGTCTTGGCTTTCAGTAGAGACCAATATTTTGTTTCTAGGCAAAGGGGTTCTCAAGTTATAGAGGTTTGATTCTGGTTATACAGCTTTGGTAACCAAAGGTCCTTTTGGAGTACCCATTGATAAAAATCTACAAAAAAATCAGGTTTTGATCCTTTGCCTCCAATTTTTTACTGTGTCAAGGTAAGACCTGTGTCTGTGGCCTCATTAGATCTTTGTTTGGCCAGCAGGTTACTGAAATTCTAGGTCTCAGTCACTTTACAGGCTCACATGTTGGACGGAAAGAAAAACCTTCATTCTAATCTCTGTACCTCTGTGTCAGTGCATCACAGAATCACCCAGATACTTTATAAATAAACCTGAGAGTGTTACCTTTCCAGTGATACCAAGAACATGTCTGAGTCTAAAACTATGTAGGAGCTGTGCTACTTACAACTTGGGCATACCATTTTCGCAAATAACCTTAAAATATTAGGTGTGGCTTAAGGGGTTAAACTGTTTGAGGCAGGACAGTTTAAAAATGGTGTCAGACAGTCTATGGGATTTTGCCATACATTTCATCATCTTACTGTAAACAGGTCAGGGTGCATGTCTGAAGTTTTAAATGATCAAAACTCAACCGTTTAACCTAGAAACTTGATTTAAACTTTGTAAGAGAGGTCTGGGATGTGACTGTGAAGTGTGAAATTTTGATGCGGCAACTACTGAAACTGTTTGAAACAGGACAGTTTAAAAATGGTGAAAGAGAGGCAGACAATACTGTGGCAGTAGCACCTGGACCAACTGCCATTTTTTAAATGTGTAATGTTCAAAGTCAAAGTCAAAATTATTTGTATAGCGCATTTCATACATAAATGCACTTCAATGCGCTTTACACAAATTTTAAAATAAAATATAATTAAAGATTTAAAAAGTAAAATACAATTTAAAATAAAGCAAAACCTTTAAAATAATAATAATAAGAAGAACAGGATAACAGGATAACAGGATTTTATTTGTCACATGTGTTCTTGTGCTGGCACAACACACAGTGAAATGGGTGCTGTGACTACTCCCTTTGTGTAAAAATAATAAATAATAGAAAAATAAAAGAGGTGTCCTAAGTATTTAAAAAGCGTATGGCTTGAGGGAAGAAACTCCTGCGTAGTCTTTCTGTCCTGCACTTTATTGAACGTAGACGTTTCCCAGAGGGCAGCTTTTCAAACATAGTGAAACTGGGATGGTGAATGTCTTTCATTATTCTTTTTGCCCTAGTCTTAGATCTTCTTGAATATATGTCATGCAGTCCTGGTAGGCTAGTCCTGGTGATTTTTTCAGCAGAATGTATAACTCTATGCAGGGCGAGCTTATCCTGAGACGTGCAGTTGCCAAACCATGTTGAGATGTTTCCAAAAATTATAGATTCAATAGTGGCAGTGTAAAATGACCTCTGCATATATAACGCTAACAGCGGTCATAAAAAGACAGCATATTCTTGTTATGTTACCTACATGATGTTGAACGGTATACAAAGGGCAAACAGAGGCTGATCCTAACTGCAGCACTTGACTTAGCTAGCTTCTTGTAGTAACCACTTGCTATTGTTGCCTTTCTGGTTGTGCTCTTCCACAACATTTCCAAATTCCACTCTGGAAGGTGGTTTTAAAAGTTTACCAACATAGCGCCCAATAAATAACTTTATTTTATCAAGAAACCACACTCAGGGGTTTGCCTGGCTTACTAAGCTGCGGGTGCTATGAAACCCTTTTGTTTCACTGTTCATATGTTTTTGTTGAAAATATTGAAACTAGTTATCCATATGCAATAACTTCCTAAATAACAAAAAAAAATGAAAATAGCAAGTAAATCTGATTTGTGTGTGTGTGTGTGTGCATGCATGCGTGCGTGCGTGCATGCATGCGTGCGTGCATGCGTGCATGCGAGTTAATGTGCACCTTGCCAGAGTGGATCTGTTTGTAGATGTCTATGTTGGCAAACATGATGTACAGTACGTGTGTTTGTGTAATTGTGCATCTTGCTGGAGTGGATCTGTGTGGTGGTGGAAATTATGTACATATGTACGTATGTGTGCATGTGAATGTACACATTTGCTGGAGCGAAGAGAGAGAGAGCGAGCGAGAGAATGAGTGAGAGAGAAAGAGAATGTGCACCTTGCTAGAGCGTATCTGTCTGTAAATGTCGGTCTGCTGGCGGATGCGGTACTCCAGGTCAGACACGTGAGCCTGCAGCCAGTTCCAATGGCTGATGATGGCTGCCCGGTCCACAGCATAGCGCCCTTCTGCACGTCGCCATCTACCAGCAAACACAAACAAATACACCAACATTAATAATGCTCTTAAACACTACGCACATTACTGGCAGAGGAGCAAGCTAAGATGTTCTGATCCTAAATACAAGACAGTATGTTAGTAATATACAACACCTCACACCTTAAAATCATTCTCTGCAAGTGTAGGAAAACACTATGTATATGAATATCTGTTAAAATGTACAGCTCCAACATACAACATTTCTAGCTCTTATGCTGATAGAAAGTGGGAAAGTTTCTCTCAATGCATATTACTCTAGTAGCTTTTGTAGAGGCAACATAACTTTCAGACAGCACGTTGACAATGTGAGCCTGTATGCATGAGAAAGTGAGTTTAAAAAGGGCCTAATGATAATTACAACATATTACCTCATATTACCTGGATTACCTACCACTGCTCTACAATTACCCCACAGTGGTAAAGAGATGAGTAGGAAAAGCCACAAAGGTAAAGACAACCCTAAAGGCCCTGTGCATCAACTGCTCAGTACTTGACTGTTGGTAGGGTGGGGAAATGCAAGTGACATTGAGTGTCTGTGAATGTATAAATGTTTGTGAATGTATGAAAGTTTCAGATGCTGGTGGATAGAAAGAAGAAAATACTGTGTCATGCGTGGTGAACTTGGTGAAACCGAGCTGCAGCAGTATGACGACTTCCCGGAATTAACAAGTGAGAAGGAGAGAGAACTGTGACGATGAGGGAGGGGTAAGCTATTAGAGGAAAAAAAGAGAGCCATATGAGAGATGGAGATGTAGATGGAGATGGGAGAGCACAGAAAGAGGGGCAGAAAGGGAGAAGGACAGAAAAAGGGAGAACATACAGAGGAAGGTGAAAAAGTGCACGTGAGTACAAGACTGTGTGTGTGTGTGTGTGTGTGTGTGTGTGTGTGTGTGTGTGTAGGGGAGGGGAGGGAGTGCGAGAAAGAGAAAGAGTAAATGTGTGTGGGGGGGGGGGGGTTGCTGTGTTACATAACCCACTCTTCATTAGAGATCACTACAGCATTTCTACTTGATATTCTACACACAGGCGCAGTGCTAAAACCGATTTATCACTCACACCCCAACATAAAAAGCAGAAACACCAACACCCCCAAACCCACCACTCTAATTCACAATAGTGACATAAAACTTGAGACAGCAGTTCAATGTCTGGAATACCACTGAATATCCTACAATTTGAAGGATTCATATCCACAGACAATTTTATAATTATTACGCCTAAATAAAAGCAACAAAAGAAAATAATGACCCCCTACAGAATAATTATTTACCATTTCCTAAAAGAGCAATTTTACATTTCTTTGATACCTTGCATAAATCAGTGACCTGTTATTTTTTTAAATCCAAAGACAACCGCTAAATTAAACAGATGAATGTAACGACCAATGCCAAAATATGCTTTAAGCTCTGTCCGTCATGGCTCAAACACCAGTGTTCCCACTGTAAGCCATGACCATCTATAATAAATTGAGTAACACACCACCTGGGTTCGAAGCTGAAGAAACAAGGTATTTTATAAGAAGGTGTTTTTAGAGCAAAATAGAGATAATGGACTTGGACAAAACATAATTTAAGCAAGGCAAGACACAAGCTAATACCCAATAAAGACATAAAAAATAATCACATTATTCTTACAACTACATACAATTACTAAAATCCACTGATTTTGCCTGAACATGCCCACAAAATTACCAAATTCCCAGACTTTCCATGTCTGGAACGATTGTATTAAAATTCCATGATTTTCCAGAAACTCCATGACCAATCTGAAATCCCAGTATGGTGAGTAATCTTGCCATGTTGTCATGTGTTTTGTTGGGACCACGGGTGTGTGGTTGTCATTGTTATACTATTGTTATACTGCTGTTGAAAACAGTAGGAACAATGCCCCTGTTTCACTCAAACACAGAACAGAGTAAAAACCACACAAACACTTCTTCCTGTAACATACTTTCCCTTAATTTTCCCAGCATCCATTTTTTTTCCACTAAAATGGTTTCTAAAGAACGTGGGTATTGGGGAGGGGCTGAGACACAAACAGCTGCACTTACACAGCAGAGCAGAGAGGGCAGCGGTGAGATGAAGAAGGAAAAGATCAGGTGAATATGGGAATGTACTAATAGAAGTGCGGCTGGGAAGGTAAATATGGGTTTCAAAAAGTAATCAGAAATGTGAGTTACAGAATGTTGGGCATCATGTGCGTGTTGCTGCTACGTGGGAAGTGACTACAGCAGTATTCAAGAGTACAGTACCTATTTGATACATGGAGAGAGGGGGGGGCAAGAGTGGCAGGAGATGAGAGATAAATGAGGATGTGGGTAAGAGAAGAGATAGTCCTGGACCTTCTGCGTTAGTGATAAAGTGATAAAGAATGAAAGTACATAATGAATGTTTCTAAAAAACCTGAATAAGAGAAACATGTATCAACAATTGTATTGTTTTTTTTTTTTTCAGAAAAAGGTATAACTAGATACATGTAGTCTCATTCCTCACACAAACCATTAAGACCTGAATTCATAAACAGTCCCACACACTCAGTGGGTCGCATCAGGACATTTTAGTGAAATATTTACTGAAGAAAAATTCTTAAAGCCTTTCCACACTTTCTGTCCTTCACACTAAACACACAAATATGTCTGTACACACAGGAAGAAAGAATTGTGCAGCCATCTGGGTTGTAAGCCTTTTGAAGACCTGGTTGATGCCCCCTATTGCAGCCATGAGAACATGACAAGTAAGAGATAACAGCTGCCGAGGTGTGCATCTGACGAAATTAATCAACGCTGGTGGAGCCAAATAACTTGTGTTATGCTCTGCCAGGTTGATTAATTCTGTCGAATACATACCTCGAAGGCTGTTATTCTGCTTATGGCCCGATTGGCATACTCGAGAATTTAGAAAACATTTAAAACCATGTTGAAACATTTAAATTATTAATAACATTTTAAAAATTCTAGTATTTCATAAGCACAACTTTTTTATATATACCCCTCTCCTCTCTTACTGCAACCACATTCTTTTCTAAAAAATTTAGCACTGGGACAGTACCCTATGTAGTTGTCTAATGTCACATTGAAATTACAGTCCTTCCCACCATTAAAGACCTATTTATTGGAATAAACCCATATTTTTCTTTAAGCAAGGAAAAAAAGCTTTTTGTTCTCATATTATGAATGTGGAGCACTCACATTTTCATTTTTTTTTATATACATAGTCCATGTGGAAGAGTACATGTTATAGAATAGAATATAGAATAAAATAGAAAATAGATAAAATAGAATAAAATACTTAAAAATAGAGTTTAAACTACTATATCTAAAAGTAACAACAAATATTGCAAATGGTCTGTGTTTTGATCTCTCCTTACTTACTATTACTAAGATTTAAAACAGACATACAAATAGAAATAAAAGACTCACTGCACTAAAAGCAAGGGTAAAAAAGATGGGTTTTCACAGATTTAAAACTGGCAATGGTTGGACAGGATTTAATGTGTTGGGAGACCATTTCAAAGCTGTGGTGCATAAAATGAAAAAGCCCGTTCACCTTTGTTTTTGAGGCATGTAAGGGAATCCCCCTTACATGCCTCAAAAACAAAGGTGAACGGGCTTTTTCATTTTATGGAGTTGCTGAGAGGATGACCTAACGGGCTTTTTCATTTTAAGGAGTTGCTGAGAGGATGACCTAAGTGACCTTGGGGGAAAATAGGGATTTAAAAGTTCTCTTATATAAGATTGTGCAAAACTGTAAATTGCTTTGAACCAAACAGGAAGATTTTAAAATCAATCCTGTATTTAACTGGTAGCCAGTGGAAATGAACCAGGACAGGTGTGATGCGATCTTTCTTTTTGGTGCTAGTTAAAAGCCTGGCTGTTGTATTTTGGACCATTTGTAATCTATTGATGTTGGACTGGGTTAGAATTGTATACAGTGAGTTGCGGTAGTCTAAACAAGATGAAATAAAGGCAAGTGTTTCAAGATCAGTAGCTAGGAGATAAACGTGGCTTCAGTTTGGCTATGGTTTGAAGCTGATAAAAACTGCCCCTCACCACATTACTGACTTGGCTTCTTAATGGACAGTTCACTGAATTTTAAGCAAAGATTTCACAATGTACTGTGTACATTTACAGACAGGGGGCCAAGTGTATTTGTTAGGCGGTATACAGAACTGGGGATCCAAATATTTAAACTTAAGTATTGTAAATTAAGTTCATTAAATTAAAGCCCCTCTGTATTTTTTAAGTTGTCTATTGGGAATTTTATTTTTTAAGTTTTACCCCATTAATTAGTAATTACCTATATCAAAAAAAGCAGTCTTCTAGTAGGCTTTGTGTTCGCCATTTATATTTACATATGCAAGCGAGGCACAAACTCACAGGGAGATCACAGCTTGGGAAAAATGATCGAGGGTTTTGGAAACTCTCAAGATGCATGATCATTCATATTATCAAACCCAGTGACACTGGAACGGGTGAACATTGGAACGGCTTTTCCCAAATGGAAGGAGTTAATGAAGGAAAGGAACGTTCAAAATGGCGACGTTGCCCGCTTTCTTTTTCGACAGGTAATTCAAAGAAACTAAATTGAAAGTTTTAATTTCCCTAAACATTAGTAAGCATGTTGGGCTGATACAGTGCTGTGTATGGTGTAGCGTTCGCTGATATTAGAAGATGGCAGTTCTGTAAACGGATAGCAAAAGTGCAAAAAGGCTGACGTAATCCTTGTCATTGTTTGCTGTCAGCATTACAAAACAAGCAAAACCTAATGGGAGGCTAACTTGGAAGGAATTTCTCAAGGATGCATTGCCTTTATGCCGAATACGGTCTTATGATATATATAATAAGAAAACAATAGCAATTTTACCATCTTGTATACATCTTATTGTGTCTTATAGTGTCATGTCTGGGTTACAAGGCATCTCGATGACATCTCTCTCTCGCGTATGTTCTGCTCTCGACTACAGTAGAAGGGAATGAGAAAAGGTGCAGGCTAAAGAATAATAATCGTCTGCAGTATACCGCTTCACTGCTAGATGGGAGAAATTCTTAACTCTTTAGGCGCCAGAGGTTTTCTGCAAAAATGTGTCATTTTGACATCTTTAATTCAAAAGGCTATAACTTAAAATGAATAATAGATAGAGACTTTTTGTCAATTACAGAAATGTTAAGGATGACCTAAAGTTTATGTAGGGATTAAATGTACCCTACTAATTTGCATACGATGACGTCATGATGACGGCGGCCATCTTGGATTATGGAATTTTCATGAAATTTCACATTTCAATGGTAAAATGCAACACTTTTTTCCTTCCAAAATGGCCCTCACCTTTTCTATGTCATAAAGCACAATACTGAATGCTCAAGTAAATAGTAAAGAGTAATCCCACTGTGTAAATCATTAATAATTATTAGAAATAAATGGCAGAATCAAACCGAATAAATGTAGTCTATGTACGTGAAAGCATGTATGCTTGTAAGCAGCATGGGCTGTTCTTTTGCCGAAGAGATTTGCATTTACTAGGCACTTAGATTCCATGTGGAGCAAATATAGGCCTATATTTCTTTTATGACACACAAATAAAAACAGACAAGACCCGTTTAGTTTGAAAGCTCGCTCGCAACGGTAAGGCACAGATCATGAGTGAGTTGGGTTTTTTTTTTTTTGAGCTGACACAGACATATACATCAAAAGAACAGGAACACACAATAACACAGCCTATTGTAGAATAAAACTAACTGGCCAGGGAAATGGCTGTTATGTTGAAAGGAACTATTTTCCGTGTAGTGATACAGCAGTAATGAGCCATGCACAGCGCAGTAATACAATATATAGTGATGCACCGAATGTATGCTGCTCAGTTTTAGGCCCCGTTTACACATACCTGGGTATTTTAATAAACGCAGACATTCACCTTCGTTTGTGCCTTTCGTTCACAAACAAACGAAGGTTTTCCCTCGATAAACGAAGCTCCAAAAAAACTCCGGCAAAAGTGGAGATTTTTAAAAAACTCCGCGTAGCGTTTGTGTATGAACGGACAAAAACGGAGTTGTAGGCAATATCCGCGGCAAAAGACTTTTTTGTTTTGTTTTGTTTTTAAAAAAAACGAAGCTGTGTGCACGCAATTTTTTTTTTACAAACGAACGTTCGAAGGTCTGCGTATACCAAAATACCCGGGTATGTATGAACAGCACCTTAGACTCCCATCAAGCCAGTAAAGCTATGTGAACTGCACTCCGTTTCCCCTGACTGTTTTGTTGATGAGAACACAACAATGGCAAATCAACATTGTAATTACTAATAAATGACAGAGGGGGAAACGATTTATGCATTGGGCTTTTTTGTGGTGATATTGATTTCCTACTCATCCAGATGACACTTTTTGTAATTCTTTATGGTGTGATACCTTTCAAAGCATGGCACAATGCACAGAGCTACCTCATACTGCTTACACCTGTATGTGGTTTGACGGCGGCCTTTACACACACGCACGCACACGCACGCACAGTCTGGGTTACCATCGGTCTTGTGGATGAAGTGGCGCTCAGTGAGTCTCCCAGGCAAGTCTCCCAGTGAGGAGGACTTTCGACCTTTGTTGGTCTCTTTCCTGGAGTGACCTTCCAGCAAGGCAGTGACTACATCCTGCACAAACACCTTCAGGGTCTTGTGAGGAGCAGCAGTGTAGCGGCAGTAAATGATGTGTGCATTTAGCATGCTGATACTGAGGATGGAGTTGAAAATGCGACTGTGCCACTTCCTAGACCTATGGGGAAAGATGTAGGTTTTCATCCTCTGGTCTGCTGTGTCAACACCACCCAAGAGAGTGATGGGGATAATTTCCGTGGCTTGTTTTATGCATATGACCCGCATGTCCGACATATCCCGTAACGGGGAAAGACTGGACTCTCGCGTTGGAAAGCGCGGCAGCTACTTGGATAACAGGCCCGGCAGACAGAGAAGCTAGTTTGCTAACGCTGTAAAAAGACTGCACACCTATGCTTCCATATTCACTATCTTCACCGGTAAGTCTGATCCTACCCTCCCTATGAACACCCCGACCCCGTGGAACACCACAACTACTCCCTTCACTTTGTGTTTGTTGTGCTTGGTGTACAACACTTCGTCCATCTTGTGGAACACAAGGGAAGGAATCCGTGTGGTCACTACTAAATGAATCACCGTCATCTTCTGACGGCAAATAATCCCCTTCAGAATCAGGATCTGCAAAGAGTAGCCCCAACACTTGTCTAGTCTAGAGAACAAAGGGTCTGATGTGCAGCCTCTGCCTTCCATCAAACCCTCTCAGTGACATGACCAGAGGGAGGGAGGGAGGGAGGGAGAGAGAGAGAGAGAGAGAGATTGTGCGTATCTGAGGGAGTGAGCGGTCACATGGCCAGACAGAGAGAGAGAGAGAGAGAGAGAGAGAGAGAGAGAGAGAGAGACAGACAGAGAGAGACAGAGAGACAGAAAGTGAGCAGGAGTATACTATACAATGCAGAGCACCATAAACATGAGGCACATTTTTACTTAAGGGACTTCTGAGTAATTTTTTGTCCGCTTCACACATGTTTATTTGGCTAACTTTAGCCTATTATTCCGGCTCATAGCCCTGCTGGAAACTCACAATAAATAAAAACACTAACCATAGACTTTTAGGATTTACCCAGTTTAATCCACAGATGCAAGCCTGCAACCAGTAATGTTCGCTGCTCACTCATGTTTTGTAGTGGAGACATGCAGGGTGAGAGGACCACACCAATAGTTAGGTATTGAAAGGGCTACATTCCATACTGATGGCAAATACAGTGTAGAAATTGGTACCATTTTGAAAGTATTCATTTAAGTCTGTACTTTAAAACAGTGGTCCCCAACCTTTTTATCACCGCGGACCGGTGAACGCGCTTGACAATTTTACTGCGGCCCGGGGGTGGGGGGGTGGGGTCGTTCTCAGAGCGCGCTGACTCGTGACTGGTCGCTATTTTAACGTTTACTTTAAATATACCTTCAAAATAAGATACAGATGCGCCAGATACATTTATAAATAAAATTTTATTTTCATTCCTTCAACATTCAACAATATTTCAACATTCCGACGTTCAAACATAACGTCAAATCAATGGGACCCCTGCGCTTGTTTCTCTGCAATGAGACGGCCCCATCTGGGAGTGATAGAAGACATTGACACCCGAAGTGTGTTGCTTATGCCTAGTCTACTCCGTTGTTTTGTTTTTGTTGCTGTCACTGCAGAAAACCCTGCTTCACAAAGATAGGATGTCGGAAATGGCAACAGGGTTTTCACTGCTGTGGCAGCGATCTCATGGTATTCTGCCATGACTTTAATCCAGAACACCGGCAGAGTTGATGTCTCAAACAGTCTTTTAAGGCCGCCGTCATTTGTGATCTCCAACAGTTGGTCTTCTTCTTGCACAGACATGCAGAGTTCAGCTGGCTTGTTGACGAATGGGTCACGGATCCATTCCTTGCCAGTTCGTGGGTCTTTTGCGGTTGGGAAGTAGCGCTCGAACTCCTTCAACAGCAAAGACAGGTGATCGTGCACCAGTTGGGTGAATGAAGGCTCAGGCTCAGTTTCACCCAAAATCCCTGCCAGTATTTGAAACATGTCAAATATGCCTCTGTTTACGCGCCGTCCCCACAAATCCAATTTTGCTTTAAATGCAGCTACTTTATCTGCCAACTTGAAGACAGTTGTCATTTTTCCTTGAAGTGACAAATTGAGTTCGTTGAGCAGGTTGAATATGTCGCACAGGTACACCAGTTTTGTGACCCAATCCTCGTTACTGAAATGCGCTGCCAGCGGTGACTTCTTTTCTGAGAGAAATCTTTGCAGCGGCTCTCGTAATTCAAACACTCTGGCCAGCGATTTCCCTCGGGATAACCATCTTATTTCGGTGTATAGGAGAAGACGTCTGTGCTCCGCATCCATCTCCTCACAAAGCTGCTCAAACAGGCGCGAGTTAAGGGCTTGTGCTTTGACATTGTTAATAACTTTAACAACATCATTCAATCGTCAATTTGGAATAGTTTTCCACCAACTGATATGGTAATGGTAGAGCTTTTGTTTAGCGGGTTGAGTCGTAGCGTCTGTTTTTTTGTCTCATGACGAAACGTTCCATATTGATTATTTCTTGTGCGGCCCGGTAGCAATTGCTCCGCGACCCGGTGGTTGGGGACCACTGCTTTAAAACACATACACACACACACACACACACACGTGTACACACTTATATGAAGCAATGACTTAATTCCTGGGGCAAAGTGAAACTTGAAATTGACCAACAATATATTAGCTTAAAACCCTTAAGTCATTAACCCTTTAGCTGCCAGTGTTTTCTTTTTTTAAAAGATGAATTTTGACTGGCTGTGGCATGGAAGTGGTGGAAGTTTATGTTGGAAGTCAATTTACCCATCTAATTTGCATATTGTGACGTCACAGGGTGGAAGTCATCTTGAATTTTATTTTTTATTCATGAAATGTGTATTTCATAACATTTCCCCCCCTTACCATTACTGTTATGTGGTGCACATATATTATGCTCAGGAAAACAATAAACTGCAATCCAACAATATACATCATAACTAATGTAGTGCCATATAGCCTAGTAACAAACATGTAAATGGTAGGGTGGTCTTCGCCTGCAAGGGCATAAAGTGTGCCTATCCAGGTGACACTAGTTTTTTAGTGGAGAAACCTGCAAGGCACAGCACACAGACCCACTACACAGTTATTACACCTGTACTTTGATTGACTGTGGCTTTTGGGGCAGGTACGGTCACAGCAAACTACACAAACTGGTCAATCATTAGCATTGCGATCATCAGCCAGTGACTCTAAGGGCCCCATCATGCTGCGGCGCACTGTGCATTCGCGGCATGCCCATGCGGTCATTACTATTTTGTCAGCGCATCATTCATTTTTTCAGGCAAAAAATCACGTTGTCCAGATAGCACATGACACTGTGCCCTCACGGGTGTGCCAGTGAAAACAAGAGGTGTGGTCTGGTGCAAAGCGCGCCAGATGCTATTATAAGGACGCAAAAACCAAATCTGTGCATGACCAACAAAAACCTGTTCTGTAGTCAGTTGCGCATTGCTGAAAAGCTATTTTAGGGGCGCATAACGCTTTGAACTAGGGCTGCACGATTCTGGAAAAAATGTGAATCACGATTTTCTTGATAAGAATCGAGATCACGATTTTCTGCACGTTTTTTTTTCCAAACAAAAGTTAAATCTTTACTCAACTCAAATCCAAAATTGGGCAGTGTAACGAAGAAGCCAGGCTCCTTCACAAGGGATGGCGGCCGACTGGAAGTAGGGGTGAAGTGTACTAAAAAGTATCATCGAAGTTCATGAACGTACAAAAATATATTTTCTTTATTATAAACAGACAAAACAGAAACAAAACCGTGCAGTTCTTGCACCTACAAACATAACGAAAATTGACGACACTGAAACCGAAAATAAACGTGTGCAGAAACAAAGAAAACTCACGCTGACACAATTCAAAGTTTTAAGTCTCTCAGTTCGTTCTGTTCTTTCTCTGTTCGTCTTTCTTTCTCCGTTCGTGGTTTCTCTCCGTTCGTCTCCTTCTCTTCATTCCTCTGAGACATGAGGCTCTTATAGAGAGTTCAATTTGAGCCAATCACACCTTAATTGGACGCTAGCCGCCACCCAGCGACGCCATCCCCGCGCTGCAATCAGGTGGTGGCCAGCGTGACACGCAACAGAATACAGTTTTTAAAACGTAACAACGGTGAGAGGGGGAGATGGCGGATATGGTGTCACATTGTATATAGTGTCCATTATAGACATTTGTTTTTTTGGACATGCATTTTCAGGGGTCTTGTTCTGTACTGATTGTTCATATTGCACTTTGTGGTGGCGTCTGAGATGATTGAACAGGTTTTTGCCCTGCTTCGCTGCTACTGGGGCAGAACATATGTAGCAGTGTACATCACACTGGCCGTCGTCGTCTGGGTTAAACCCGAAGTATTGCCACACTACAGAATGCGAACCTCTCTTGGAACAAACTGTATTGGACCACTTGCCTTCCTCTCTTGATTAACACCTGGGGTTTCGTCCTCCTCCATTTTTCTCACGCCTATCTTTTCACTCACTCGTGCTGTTGTGTTTCGAAATAACAAATTAGTGCTTTCTGCCTTGCTTGCCGCTGAATCATGTGACGTGCCGCCGGTACATTCATGATTGGTTTAGGGAGAAAGCCTGCTGTGTGAATGCATTCATGATTGTTTGAGTGGGTAAGCAACAACAGTGAACCTTACGGAAGCAGAGAGAAACTGAAGTTTGACACGGCTCATGATGAAAAAAATAAAAACAAAAATAAAACCAAAAAACCCGTCTCATCAAAAAGTGAATCGTGTGTATGTGTGAACTGAGATCGCGTTTTTTTTAACGATTAATCGTGCAGCTCTTCTTTGAACCCAAATGCACCTGCTGCTGCGGCAGAGAGACAAGCTCAACTGGCAGAAGAGCTGCAACATGTATAGCCTGGTAAGCAAACCCATGCCCCCGCCTCCCAATTTTTTTTCCTAATGTTTTAGTAAGCATAAGTCGTTTTAAATAAACAGTGTGGCAAGTTGTAAGAAATGAAATGGACAAATCAACAAAAAGAACACTAATGGACTAATGGTTTGATGGACCTCCCCCTCCCGTTTGTTTTTGATATTTTCTTCGAGTTGAAAGCTTTTGTTTCCCCCGTCTTCTGACATTGGTGTACCGTTTTCGGCACTGTTCAGAAGTTCTCTTCTTGCCAAAGGAGGAGGACACAATTGAAGATATTTCCTCCCATACTTCCTTGACCTGCAGAGGTTTTGGGGGGATTCTTTCCATCCCCGAAGATTAACTGCTCACATGCTTTTACTTCACGCACAAGCAGATACTAAGTCTCTTCCACCAAAAAATTCTTGACCATCCGGGTAAATCCACTATCGTAATAGCAACAGGTCATGGAAAATGCGCCGCTGGCTTTTGAAGGGAATGAGAGTATAAATTCTGATTGGTTAATTATAGGTTACGCCCAAAACACTCCCATGACTAATGAAGTAATTTAAGACCAACCCTTTTCAAACATGCGCCTGCCGCAATGTTCGCTCCCCCCTCAAAATACCGAATTGTGTCAGAAACACCCCCCAAGCAACTTGTGCGACAGACTTTAGACAATGTCTTGAATATGATCTTAAAAATAGAGCCCTAAGTCTTACTAACATTTCTAAAAAGTAATAGCTATTAGTAATGTATGATATCATACTGTCTACAATATACCGTTGAAATAAATCACAAATTTGTCATGCAGTGAAAAAAACGATAAATTAGAAAATCTTTAGAGTCCGTAAAAAGCCCTCTGTGGTAAGGGCCACGGAGAAATTATAACCGATGACGTATGCATGCGAGACGCACTCACTCGGGGTCTGCCTGACCTGCAGCTCATGTCCTGCTCTTGTCAATTAGGAACAACTATGGCAGAAGGTGGAGAAACAGCAGAGTCGGAAGTAGAAGAGGAGCTAACCACTAAACATGGTGCCAACAACACTTTTGAGCAATAAAGGCTGGTCTCCAATATAGGCTGTTTTTTTTCCCTTGTCGTTGAATTCAGCTCATTATTAGTCATGTTTCTGTTATGGGGTAGTTCTGACGGTAATTCCACTTCAAAACAGAAAGCTCGTTGGACTCCACACAAACAGGAGCATTGAACACGACTGATTGCAGGCTTGCATCTGTGTTGATTTGTGGATTAAACCCGAGTGAATTCTACAAGTTTGTGGTCAGTGTTCCTATTTATTGTAAGTTTCCAGCCGTATTAGCCCATATATGTCTAATTTGTTTCATAAGACTAGATGTTGTGAGTGACATAAGGACAGCAGGATTAGTATGCTAGTTAGCCAAATAAACATGCTTTAACCCTCTGGAGTCTAAGGCCTTTCAGAGACTTTGAGGCTGTTTGCAACACCCTGTCATTTTCAAGTATTTCAACTAGCTGTAAACATCTATGCAAAAGTGGCATATATGGTTGAATTCTGAAAAGCCTAACAAGAAACTAGATGTACCGCATAGCGTTGCATGGTATGACCGCCGCAGTGTTTATAGGACGGGTTGATACGGCTCTTTAACACTGGCTTACTAACACAAAATCATTGTCTTGGGCAAAGTTTTTGATAAGTTATTTAACAAAAACTGTTTTTGTACACCTAGCTTTGACCGGAAACATTGCACCATGTGATGAAATGTCACAAAATTTGGTGCACATGAAAAGAAAGCCGTTCAGAGTTGTCATGTCAACTTTGACCAAATCTGAGCAATTAGAAGCCGAGATATGGACTTTGGAGAATTTTAAGCTATGTTTTGAATTTTGATTTACATGTAACTTTGAAACAGTCCATCTCAAGATAAATCCTTTGATAACTTTTTGTCAGCATTGTCTGTAGATGACATGTACCAAATTTGGTGAGATTCACATGAACGGCCTATGACGAGTTCATTTGGTTTTGCTTTCACAATGTTCAAATTTCACGGAATTATTTTTTGTTGGAAGTGGGCTTTGACAAGTGTTTTCAATGTGGCAGGGTCAATAGATTTCAAGACAAAAAAGAACTGCTTGTAAACATTACTGTTCTCTAGATAATAGGCAAAATGACATTTTGTACAATTACAGCGCCCCCTATGGGCCAAATTGTATGGCATGTGCTGTGCTTTTAGAGGTCTTTGTCCTGATTGTGCATGACATATTTTGTGCAGTTCCCACCTTCCCAGTCCAAGACATTGGCAATACAAAATCCCAATTTTTGCATTTACCCCTATCACTAGGTGGGGCCATGCTTCAAGTGACAGTTTATGGGCTGGGTCAATGCGTCTTTGTAGCCCCGACATACTACCACAAAATCACTGTCTTGGGAAAAAATGTTGATAAGTCCCTGTTTTTGGACCCCTAGCTTCGACAAAAAACATCGTCCCCTTTGACAAAATATTACAAAATTTGATCCACATGAACAGAAAGCTGTTTAGAGGTGGCATGTCATTTTTCAGAACATTGGAGCAATTAGAAGCCAAGATAGGGACTTTTGAAAAAATTTAAGCTATGTTTCAAATTTTCATTGACATGTAACTTTTAAACGGTTTATCTCAAGACAAATCCTTTGATAACGCTTTGTCATCATTGCCTGTAGATGACATGTACCAAATTTGGTGAGATTCACATGAACGGCCTCTGACAAGAGTTCGTTTGGTTTCACTTTCACAATGTTAAAATTTCACGGAAATTCTTTTTGTTGGAAGTGGGCGTCGACCAGTGTTTTCAATGCAGGAGGGTCAACAGATGTCACGACAAAAAAGAACTGCTTGTAAACATTACTCTTCTCTAGATAGACAAAACGACATTTTGTACAAATCCCAATTTTTGCACTTACCCATATCACTAGGTGGCGCTATACTTTAAGTGAGTGTTTATGGGCTGGGTCGATACGCCTCTGTAACACTATCACATAAATTTCATGTTGTTCAGTAAAACGTTCATTGAGTTATTCAGCAAAAACTTTTCGGCGTCTCCCCCTCTTTGACGGACACTGGCACAGTCGGGGGGGTGGCCCTTGGGGCCTAAAACAGGTTTTAGAGGTCTTCAAACAGTGCAAGAAAACACACAATAAATATATCTAGCCAAGACTTTTGAAGTTTGAACCTTGTAAACAAAAGTGTTGGCTGCATAAAAGTAAAAAGGGCATTTAGAAATGTTTTGTTGTTTCCATACAAAATGCAAAAAGGTAATTGTATGTCAAGCCAGTGTCTGTGTTAGTCGAATACTAATTAGATGGGTGTGAAACACCTCTGATGGCCCCACCCCCTTGGCATTCATACCAATTGCCGTGCTACAGAAATGGCAGTACTCCTGACACACAATGCATTATTTTTGCATAAGGGAATGGTCAAAAGTTTGAAAAAGTATTATAAAAGTATTATAAAAGTATTATATTTGAAAACTGCAAGTCTTAAGGTTTTTAATGGTGTCACTTATATTTTTGAATTTAGTTACAGATGTGTTTTTGGAGAAGTGTCAAATTGCCCTCTGGAGGGCAACCGGACTCCAGAGGGTTAAGAAGTTAATTCATTGTCTGAGGAAATAGTTGTGTGCCATATAGGAAGTTGTGAAATGCTTTGTCATGCAAGACTATGTTTTCTTCGAACAGGCATATCAGCTCAACTCAATGAACGTTTCACCGGACAACACGACATTTTTGTAATATGTCAGTGTCGTGACGTATCGACCTAGTCCATAAACACTCAAAGTATAGCGCCACCTAGTGATATGGGTAAATGCAAAACTTTGGAATTTGTATTGGCAATATCTTGGACCAAGAGTGGGAACTGCACAAAATATGTCATGTATAATCAGCACAAAGACCTCTAAAAGCACAGCACATGCCAGAAAATTGTATTCATTTTATGTGCACCAAATTTTGTGACATTTCATCACAGGGTGCAATATTTCTCATCAAAGCTAGGGGTCCAAAAACAGCTTTTGTTAAATAACTCAAAGATCTTGCCCAAGACAATGATTTTGTGTTAGTATGCCTGTGAAAAATGTCGATGTTTGGTAGGGCCATTTTTCACTAAAACGCCAGCGACACATCTTCTCTATTCTCACATACACCTCCCGACACGCACAGACACCCCCATTCACACGCAAGCGCACTTGCACGCACACAGGCCGAGGACACCTGTTTGCATCTCCTACACGCCACTTTTGAAACAGCTGATTTTTACCGTGACAATACATAAACGTAACAAACACACTTTCCTCAGTTAAACATCTACTTACCATCACCGCGAGCAGCGTAGGTACCCGTTGTCTCGTCCCATATTCCACACGCAATACAATAGTTTCAGTCATTCAAACAAACATTTCACTCACCAGTGCCAACAGCGTAACATCAACTTGGTCTGGAGGGGAAACTGGAGCCCTTGCGGAACCAATGTTTTTAACCACTGTCCGGTTCAGTGGCGCAAACTTTGAATGGCTTGGTGACGTCATATGCGAGTAATTACTGTTTGTAGCTTTATGTGTGATATTTATAGGGGTAAATGTTGGATGTATGTTTTCTACTTTTAAACAGCTATTTTCTGGGGATATGATTGTAATTTGTTTAAATGTGTCTTTTTTAAGATTTCTATAATGAAATTTTGTGGTTGGTTGATTGCTTGTCCAATCAGTGTGCTCAGGCAGATTGTGAGCCCTTCAAAAGGGACAGGGGTTTCATTGTTAGAGAGAGAGCCAGAAGAGAACACATGCTTGCTGTGAGGCTGTGTAGAGAAGTGTAAGTGCTAAGTGTTGATCGATATTTTGAAAAGTCTTTTGTTATAGTTATATTTGTGTTTGTGATTGAGGCTGGTTTTGTTTTTTGTTTCTTCTTCAGTTTTTGTTTTCTGCTTTTGTTAATCACTTCAGCACTGTAAATAAACTCGCACCCGCTTCATTTTAGTTTTGAGTTACCTTGTCGTTCTTCCTGCGGCCGTCCTGACATGAGTAAGGGGTGGACAATCCTCAATCTCACAATGCCCGTGTTAAAGAGGCGTATCGACCCATCCCATAAATACTCACTTGAAGCAGAGCACCACCTAGTGATATAGTTAAATGCAAAAATTGGGATTTTGCATTGCCAATATCTAGGACCAAGAAATTGGGAACTGCACAAAATATACACAGAATGTCATTCATTCAAAACCCACATCCATGCCCACTTTCAGCAAATCATTTCCACACAAACTCTCACCTCACAACACTGACCTACCACAAACTCACCATAGCTACAGTTCCCACTGTATTTTTACTACCTCTCCCGCAGTTGAAAAAAACATTAGTACTTCCGTTTTTATTCACACTCCTACTGACTATTCCAGCTGTTCTATAGACACTCCGACCACCATCACCCTTTCAGCGTTGAACTCTGAGTCTAAAACATGCACATTAGAATTACAAGAATAAAAGCAGAGAATGATATAGAAACATAAATGGTAAAATAAGTGTAAATTAGTATAAGGTAAATAAAAGACATATTAGAGAAAAGCAAAAAGCAATATGTAAACATAAAAGATATGGTAAAGTAATACATCAATTAAAGGTAATTACTAGCCGAAAGCATCTGAGAAAAGTTTGGTCTTCAGTCTAGATTTGAAACCTCCAACAGTAGGAGCATTTTTGATGTCTTCCGGAAGCTGGTTCCAAAGCTGAACTGGGGTGCGTTTCCCAAACAACGACAGATGTTAGCATTTAACCACCGTTGTCCGATGTAGGTTCAAACGACACAACAGTCCGATTCCGACTGTTTCCCGAAACTCTCCAACTACCTACATACAACGGAAGTCTGAACTATGTTAGTTTGGACTTCTGTCGTTGAAACTGCAAAGTATCCGGATGTGTCGGAAGTGCTCGGAGAGTATTCGGATGCATTTGCTGCGGGAGACGACAGAAACAACACCACAACAATAAGGCAACAAAAACGTAGCCTTATTTAAATTAAGCCGATATGGTATGATAACTTCAGCAACTTAGGAAGATGTTCCCCAACACAATCATGTCCCTTACTCATTAAAAAGCAGTGACTGACTAAGATTGTAATGATATGATCGTGTGTTTCATTTATACTACCCTACATAGATCTACATGTAAATATAACTAAGGCCACTTACAGCTTGTGTGGTGCAACGGTTGAGTGGTTAGCTCGTCAGCCCACTATACAGATCTTCTCACTTTTTCAGAGAGATAAGGGTTCGAATCCTGCTAAACGGTAATCAATTTGAAACACATGGAATGGCCTTGATTGTGGATCCGTAAACCGTGATCATACTCTACATCACAGTATTAAAAACGATCTGTAAAATCAGCAAATGACTTTAATAATCGAACAACATTTTGCAACAACTTTTGCTGTGTTGTGGGGTGAATTTTCTATCTTCTTTTTACATGACCTGGCAAGTGCCAGGACGAAAATGAAGTGCATTAAAGTAAAATCATTCATGCAGTGGATGGCGGTAAAGCATTGAATGCTGCCTAATCCGACCCAAGAAGGCCAAAGGTAACAAGCAAGACGTCACATGTACAGAAACCGACATAAACAATGGCCTAACGACAGGTCCAAGCTAATGGTCTGAACGACACAACTTAACGATGGAACTTCCGATGGATCGTCCAAACTTTGCTGTTGAGAAACACCTGCGTCGCCGAACGATCCATCGGACTAACATTGTTGTAAACATCGTTAATTGTGTCGTTCTAATGATGCTGTTGGGAAACAGCAGTGTCGTTAGTCCATTGTTCAAACCTACGAAGTTAAGGAAGTTAGCAACAACGGTTTTGGGAGTTTTTGTTGTGAGTATTGCACTACATGCTATTAACAAAATTCCCTGACTTTGCACCCAAATGATCCAAATCCCTGACTTTCCCTGCCTGGCAAATGCCTCTAGTGAAATTCACTGATATTCCAGATTTTTTTTTACCCGTGGGAACCCTGCTTATAGCAACAAAGCGACAACAATAATGGATGCGGTAAGACAAACATAAAATTATGTTTTAATCAGCATAGTTTTTAATGAGCAGCACATTTTGAAAGACAAGTCATTTTGGTGTTTTTTAAGGCGAGACACTACAGGTGAATAGGCTAAAAAAATTAACTTGCAGATATCACCATGAAGCTTTTCCAGTTGATTACTTGTATATATATAGGAGAAAAAAATGTATTGCAAGTTTTCTGAAATCTTATATTTAAATATGCTAATTAGGCTATATTTAATTAAATATGCGCTAATTTGCATATATTTCAAAACGCTAAAACTGTACATGTGGAAAAGCCAGGCTCAATTCTTTTTTCATTTTGTTATTACAGTAATATTAAAGATATTTACAGAGGGGATTGTGGATATCTCATCTAGTTTTCCAGTAAATGGAAAAATACTGCTATTAGGCCTGAAAAATGCGATTTTCGCCTAATTTTAAGAGGAAAATATCCTATAAATCAGGCTTAGAATGATATAACAACAAATCCCTCTGTAATTATCTACCAAATATTGTTAGGAATGGGTATGGAAAGTTTGTGTATGTAGGTTATACAGAAGTGGAGTTTTAGGACTTTGAGTGTGAGAAAACGGCCTTTGAAGTATTTTTATGGCAAAATTTTATAGATTTCTTGTGAAAGACACAACGAACATAAAAAAATGGCATTAGGATGAATATAAGATGAATATATACATGTATTACATTAAAAATGATCACTGTATACTATCTAAAAAACATGTGAATATTACTTTTATCATTAACGATACATCAGCATGGCATGTAGACTGTGCCATCAGTATTCTGGCTTCTGAGGTTACAATCCTGCAACCACTATTTCTTCCATCCATTCACAGCAACAATTGCAGAGTGAAATCACCTGCTTCTAGACACTTGAAGCTGGCTATTTCACTAATTAACTGGTTCAGTGAATGGCTGGAACAAATATTGGGTGCAGGATTGTACAGTATATACAATACCATCGCCGCCAAGCATATGCTTACAGTCCTAGAGATCACTTATAAGACTAGGAATGTTTGTATGGAATAAAATGGTTATGGTTTCTATAGTAAACTAGATACTTGTGTCCAAAGTGACTTACAACACAGGACAAAAACAAAACAGGATAGGCCTACTTTGTTGTCTGTGTTGCGCATGTGCCTGAGTGTAAGTGTAAGTGTAGGCCTAGCTGTTTATTTTTTGCAAACTTACTTTTAAATCTCCTGAGGAGGTAGTATTTTCTTATGCTGCATTATTTTTATGTCCACTTTCGTTTTGAACTTACTTTAGTTTTTGCATATTTACTCAAAGAAAACATGTAAGGTAAAAGTAAACCTGATCAGCACAAAATAGGCTACTAAATAAATTCCACATTATTTCTCTGTGTATTATTGTATCCTCATACAAAGATGCAAATAAAAGTGATGGCAAACCGAGGTGGATATCCCCAGCTTCAGAAAATACTGCCATGAATTCAGACAAATATAACTCATTGACTTGTGCTAGAATCAGCTGGCTGATTGGAAGAGACAAGTGGTGGACGTGAAGACATGTCTGCAGTACTTGTCACTCCTTACACACGCTGCACTCAAGCAACAAACGGTACCAAACCAGTGATTCCGTGGGTCGATTGTAAGTTATAATCCAGATCCAGCACAAATAAGACAAACTAGCTACTGATGCATTTATTCACACGTGTAATATGACTTACGAGCCACTGCTGCGTGGCACGGTGGTGGTCATTGCCGCTATGTGAACTCTCCCATTTCCCCAAAGACAGCTTACATAATGATGCACTTTGATACGGAATTTTGTCATCTGATTTATTACTTTCCTTTGCCTTACAGTTTCTTGCAAGTGTCAGTTGTATTAGTCTCCTCTGGAAAGCTTTAAATCGTCACGTTGTTGTGGGCATCTCCATAGTGTTCGACAGAAAGCTAACCAGGAAGCGTGAGAGTATACCACGTGATGCATTTGAACGAATCATCTTGTTGGAAATCGAGTACAGCCAATCAGATTTGATTGTATGTTTAAATCCCCCTGTAAACATTCACGATTGGTGATTGATACAGCGGAAATGTCCATATTTGGATTAGATAACGTTATGCAGCAGACTGAGAGCTTTACAACAATACCATGGATGGCATATGACAGAGACTAGTTGCGATACGACTTCGTGCGTAAGAAAGCTAACTTTTGGTAAATCTTCGGTAAAAATCACAGGCGCAAGTTGACAAAGTGTAATAAAATAAATACCTAAAAGTGTAATTTTGACATTTTCTTTGTAGCAGTGTGAAAGATTACATGTTAAGGATGCAAACTAGCCCAAAATCTCAATTTTGACCAGGACAGGAAAAATCGATGTTTTCACCTGCCGTGTCTCGCCTTAACTGTGAACGAAAATGGGTGGAAAAAGTCAATGTTTTAAAACTGTAGAGGAGTAAAATGTTTGCCGACAGTGCTACTGTTCACTAGTGTTGACAAAACATATCCAGAGCGTATCCATGAAATATTTCCATGTATTACAAATACCTAGAAATATGTGCCTACAAATATTCCCCTAAACAGAACCCTTTCGCCCAATGCCCCTTCATCCTACATCAGATCAGACACCAAATAAACACCTGGGCGCGACAGTCTGAACGGCCCGGCCCAGGCATGCTCGATAGTCTGAACAATGCTATTGTGGATCCTACTAACCAGATGTTTCGCGGGGAAACCTCAGCCAGTTCGTTGCGAATACAATCCTTTTCACTTTTTTGTAGATGGCTTACTCTGGTTTATATTACAGTTTTGTTTTGTCTTGTAACGTTTTATACTATACAAAGAGTTAATTAAATATTCCCTACTGATTGATTCACTCATTTAGGAAAAGCTTTTTTTAATCACACATTTGGTCCAATCATGCCTGTCATGCATGTGTGCTAAACAGCCAATGTCCGGCTATAGCTGGCTAACGTGAACCCTGCCACCAGCATTGCCAAATAGTCTATTACAGGCATGCCACGGTCTATACCAATTCCAGTAGCCTATCCAATGAGTTGCGTGTGCAATGATTATCCTGATTAAAAAAAGACTGACAGTAGTACATCATTGAAAATAATAATTATAGCAATCTTTATTAGTATAGCCACTTGTTAAAATAGAGTCCTACATTATGGTTTTGCACAGCCTACTGCTTTGGCCCGTTTTCTGTCCGTATTGATTTGGAATGCATGTTTACAGATGAGAGTATTCACACAGCATGCATGTCTGCTGTCTGCGATTTCACTCAGAATACGGGCTGCAACTACAAACAATCTATTTTTCCGCATGTGCTGTGAGTGTATTCAGTCCTAGTAACAGCTATAGGGAAACTACTTATTTCATGACAACTATACTATAAATGTATCACTGACACAACATGACCATTTTTCTGCAGTAGAAGGAAAAAAAAACACTGGTACACTATCAATATTGACTTTGCACTTTTCCTTTATAGTGCAGAACTGGTAATGGTAATGACAGTCAAAAATGATGAAGGTATAGAGTGGTGATGGTTTTTGTTCTAAAAGGAGGTGTGATTTTCCCTGTGTTAACTCTACTTGTCAAAATATGCATATGCATACTGCATGCAGTTACTGCCATTGTATTTCTTCGGTTGACGACACGAAAAAAAAAGGGCAAAGTCATTCTTGTATTCAGTGCCATTTTATACAGTCAATCAGCAAGTGCGCCAATTTGATGGTCATATGTCAGTACATGAACAATAATAAGACATTCAGCGAAGAACGAACCCACTTTGTATTTTTTCTTTGTTCTTGCCTGAAGACAGTGCAAATAGACAAAAACAAACTCTGCTATTAATCAGACACGCAAACACTCCTCTCCCCGGGCCTTGGCAGGATCAGCCACACATCCTCCTTGACTATTTACATATGGTAGGACAGGTAAGCATGACAGAGTGACTGCTGCTATATCTCAGAATCTGAAATGCGTAATTTAATCAATTCTACTATTTGCAGTTGTACTTTCTAATCATCGTTTCATGTTGGAAAATATACAGTGGAAATACACGCTCTGTGTTTTTAAACGGTATGTGCACTGAAAAATACATTGAAGGGGTGCGCTGCAGTGATGCATGGTTCCATGTATGAAAGACCTGTGCCTAACTAACCCACCCGCAACTCGCACCCAAAGCTAGCACTAGGGTCATCAGCTTTCATAACTTCTACAAATGTCTCCCACACTTCGCTCATACTGTTGGTGCGTTTTTAGAGCTTCCATTCCCCAGTTCGTCTAAACGTCGGCATTTGATTAACTAACTCAACTAAACTAACCCTTTTCCAACAAGGACGCCTCAATCTCAATCTTTCTAATGACGTGCCTGTTCTGCAAGGCCTGAAACTGTATTACGCGTGAAATCTAATGATTTGCCTATTTATTGACACGGATTGTTTTTAGGAGGAAAATGTGGGTTGCGGGTGAGTTGGGTCAAAATATCAGTTCATTTGTTTGTTATTTTTTGTGTGAAGATGAAACACTCTCGTTTTTCTCTTCCCCACTCAGTCTTACATTCACGCAGGCAGCACGTCCATGACTGCAGGGTCTCCTGCTCCTACAGTCTCCTATAGATTTTTTATTTGTGTAGCGAAAATAGCCTGTCACCCATCTTTTAGCAAATATCTTACAGCCTAGGCTAGCTATTGTTGACAACCAAGTACAATAAACGAGTAAAACATGATATAGCCTAATTAGATTTCCCCCTGCCTCCCCCTCACACGAGTTCACAGAGTAACTGAGTGATATTTTTATTACGATCAACATGTGGCAAAAACTTTAATGTTATTTACATCGACATATAAAACATGCTCATACAGGCTTTTCTTTGAGGATTTGTACATACAGTACAGTCTGGATCCAGTGGTTTATGATACTTAGTCACACAAGCCATACTTTTATGAACAATCATTTATTACAAAAAATGTTATATTAGTGTGTAGTTACAGACTTCTGGGGGCCTATTAAGTAGTTGAGTACAAATAAACCCTTAATTACCTCCACCAAGAAGGTTATGTTTTCGCCAGCACACGTTTGTTTGTCTGTGTCTGTTAAAAAGTTATGGTCGGATTTTGACGAAATTCAGCATAAGTCAGAAGTGGGCTAACTTACAACGGATTTGGTTTTTTGGTGGTAATCCGGATCACCATCTGGATCCAGGATTTTTTTAAAAGGATTCTTTACCATTGAGAGATAGGGGCAATTTGGACATTTTTGCTTACAACTACACAAATAATGCCCAGAATGTTTGGTAAAAAAAATACGACCATCATAAGGTCAAACAAACCCCAGAGTATGATCCTGATCATGACAGTATTCCGGATCTGGTGATGCAGAATGTTAAGAATTGAGGGGCCTCACAGAAAATGGGCCAGTCAGGTAACAAATCATGATAGAGACATGTAACCAACACCAAAATGTAGCTTAGAGATTGTAGATTCAGTAGTGTTAACGGATTTGACGTATCTTTAATAGTTACGGTTCTGTATCCAGAAGAAATCCGCCATTACTGAAAAAGTGTTTTTGCTTAATAACTTTTTAACTAATAATCACAGCAACTTGATTCCAAGCCCTAAGGGTATGTTTTCTGGGTCACGGAATTATATATTATATAGGTTAAATCAGTATGTGATGAATATTCTAGGGTGCAACTGCATTGGTGGAAACTTCCCGTCTTGGCAAAGGTCTGTCCTGCCCGAGTGCTTTTCCAATTGTTCCCTGTGTGTGTTTAGTGTGAGTGATACCATGAGATTATGCTACTCTACAAACCAAACGTTGCAGCTTCCCAATATTCCCCCAAAAAGTCACAAAAATGTCAAAATTTAATATATATATATATATATTTTACAACATCTAAAGGTTTTTTTTCTTCTATATGTGGGTTTCTGAGGGTTAAGCAGTGGCAGGGTATCATGGCGTAACATTGTTGCAGTCATTGTCGTTGAAGAAAACAGACAGATTGGCCAAGTTTGAGCTTGCCATGGAGGTTTAGCCATGTTCTGCTGACTTTTCTCAGAGGGGCACCTTGAGTCAGAGCCCTGTTCATTTCAGCCAATGGTCCAACTGGTATAACTGAAAGGTTATCAACAGATCTCACTAATGAACGCAACCACTTGTCACTGGTGTTGGGTCACTGGCAATGGCGGATAGAGTCGAGGGGGAGCCGAAAACTTTCTGTGCGTGACCGTGTAGAGGTTAGGGTTGCCAGGGCAGATGAGAAACAATCGTCTCCGCAGCATCTAGTCTGCTTAAGTGAAAAGTTGATCTGTGTGGATCTACATTCATATAATTTTATTTCACACTGTTGGTTAAATTTTAATCACTGGCAAAAATAATGTGTAATGGGGCTTATCAAAGGCATGACATCCAAGTTGTCCACAAACTACTTCCACATACACACAATTAGAAACAAAATCGCCACACTGCAACTCTCAAACTGAAATAGACACAACTGTGAATTCACATGGAAATCTGTGAAATGCCAAACTAAACTTATCAGACCAACTTTACACCTGAAACCTTTAAAAGGCTTTATAAGAGCATCATTTACCAGCTCTTCAGCCAGTGACAGGGTGCACATAATGCATCACACAAATTCAGCCTATACAGGCAGGCACACACACCTGAATATAGCCTGTGTCATGTACTGACACAAAAAAAACAAACCTGGTTAAATCATTCTCACAGTGTGAGAGTAAGACAGACTGCACCTGTGTAGGGCCTCACACATAACTCCAGACCTGGACCATCTCTCCTCCTCTCCTTCCAGAGATCAGCTGATTGAGTAACAGCACCAGGCTCCTAAAATCAGAGATGGGAAGGGATTGAGCCATTTTGGGTGTTTCTCTCTGCCCGTCTCTCTCTCCGTCTGTCTCTTTCTATCTCTAAGTTATGGCAGCAACATGTGGCTAACCACTGGTCACACAGCTGTCATCTTAACAGCACACCAGGAGAGTGTATTTAGAGTTAATGACATAGGATCTGATACAGCTAGGCCTATTTGAATATATCGACGTGTTACAATTAGGGCTGCTCGATTATGGAAAAAATAATAATCACTATTATTTCAGTCAATATTGAAATCACAATTATTAAAACAATTTTTAAAAACAATGCATTTATTCAACATTTCTTGCTAAAAAAACACCCTCTTTGTTATTGAATTTTATCATTTACGTTCCCCGTCATTGATCATTTAAGTACAAAATAAATAAAGTGTAAAAAAGAAATAGAACGCCGTCTGGAGACACGTTCACTTCAGTTTCAAATTAAATTCTGCGTCGATGATGTGAATTGTGAGACTGATGTATGGCTCTGCTGTACGGCTAGACCAAAGATCTGTTGTCACTGCGAAGTTCATACACTTCTTTTGCGACTTCATCTCGATATTTTTGAACATGGTTGGCAGAACCGTTCTGCTAAAATGATGTCGAGAGGGCAGCACATAACGTGTCAAACTCTTCTATCATTTTCTTGAAACCCGTACCCTCTACCGCATTGATGGGCTGCATGTCTTTGGCTAAAACTTAATATGCGATAGATGCAGTGAGAGCCTTGTGCCTCTTCGAACTCGTGTCATACCGAGTGGCATTGTACAGAGTGGCTGAAATGGATGACTGCATTGCCTTGCTGGCTGTGGCAACATCGAACTTATCTTTTAGGTTTTTTTTTATTGTTTCGTCGTGAATGACCCTATGGCTCAGTTTCAGGTGGTTGAAGAGATTTATAGTGTTGCCAAGAGGCGCACATATACCTTACATATACCTTACTTGCACATAATGCGCTTCTGTTCCACGTCGGATTCTCCGAATCCAAAGTGATCGCATATTACAGAAACTTTCCGTCCCTTTTTGTCTACTAACCTATTCTGCCTTCCTTCTGCCATCCTGCCAGCCTACTTCACGCCAAACAATTCACGTTCTCCCCTTCTTTCAATTAGGTGAGCGGAGAGAGCTATACCCACATTGCTGCCGCCCCCTGAATGTTGTAGGAAAGCCTGTGCATGCGCTAGCGTGGAAAGAAATGAATTGTGTGTGCGCGCCCTCGACAAATGGGAAAATAATTGTTTCAACTCGATTATATGAATTTTGAAATCGTTTGACACAAAAATCGAAATCGTGATCAAAATTCGATTAATTTAACAGCCCTAGTTACAATGGATGTTGCCTGGCTGTGGTGTCTGCAGAAATATTATCTGTGTGTGTGTTAGTGGTCTTGGTCACTAAGTGCTTCATGTCTCTGAAGCCATGGACCAAAAGTGATGTTGGATGTTCTTCTGTTCATCATAAAAAGAACCCCAGCATACCAGACCTTCAAATCAACTCCAACTGGCCCTCTGACAACATGCCTAAGATGCACCCTGAGACCAAAGCATTAATCAAGCATTAATTAAGCATTAATTAACCTTCAATGTGTCTCAGCGTCAAGTACAAAGAATAAGAAAAAGATCTGAATAGACTGGAGATGTTTTTGACAAGCCCAGGTCCGGCAGACCCTGCTAGACAACTGCTCGGGAGGACCGTGTGTTCCAAGGCCAGCCCCTTTTTTCACTGCAGCAGAGCTCCACCAGGCCTGGTCACCTCAAATCCCTGTGTCAACCAGAACAGTTAGTAGAATTCTGTCTCGAAATGTCCTCCATGGTCGAATCAGTGCACAGAAACCAAAACTAAACAAAAGGCAATTAAAAACATTTGGCAAGGCCCACAGCCTGCTAAAAGGATGCATGCTGGAAAAGTGGCAGAAGATTTCTCAGATAAATCTTCGGTTGAATTACATCACAGCCACCGCAAATATTGCAGGAGACCTACTGGAGCCCACGTGGATCCAAGATTCACACAGAAAACAGTTAAGTTTGGTGGCGGAAAAATCATGGTCTGGGGTTACATTCAGTATGGGGGTCTAAAACATTTGCAGGGTGGAAGGCAATATCAATAGCCTAAAATATCAAGAAGTATTAGCAACCTCTTACATTCCCAACCACAAATTTTGCAGCAGGATGGTGCTCCATCGCATACTTCCATCTCTACATCAAAGTTCCTCAAGGCGAAGAAGATCAAGGTGCTCCAGGACTGGCCAGCCCAGTCACCAGACATGAACATCATTGAGCATGTCTGGGGTAGAATGAAAGACGAAGCATGGAAGGCAAAACCAAAGAATCTTTATGGACTCTGGGAGGCATGCAAGACTGCTTTCTTTGCTATTCCTGATCAATAAATTGTACAAGTCATTGCCGAACCACATGGATGCAGTCCTACAAGCTCATAGGAGTCATACAAGATATTAAATATGAACCTCACAGCACCATTACTTGATTCACTGATGTTATGCAACATATTTTTGTATTTGAAGTAAATTATTTGTTCAATTTTCTGTAGGCGACAAAACTTTTGTCTTGCCAAAATCTGACCTTTTTGTGTTCATTAAATTATCAATCTTTCTTCAGTAAAGCAAATTATTTTCAGTATATTAACATAATTTAGAGGGTTTTAGCTTTCATATGAGACATTTCTAAAACCAATGGATTCATTTAAAGTAAAGTTATAAGATTTTGTTTCTACAAAATGGATAAGCGACAAGACTTTTGTCAGGCACTGTACAACAACCGCAAGGAGGCCACAGCGCATGGAGGAGGAGCTTGTCAAAAAGACCAGTGCAACGTCTATAATATGGTCATGGTTTGGATTTAAGGCATTAGATAAAAGAAAAACTGCAAAACATCTGCGAAAATCTGCAAAACATGCTGGGCGACAATAATCGCAAACGGAGGTAATACGAGTGATCTCAGTGTTTTTCATACATTGACGAAACTGTGGTGCCTCGCCATAACTTAAATATGGAACGTGAAAATGTGACCTTTCTGCCATACCAACGCATACCGATGTTTCAGCCAGTTTTTTTTTTTGTTTGCATTACTTTGAATTGCTTCAGTTGATTAAAAGTTCAGTATAAATTAATTCAGCCCTGTTTTGGTGTAGAAAATAGTAACATGATGCTGTTTTCAAACCTGCAGCATTGCATTCCACGCCCTCAGGGGCTCCTTCACTCGCACAAGCACGCGCACACACAGTGAAATTTGGTGCATCTCTGTGCTGCTCCAAAGCAGCTATACATTTATAAAATGACAAAGATTTAGCCTATGACTTTCTGTTACGGTCCGTTAAAGAGCATAAGAAACATCTAGTTCCTTGTTCTATATTTAACAAAAAAAACTAATTTCATGTAAAACCATTGCCATAAATAATTCCAGTGTCAATCTTTGACGTTAACTAGCATGTTCAATATTTAGCTTGTTAATTAGCTAGAGCTAAAGTGATGAGTAGAAAATCCTCTCTTAAAACAAACAAATAAGAGAAATAGGATTTCTGTAAATCAGTTAGAGTCAAACATATCTTCATTCTAAACCCAGTTCATGTTGGAATACAACTTCCTGCTAAAATGCCTTTACTATGGACATATGATACCCATTCAGAAATGGTTATATTGAAATTTACAAACCAAAGTATTCATGATATATACCGTCTATGGTTCAAATTATACCGCAAAATAAAATTTTAGGCCATATTGCCCACCCCTAACACAGACAGACAGACACACACACACACACCCCTACCTCTTGGTGAAATGTGGCAGTTTTCCATAAACATGTGACTTATCTCGAGGCCTATCTGATTTGCAAAACATGCCTCCAATACACTTCCACCATTACACTACCAGCTCTATGATGTCATGACACATAGGCTACCACATAAGGCTCTTGCTTCATAATCAACAGCTGTGCTTTCAGGAGTACAACTTGTCGACTACCTGAGAGTATTTTTAGTTCAGCCACCTGAAGACACAAAAGAGGAAATATCAACAGACACAGGCATAGACACCCATATCTTTATTTAGAGGAACAGCATTTGCATCAACTCATGTGCACACTTACTACTGGCTCCCTAGACAGCATGACGAAGCCAGATCTGGAGCGCAGAGTGCATGGGGATCAGACAAAGCCCAATACCATCTCAGTAGTGGGCTGGAGTACAGTCCACAGTACACAGTGAACTGAGTTTTCTGCATGGCAGGTAGGCAATAAACGTATGTGAAAATCACAATTCCACGTATATCCCCATGTCCTAATTTCTCTTTTTCTCTCCATGTCCTTATCCTTTCTCTGTCAAGTGGCAAACAGCCCTAAAATATCCAGTAGCCTAGAGATTAAGCTAGTTCTCAGATTCTCCTTCAGAAAATATGCAGTACAGAGGAATGAAAGGGAGGAATTACGCACCACACAGACATAAAGAGAAAAAAACTTAAGGGACTGCTGTACCAAAAATGTCAATGTTGTTCCTCATATAAATTACAGGCAAAGCTTACAACAGTAATGGTACACATATGGAGGTTCAACACAGAACTTACCCAACAACACAGGCATACACATACTGAAGACAGTTACAGTATCAACACAAAGACCTAAACCAACACAACGGTTACTCCATCACACACACACACACACACACACACACACACACACACACACAGAAGAGCCCATTCACTAGGGTCGAAGCACTGCAGGCGCTGCCAGGTACAGATGATGGGTTGAAAAAAAGAGGGCCAGAGAGAGGCAAAGAAAGAGAGGAGAGTGTATTGCATTAAGCAGTAGGACTGTTGAGGTTGCACTGAGGGTGGTCCTTTCTTATGGTAATAACAGTGCATCTTTGGTACAGACTTTTTTAGAAGCACTCAGATGGTCCTAGATGGCCCTGAGCAATAGAAACAATTCTTTTAATTGTCAATCTACCCCAACAACAATCTATATGGTTCAGAGGAAACCATTAGGTAACTGTGCTAATCACTGTGCACAATGATGACCCGATATGCCATTACCATACATGCCAACCTTTGAAATTTTTTTTGAGTAGCAACTTACCGCGGCGGCGGCCCGACAACGCGGCAGTATGGCAGCACGACGCACATTGCAGCAAGGCACATTTGCATGCCTATATTAACTAAGTTCCCATTCTCACTTATTACCAGTTATGTTGCAGTAGATTTTAGCCCAAAAGAAGTTGGGTGCCCTCCAAACATTGAAATCCATGACCAGTGGCGGCTGGTGAGGAAAAAAATTGGTGGGGCACAGTTGTAGACATCTTCAGCATATGTGTCCAACCCTTAGTGGGGGGTCTGGGGGTCCTCCCCCAGAAAATTTTGGATTACTTAGATGCAATTTACTGCATTCTAGTGCATTTTTGGGTAGGCCGTTTCACATATCAAATGGAAAATCCATTCTGATTCAGCTTACTTTGTCAGTTGCATCACCTTGATAAATACTTGTAAAATGACAATTGCAAAGTGATACTAAGGATTAGGCTACTTTGGAATAAAATGCAGAAATAAAAATAAATAAAAATAGTGTTTTAGTCAAACAGCATAACCACCAGCAGCAGTAAAGTTATCAAATACAGTTAAATAAGGAGCATTTGGGTGACGCATTATTACGGTTTTTGGACCAAAGTGCTAATAATCGACCCTACCCAATGCACATTTACCTTTATAACGGTGATTTTGTGTTCACTTCAAGTATATAACAGTGACGGTAGTAGACTACCAAGACAGGTGATTAGCAAACATCAGAAAGCGGACAAGAGCTGGCCAGTTTCGCTACCTTCGTTTCAGTTGATCCACTACTCCCAGTAACTATCACGGACAGCTGAACTCGCCATTCACAGGGCGTGGAGTTTAGATGTAGCGACGTGATTGGTCTGCGTTCCCTTCCCCCCACTGGTTGCTGCCCAATTCGATTACAGCAAGGTCTACGGCAAACCAACCAGTGAACGCCTACTACTCAGGGATGGAAATTAACTTTTTTGTTAACCTGCCACTGTGGCAGGTAGATTCTAAAATCTACCAGCCACTCAACATTTTTACCAGCCACTTTATATATTCAACCCAGGGCTGGTTCTAGGCAGACATATATAAGGGGGCAGTCATAAATGTGATCATGTACACATCATGCTCCAGCACTTTTTTTCTGTGCTGATAGTAACAGTGCTTTGGTGGGCAGTCAAAGTCTAAATTAAAGGTAATTTCCTGCATTCTGGTGCATTTAAACAGGTTGTTAGATAGCTTAATGTTATCCTTCTAAGTGAAATGACAGCAGAAAGAAAACCCATGCTTTACATATGTAAAAAAAACAAAAAAAAACCAAACAAACTGTTATTTAGGATATCACTTAAAAATAATGCAATTATGTTGTATTTGATGTTTGTAGGCTAAGGTCTAATTAGGCGCCTGTCACTTTAAATTTCTCCTTATGATCCTAACGTGAAAGAAAGTTATGTTCTAGCTTCGTTTCTATGCAGGATGCTAGGAAATCAAAGGGCTAGTTCAGATGTGGATACATTTGATTATATTTCTATGGAATTAATAAATATTCCAACACACCTTGAGAAGACTCTTTATTAGACTATGCAAGAGATGTGTCTCGCAAGGTGCATTTTTTTGTTTGGGTTCAGTGACGTACGTAAGTTGTTTGCCAACAAGAGCCATCCAGGTATAGCCTACTGGGGTGTTTAATAAGTCCTGCAGTGAATAATGTTAATTTCAGTGTCAGTTTTCAGTATTAAAAGGCATACTTTTTGTGTTTTGCTATTTTTGTAATTGCTATTTTCTTAGGTCAAAGATTTGCAAATGCTAACACAAGGTAACAAGCTAGTCTAGCAGTAAAAGAAGGCTACTAATCGTTACAATACTGCAATACCCATCCAATCTACTGTTATGTAGGCGCTGCGCTGTTAGATGAACGGAGACTGAATGCATAGTTGAATTGAGAGTGAATGTAAGAAGAATATTAGATTGACATGAGTTGGCCCTTCGTGTGTGCTTTGGGAATAGACCCGTCTTCTTCTGAAATCGGTTTTGTTGGCGCTATTAATAGTTTGCGTTAAAATCACAGGTTCGTTTTTGGAGTGAACTTGTGCGCATATGGCGTTATCATCAACGTGAGACAGCAATATACTGATGCATTCCTGTTTAGACAGTTAGGCTATAATCATCATGATTGAGCTTTCATTAGCCTACCTTAAAATGGTGAACAGAAAGTTGCCTAGATCATATTTGAAATAACCACGCGCGCCTGTGCTGGATGCCAAGAAACGGTGAGTGTTGCTTATCAATACATGGTAAGCTTAAACGCACCTGCGCTGTGTACTAACTGATAGCTACGCTACAACATGCGTGAGGGAGTGCATTCATAGACTATATCGAACTTGGCTGAATGCAATTGCACATCCGCCACAGTGGCAGGTAAAATGGCAAAATTCACCCGCCAACACTCATATTTACCCGCATTTGGCGGGTGGTTAATTTCCATCCCTGCTACTACTACATGGAAACGGGCGCACTGTGGAAAAAAACAAAACGCTCTTCTTTGCGTATTTTTCAGTGATTAATCGTAGCACCGTAGTTTGATGTCAAAACTCGTAGTTGCTACGCAAAATGCGTAAAGGTCGGCATGTATGCATTACTTTAAAGGCAAATCTAATGTGAAGGCACCCCACCACCACCCAGCAGTGCTAGTAAAATAGGCCTACCTGCAAACTCATGAGGGTTGAAAAAGTTGACAAAATGTAGGCGTAACAAGGTTTGTGATTTTAACATGTCAATTAAGAATTCTGGTGAACATAAATAAAGGAAAAAGAGATTTTCTTCAAGCAAAAAGGACACATTAACATCAGTTTTTAAATGAAAGTGTATGAAACTCAAAATGAACTTGTCCGAAATTCACACTCACCGGTGTCTGTAGAGGGGAAATGGACAAGACAGAGGAAGATACAATGTGTGGGTTGCCATGTCCAAACCAGTCACAAATATGATGAATGATGCAAGAAAATAGTGAATGAAAATAAAATGTAAACATTTTATTGAGTCACCACATACAGAGCAACTCCTATTTAACATTGCCAATCTGAGCCAGAATCTAACATCATACCAAGCTAGATAAGCTGACTAGAAGTAACGACACTCATTTTTTTAAAAATTTGGGGTACGGGGGGAGAGGCGGTTTAATTCAAGTAACCTCGAGATCAGAAAAGAGTTCAAGACAAAAAATGGTTCTAAAACTGCAGCGTTTTTCATTATAGGCAAATTGACATTTTGTACACTTACAGTGGCCCCGTATGGGCGCAGTAATTGTACTTGCTATGCTTTTACAGGTCATTGTGCTGATCAGACAATCTATTTTGTGTAGTTCTCACCTTCTCAGTCCAAGACATTGGCAATTCAAAACCCACATTTTTCCATTTACCCATTTCACCAGGGCGCACTATGCTACAAGTGAGTGTTTATGGACTGTAACACCGGCATGCTAAAAAAAGCAAAATATTCAGTACATGCACATGGTAGGATAGGATCGGATTGGATTGAAAGTTGCTACCCAACGGGTGATCTGTCCCAAAATCCAAGTGCACATGGAGTTTGTGTAATCGGATAATGGTCAGAGACCTGGGGCCTCATTTATCAAGCGTTCTTACGAACAGATATGTGCGTAAAGACTGCGTGCGATCATTCCTGCGCAAAGTGTGGGATTTATGAACTCATACTTGAACGTAGGAATGTGCCTAAATATACGCACAACTCTGACCAGGCGTACACACATCAACCTAGTGGTAGAATAACGAAACTGCAAATAGTATTGATTTTAGAGCTTTGTTCGCTGCACAGGAGCATATATTGGACCTACAATGTTGCTTATTTTTGTATGACAGTGTGTTGGACGGTATTTGGGTCCTTGCGCTTTATTCAGCACGCTTAAGACCACAGTAGGCCTAACGTCTGAATTAGACACAAGTAACATCACAGCCTAGCTTTTGTTTCATTCCACCAAAAGTGTAAAATTGTAATTGTAATTGTTCACCAAGGCTCAATTAGGAATTCCGGTGGCTTTTAAAGGGATTGTTGATGCCATATATGGGTAATTGGGGGCGTTGCGGGAAGTAAATTAGTCTGATTGTGCCCGCACAAGGTGATCTGGAAGGTGTGGAATTTATCATTGCATCCTACCGGTGTGCGTACGACCAGCGTTGGAACGGTTGATAAATGCCGAAATTTCAGTGCTTAGGAACATTGTACATTTCATTCGTATGACAGATTTTAGGAAGAATTCTACGAACTGATAATAAATGAGGCCCCTGGTCTTTTCCGCTACGCTAGATGGGTGACACTGTAGTCAACAAGTGGTGTTAGAATTACTTCTATCCATCAATCTATTATTATCTATTAATGCAAAGAAAGTCTGTGTGTTTTTGTCTATTCCACGCATAACTCTCAAACCACTCATCAACTTGATCTCAGATTTGGTGGGTGTCATCCTAATGTTACCAGTGTGTGCAGTAGCAAGTTTCGTGTTGTTCGGGCGAAAAATGTCACCAATATCAGTCAAACAAGCTTCAATTGCCTTTTGGCTCTGGCTGTGGCCATGACAACACTAGGCGGATAGGATTTACAACGCTAGCTACTACAATGTTGGACATAACACGAGTAAACATTTGCCCACAGCTAAGTAACACAGATAAGATTTGCAACAGCATACAGTACTGCACACAGAAGCCTGCAGTGCATACAGACATGTAAAGAACACTGAACTTTTCACGTCTAAATTCTGGTTATCCTGCATCGCAAAATGGCGGCTAAAGAAAATCAACAAGTCAGTCAGTGCAAATGTATTTATATAGCCTTCTCTGTTCACCTGATATTACCCACTTTAACAATAAAGTAGCCTATACAAAGAAGCATAATACTCCGGCATGTCTTCTTCTACGGGCTCTGCACTAGTCCTACTAAATAAAGGAGATAAACTATCTGGCAGCATACGAACAGGGGTGGCGTTCGAGAAGTTTGACAGCAGCATTCGCGTACATGTTGTGCATTCTGCTGTGTTTGGAAGTCCGTATGAAGGAACAAACGTTTTTGCTTTCATTGATACATGCACAGCAAGAGAATCCGATAATGTGCACAAGGCAGCACCAAGCGGATTAACATCGGCTCAAGCCAGGGGTTGCTATCGGATTCGCGAATCCAATACCTATACGATCTTTAGCCTGTGCACATTAATTCGATAGGATCCCTATCCGTTTCTAATCGGATTCAGCTTGTCCATGTGCATGCAGTGATTGTCTTGGGCAAAGTTTGTGGCAAGTTATTTTTGGGTGTACTCACTTTTGTGAGACACTGCACCTACATTTTTTAAAACAATTCTACAATAGCAACATGTGTACAGGTGTATAATGTCCGGAAATCATTGCAGTATGCAAAAAATCATTTTAAAGATTTCAAATGTTGGGTGAAACCATATTTATTCATATTATAAGAATGCAGAGACAAAGCTGTGACAAATTAAACTGCTTAATGTTAAATAAAACTTTTAATGAAATTGTAAAGGACAAGACATTCTGTTGTGTAGTTTTTCTGCCATGGGTAAAAATGTATTGGAGCTGTGTTTTAAAACTGTGGTGGAGTGAAATGTTTGATGACAGCGGTACAAATTACCATAGTACTAGTTTTGTGCTGTAGGCCAACACAGAAGCAACTACAGTAACTTTTGTGAATGTTTGGTGTGGCTTGACAGGCAGGCAGTACAAATGGCAAGCAAGCAAGCACACACACACACACACACACACACACACACACACACACACACACACACACACACACACACTCTTTAAATCTTTCAATGTTGGCAGCGCCTAGCTGCAGTGACAGTAGTGCTGCATCCAGTCACAATTAACCATATGCAAAACAATGTATGCTTTTTTTTTAAAAACTGGAAATCAATGTGCATCTAGATTTTTGCCTGTGTGATTATTATTTTAAACAAGGAGTGTTGTGCGGTATAGCATTACATCACATCATAGGCTGACACGAGAACTGTAACACTGCTATCCGTTGTGGACATCACTGCCAGGAGATCTCTTGAGAGTGATGAGAACCATGATGCTCTCTCTCCCTCTCCCTCATTGTTTTACACACACAAAATGTGAAAATTGGCCCACCACAAGGTTTTGAAAAACCCAAGAAACATGCAAAAACATGACCTGGACCAACGGAGACGGAAATCTCAGTATCCAACACAATGCAGAAGTCATGTTTGCCCTATTTTTCAGCATTTTATGGTTGATCCCTATTGCTGTGCAATTGCAATTTGCCTAAATAAATGCCACAAATCCCCATTTGCATATTTTGAGCAGAGGGGTGTCTTACATGTAGGGACTGAGAGCCCCTAAGCCCATATCCAAAAACCGATATGGGGGCTGCATATACAGAGAGAGACCAGAGAAAGAGCAAACACATCTTACCATTTGGGGGTGACTAGCAAAGTAGCCATATGTCTGTGTGGGATAAGACACCCAAATCCTTAAGATTGTGAAAAAGAACTAGACTCATTTTCAATCCAACCAACAAAACCAGCAACACACCAAAACGTACTGAACTGGAGCAGAGCTTACTGTTAAGCGCACATAGCCACAGCTACAAACACAGTGAATTCAGTACAGTACAACTCTCAGCTGCCTGGCACACTTAACTGGTGAAATTTAAAGTTGCTTGATATTATCTCAGAGTCAGGTGGAAGACTCCACTCTCCAGCTCTCCATCTGTGATCAAATCTTCACTCGTCTTCTCAGCCCAGCCATTGCTTGGCAACTTCAACTTCCGGCTAACTTCAAGTTACGGCTATTCACTGACTGACTATGAAGTAGTGCACTTTGAGCCGGTGCAAAGGTTGTGTCAAACACAGTACTGTTGGACTTTCCAGTTTTTCTGTTTCTGGACTGCCAAAAAACAACCGTTAACCATCATTTACTTCACACCCCCAAAACATTCTCCCTGATTGTCCATTATCTTGTTAACATTAGTATGTCAGAGATCTTACTAAAATAATATTAATGAGCAAAACATGCATCCAGTCCATTTTCTTTTTGCAGATACACGCACCAATCATATACTACATCTTAACTTTCACACACATTTACCATACATTCACCCTCAGAGGCACAAGAGCCCTTCTGAAAGAGATGTGTGTCTCATACTAGACACAATGTTCTTACAACATAAGAGGCACATTTCCCATCCTTCCCACAAACACACTTGTGTGTACTTACAGTGGCATATGTCTCTGCTCCACATCTACGCGTCCAAGCTCCTCCTCCTCCACATCAGTCTCCCCACCGCTGCTGCTTTCTGTGGCATCCGAGTCAAAAGCCCCCTCGGCCGTATGCAGGTTGGTGGCTCCACTCAAGGACAGCCTCTCCAGCTCAGCCGGTACAGAGCCACCCTTGAGGAAGCGGTTTAGGCCCTCTCGCTCCTGGGGAGTGAATGGGGCAGCAGAGGCGGTGTGGCCCTCCCTGTTGCGCAGGGCCTCCAGGGGCCCCACAGTGCTCTGCAGGAGCCCGCCCAGCTGCTGCTGGATGTGCCGTTCCACTTGCTTGGCCTGCACCACCTGCAGACGCTTCCGCAGGCGCCACAGACGGCCCTCAATCTGACCCTGTCGGTTCTGGCTCAGCTGTGTCCGCTCACGCAACTCTGTTCCAAGGCTGCCTGGTGCAAGGTGACGGGGATGGGTAGGGGGTGGCGGCGAGCAAGAGGGTGGAAATGACGAGTCTGTTGTAGTCAGCGATGGGGGGCGGTCTGTACTGCTGCTGCTGCCTGTGAGATGCTGTGATGAGGGAGAGATGTGAGGGGGCAGTGGAGCAGTGTGCCCAGGGTTACTGTTGTCCTGGGACACATCGGCTGGTTGTTGAGGGTCTGTGGCTCCTCCTTCACCACTCCTGAAAGGGCCATTGCCATGTAGACCTCCTCGTGAGGCAGACTCCAGAGGTGAAGGTGGAGAGTCCAAACCCAACCCCAATCCTGTGGGTGTCCTGGTGCCATTGGACCCTCCATTTAGAGCCGTGTGGTTGCTGTTGGCTGGCACTCCGTCCCGCTCCAGCCCGGGTTTGGCCAACTTCTTGGCCACGCCGTTGACAGGGGCCACAGGGGCGCCAACACCGGTTCCGCTCATCAGGCTGCGCAAGTGCTGCTCTGAGAGCTCCAGCTCCAGCGAAGGTCGCTGGCGGGGCAGCAAGGCAGGCAGTAGGCCGTGTGTCTGTAGCAGTGCGACGCCCTGCAGCTTCAGAGACTCCTTACTGGACGGCACTGGTGTCACATCCGAGCACAGATATGAGGCCACCAACGGCTGCAGCCGGCCCAGCGCGTGAGGCGGGGCCTCGGGCTGCGGTGATGACTCCTCGTGCTTGCAGGATGGAACCACTACGCTGCTACCGCCACCACTGCTGTTGCCTAAAGGGGCAGTGCTGCGGGGGGAGTGCTCAGGAGATGGTGGCTGTCCGACGGCCACTCGGCTGCGCTTGACCACAGCACCGTTGCTGGGCGTGACGGCTGGCTGCACAGGATTGGGTGAAAGCGTGGAGGGCGGGGCCAGCTTGAAGCGGATGCGGTGGGCTTCGGGCGGTGCATCAGTCAGAGCGGGCGCCATTGCAGCCATGCAGGGAAAGTGGGGGTAGGAGGGGGGCGGCCGGGAGGAGGTGTCTGGCACCGCTCAGGCCAGATCCACTGCACCCAGCTACCACTACCCACACTCCACAACACAGCCTGCCAATAGGAGGAGACAAAAGAAAAAAAAGTTATATTTTTATTTTAATTAAATTAAATTAATTAAATTAAAAATGTGTGTTTGTTCCCATGGATATAAAAAAATTATTTAGGTGTATTTTATGCCTTGCTCCACAAAGGCCAATGGGTCTGCTGACCTATTAACTCATACCTTATAAGCCAACATTCACAGAAACCTTGTGAAACTACATGCAGATTTTAGTCATACAAACACCAGCTCACTACCCAAAAACAGAGTGTGTGTGGTGATGAGTTCACCGTGCAAGTAAGTCTGGCCAAGCTGCCTGTCTACACCATTTCCACCTTTGCACAAAAACGGGGACTAATAAAAATCTAGCATTTCCAAAAAGGCAATGACGCGGTGGTTTAGCGACCAGAAATCTACCTCAGTCACTGTCATGGCGAACATGGAGCAATGGCAAGGAAAGGACGTTTTTGCAATGCTACCGACCGGCTTTGGTAAAAGCCTGATTTATCAGTTAGCCCCGCTGGTAGCCAAGTCAATGGGGCTGCGTATACGTCAGAGGACAGAGTAGTGTTACCAACATTTTGGTACCGGTACCGGTACCAACATGTATTTCGATAGGTGTTTTTTTTTTTTTTAAATAAATAAGGTGATATTTGTCATACAAGCTAAGGCCTTATTTATATTGAGATACATAACCTAAAAATATTTTCATCACATACAGCCTGTCTTAAGTAGGACCAGTGTCTTTAAATGGTATGTTACACATTTAGCCATTTAATATGTTAGAAATACTGGTATGTTTGCTACTTTATAAAGATCATGCATGTATTGTAATAACATCTGCCCTTTGAATATGTCAGTTTATTAGAGTTCGTTTTTTTGTATTTTTTGTCTAAAAACTTTCCAGTCAAATCACTCTCTGTCTTACCTTATTATTAGGTGTAATACCTAGTGTGGCCATTTGGCAGTATGGCGCTATTTCATTAATTGGCCTCTCCTTTTTTGTTTACATCCGAACGTGGATGCTACATGCTAGTAACATGACTGAGTCAAGTATCCAGTTGAATGTTTCTGGAGAGCTTTATCGTGCGCGTGTTGTTTTCTCTCACGAGTTGACACTACCATCGCCGTTTTGTGCTGAAAGCATTATGTTATGTGCAACAGATCAACAAACTCATACGGATAATTCTGCTGTCTAATTGTTGAAACGGATTACACTGGAGAAAGTTTGCTGCTCGCTGCTCAAATCTCGGACTGTATATGGATCTTGTAGGCTCTCTGACTGACGCTGACTGACACTGAATATTTTTTAATGACTATTAACTCGTCTTTGAACCTTTGCCTGCTAGGGTGTTGGGTTTTGGTGGTGTATTGCAAGACTGCTATTATGAACTGAAACCAACTTTTGAGGTGTACAATATATTGCAAAACGTGAAATGTGGTGGTCGCTGCGTGTTTTTTTCTGTTTGATAATAACTCGATCATTTGTTGCACTTAAAACTATTGAACTATTACATTTAAAAGGGGTACATGTCATGAGTAAATTACCTGTCGTTCCCTGAACTCAGTGTGCAGGTCTGGGTGGCTAAGTTGGAGGTGTTTCCGCCTTTAGCCATGCATGTTTTAAAACACCGTTTACACAGTGGTGCATCAGCGTCAATTGCCTTGTCTTGCTCATTTGTTTTTAAGCCAAAGTACTGCCATATGGCACTTAGCGCCGTGGTTTGTCCACAAGTTGCAGCGTGGTGGCAGCAGCCATTCTCCCCTCCGTGCTCCACTATCTCTCCGTCTTCAGCGTCTTTTTTTCTCTACAAGCTCTAGCTTCCTTCTCATAACGTTACGACGTCACGTGCAAGGTACCGGTACCTATCCAAATGCAGTATAGTACCGTTTCAAATGCCTCAGTACCGCGGTACCAAATCAGTACCGGTATACCGTGCAACCCTAGGACAGAGAGGTGCGATTGGTTAAAGCTTGTCCAGCCCGCCCTCGGAGAAATGGGTTTACAACACAGTTTGACCAGACCAATGCTCGCAGAGCACTGACAAGTCGCGATAGCCAGGCTAGGAGGGGGAGGAGAGAGTAGGGAATTCTCACAGATCTGGCACGCAAACAAAAGGGGCACAACATAAAGGGGGCAGTGGTAATCCTCCGCACAAGGGAAATGTTCACTATACTGTGGCCCAGCACAGGGCTGTAGTCCAAAACGCAACACTAAGTCCCTTTCTCGCCAGTATTCTGCATATGTTTTGTGTCAAGAAAAAAAAAAATCTTACCCTGAACACATGTGAAATCTAGGGGCACAGGCCAAATGTTCTACTGTTTGCCACTTAAAGAATGTTGTATAATTGAAATAGGCGTTGTTGCCAATTGGTCCATAAGGCATTGGTGGCTTTTACACAGGCCCAAGATGAGGTGGTACAGACAGGTGTTACGTAATCATATGACCGCTTTTACCCCTTAGGCAGATGGTTCAAGAAATGCCCAACCAGGAATGTTCACCATGACATGCTACCAGCCAGGCCACTATGCTACCAAGACCTTGACATCAAGAGAGTGGAGTGAAAGGTGGGGCCAAGAGGTAGTGGTTGAGATCAATCATATTGTTTAAGGGAACCAAGATGACACTGAAGTCAACCTCTACAATTCCTCTAAATTTGTTACCCTCCAAATACATGTCCTACGATCTGATGCATTTTTGACCACATGACATTACTCAGAGAAAAATATATATTTATTCAACCTCACAATACACTATAAATCTGTGTATTGTGAGGTTGACTGTTTGTCCCATCCATTTGGCTGTCTGAGGAACTGTCACACTCCTCGAATTGGCAGCCACTGTAGCCAAGCTATAACAAAGCCTTTTGCCACATACAGTTGTCTAATGCATGTTAATTTAGGGTGGGTCTAAGGGGTTACACCCCTGACAGTATTTACTATTGAAGTATCTCTTTTTAATGTAGAGATACGGTTGATCTTCATCGTGAAAACTTGTCCTGATTCTCCAAACACCATGCTGACGGAGTCTCTAGAATCATCTGTAGTATAAAAATTACTATCACAGTTCACGCAGCGGCTCAGTTGTTGAGCCTTGTCAAATCTACTCTTCTTAATCTTCAAGAATCAGAATTCTCTTTTTTCTGCTTCACATACACACATATAAAATCACAAAATGGGAGAATTATGGTCCCTTATAAAACATTACAATGCAGTCTGCCAGTGAACTTCAATAACCTAGGTTTTGGAAATCCAGTTACTTGGGAAAGGTATGCTGGCACTGTAGTAACATCTTTTAAACAATGGTGTGTGTGTGAGTGTGTGTGAGAGAAGGAGGGGTGGGGGGGGGAGAGAGAGACAGAGAGAGACAGAGAGAGAGCGACAGTGAGAGCAAGAGAATGTGTGTGGGTGTGTATGAGAGAATGTAGGTGAGAAAAGAGAAATTAAGGCAGTGGGCACAGGGGAGGGAAGGAGAGAGTGCAAGGAAATGTGAGTATGCGGGGGGGTGGGGGGAGATGGAGAGTCACCAGGAGCAATGTGATTTCTCTGCACTTCGCACAACTTGACAGAAGGTGTTTGCTGCAGAACAAGTGGCTGGAGGTCATTAACCAAGGTCCAGTGAGGTGAAGCCTTAAGTCCAGTGACGCTGGACCTTGGCTCCACCTCACCCAACCTAAGATCGACACACTTGGTCTGCAACTAGCACCACTTGACTTGACTAGTGACACCATTTGGCCACTCACACCTATGCATCCGCACAAATGAAGCAGTAGCAACAGCGAGGATGAAGACATTGTTTTGTTCCAAAAAAACATTTTCGTCTGCATGCATACATCTTGATACCAACACAGCCGAAGTGTGCAGTACACAAAGTGTAGACCAAAAAAAAAACATTATAGCCAACTATTTGCATCTTAACCTATTTGTGCAGATAGCGTTCCACATTGAAATTCCGGGGTTTGCTGCTCATATATGTATCCCATTTTCGAAATACAATCAAAATACCCTTATATATACCTTATGTCATGTCAGCCCTGTATGCTAAAAGAAAATTGGTCTCCGTTGTAAATCCGTTATTGAGAAATAGCCGCATTAGCTTAGCATAGCAATTCTCATTGACTAACACAGGAAGTTGCATCCTTCTAAAACATTGCTCTTTGTATATGTCTAACATATTAGGTAAGCTCAAATAAAGTCATAATGCCATTATTTACCTTTCAGTCATCTGGAAACTTGTGTCATTGCAAGGGAATGGTAAAAACAATGCTTTATATCCTTAGTAATGTCACCGTGAAAATTAGTAGTATTTTCCCCATATAAATCCACCGCGGTCTTCCCCAACTCGTCCTGACCATCAAATGCAAATGTACACGTAATGTTATACATGGATAGCAACGTGAAGATGTCCTCTATAAATTTCAAACGGTGTTTATTTGCAATCTGACAAATATTTTCCACAACGGACGCTGTTTTTCACGTGTGCGCCGCGGTTGATAGCTGTAAACACAAAAGCATGGTCCAGCTTTCTTCCTTCCTGTATGCGTCAGGCTCGCCTGAAGTGATTGACCCCTTATTTAACGAATAGTACACCAACTAACGATCACGTAGAGTACTAGGTTGTCATGATTGGCTTAATGATGTCTTTACAGGGGTAATGCGTAAGCCGGCGCGCCCCAGGTGAACTCAGCGGGGGTCAATGACTCACAATGTGCACCACCTGTTAGCAGGCTAATTAGCATCTGTCAATCACCGGTCTCGGCTGCAACTTTTGCCAGTGTCTTGCAGACATTGCTGTTTTTATAAGGTTTTGTACGGTTTTTAAATTTTGAGTCGTCCTCAAAAAGTGCTGCATAAACCTCCTGAAGAGTCAGACATTTAGGCCTGGCCATGATGTGCATTTCCCCCACACATCTGCACATCATGGCTAGGCCTAAATGTCTGAGGTTTATGCAGCACTTTTTGAGGACGACTTTTCTGAAAGTGGAGGCATTGATTCTGGGGATGCATTTGAGGATGGCATTGATGTCATCCTCGACATGTAAGTGACTTTATGTTTATAAATTCAGATATAAATATTGTTTCAGATTATAATGATGTCAAAGGTGTGCAAATTAGGTACATGACATTTACATTTAGTTTGCTTTGCTTTGCTATAATCGCGCCTCGGATAAACCTCATAGGCTATATGATACTGCCACTGCGCAAAGCTTAGTTTGCTTTTCAATGCATGCACATACCCATACTCAAGCAGTGCAGCTGTCTAAATAGTAATGTTCAAGGTTCAGACCAACAAACTATTACAATTTTAGCCTTGCCTGTTATACCTAGTATAGTGTAGTATAGTATATAACACTACTTAGCAATAGAATAGAATACAGTGCAATACAATAAAAAATATATTATTCTTTATTGCTAAACTGAACAGCCCTTATCATGAGGCCCTTATCAATTTGTCTTGATCATATTTAATTACTTAAAAGATGCACTTGTTATATTAACAAAATGAACTAAAATTAATGGAAAATGTAACCATTTTTAAATATTTTTGTTCCTACAGTGCTGAACCAGCCCATCCTGTCTCTCTCTCACTCTTCCTCACCTCCAATGACCCTGTGGAAGGGCCCTCAGCTGCAAACAGGGCTCTGGTATAGACTGTTTTCACTTATATCCTCACAATCACTCCAAAACACAACATTTTCAATAGGTGGCTAAAAGTATTTAGGTGTTATATAGGTACTGAAGTTCTTGTGAATTTTAGTCTGAAATGCAGTAAAATATATTTGTACAATGCCAAAACAAACAAAAAATATTACAATCACCCCCTTTTGCATGGTGCATTGTTTTGAGAGCTTGGAGAGCATATATTGTGCGCTTGGGGGAGAGAAATTTCTATGCATTCACTACTGCTGTTTGTAGCGTGCCTACCCTCAAATGCCACCAATGTATGCAGCTTGCTAGATAAATTTGCCCTCCTGTCAATATACATACTTTAAGTTGTTCATACAACCTTATTTTCAAGTAAATAAGGTTATCAGTTAGCTATGTTGATCTATTGTGTTCAAAGTATCTTCTTAGCAAGCTAAATAAATGTTAAATGTTTGGAACTTAAGTTCTAAAGCTCACAACATCAAGGTAGTGCAGTCTAATTTTGCTGGTAATACACATATTCTGAACATTAGGCTAATCCGTTATGTAAACATTTTTATTTGAAATAGTTTTGCTCATTTAATGGCAGAGGTGTCAATCCCAAGTTCAGAAAGTAAAAACCCTGCCACAAATTTGACCCAACCAGCTCTGAATCAGCTGATCGTAATGAGCACTCGAGATAGGTTGATCAGCTACTAGGTGAAGTCACCTGTGTTAGGACGTGGCAGGGTTTTTACTTTCTGAACTAGGGTTGCACGGTATACCGGTACTGATTTGGTACCTCAGTACTGAGCATTTGAAATGTTACTTAACTACATTTGGATAGTACCTGTACTTGCACATGATGCCGTAACGTTACGAGGAGCAAGCCAGAGAGAGAAAAAAGACATTGAAGACAGAGAGATATTGGAGCACGGAGGGAAGAAGGGCTGTTGCCACCACGACGCAACTTGTGGACAAACCACAGGCGCTAAGTGCCATATGGCAGTACTTCGGCTTAAAAACAAATGAGCAAAGCGAGGCAATTGATGCTGATGCGCCATTGTGTAAACAGTTTTAAAACATGCATGACTAAAGGCGGAAACACCCCCAACTTAGCCAAACACCTACAGAACAAGCACCCAGACCTGCACATTGAGTTCCAGTAACGACAGGCAATTTACTCTTGACATGTAACCTTTTGAAATGTAATAGTTCAATAGTTTCAAGTGCAACACATGAAAGAGTTCTGATCAAACAGAAAAAACACGTAGCACCACTTTCACGTTTTGCAATATATTGTACACCCAAAAAGTTTGTTTCAGTTCGTAACAGCACAGTCTTGCAGTACACCACCAAAACCCAACACCCTAGCAGGCAAAGGTTCAAAGATGAGTTAATAAAAATATTCATTAAGTCATTAAAAAATATTCAGTGTCAGTCAGCGTCATTCAGGGAGCCTACCAGATCCATAATCCAGTTAGTCCGGCGGATAGCTGCGAAAATCGATCACTTTGCAATAAAAACATGAAAATTGGTATGAAGACTCTCAAATGAGGTCTGATCAGACTTGGAACCGTAGGCGCATTTTTCCAAAATGGCCACCATAAATAGAGTTCCTAATTGGAAAACAGATAATAATACAGCAGAAATACATGTAAATAAAAACATACAAAAATTGCTATTGATATGTCTTTAAATTATTTATGTGACCCAAATCATGGAAAATGTGATCACCATGGAAACTGATTAAGAGCTGATCTTTGTCTGGAAATTCACAAATGGTGAAACAGAAAGTTCAACTGGCATGATAAGAGACACGCAAGCTAATCCACCACGGCAAGGTGCCAGCTCATTAGGATTAGGTTGTTTTTTCTTGTTTGTTTTTTGTTTTTACTTTTTTTGCTTTTAGATATTGATGTAGAACTGCATAACAACAAACAGAACAAAGAACAAGTGGCTCAACCCTTCAGCAGTTGAGTTTTGAACATTCATACAAGATTCAACTCACAACATGTCATATAACATACGTATATAAAGATGTCACATTTAATTCAACCACTATACCAAGCACCAGCCTGGGTATATCGGTGTATCCTAAATTGTATACTTTAAATGTTTTTGCCATTGCATTGGGTCGCAGTATGTAACTGATTGGGTCGCTAATTTTAACCGAAAAATATTTCCTGTTCCTCTCTCAACGTCCTCCGAAATGCCAGCAAAGTCTTGCACATATACCTCTATACCTCCTAATTTGTGTGATTCAGCTACCCAGGGAGCGCTGAAATATTGTACAGGCTACAGACTTTGGTGTCAGCTAGAGGACTTGGGGTGCAGATTTGCACTTTAACAAGTCAACATACAGTATGTCACAAAAGTGAGTACACGCCTAACATTTTTGTACTTTTTATATTCTATTTTTCTATGGGAGATGTCTTAAGATATAATTCTTTTCTGCAACGTAAAGTAGGCAGTGTACAGCTTATATAACAGTGCAAATTTGCTGTTCCCTCAAAATAACTCAACACACAACCATTAAAGTCTAAACCACTGCCAACAAAAGTGAGTACACCCCTAAGTGAAAATGTCCAAATTGTGCCCAAAGTGTCAATATTTTGTGTGGCCACCATTATTTTCCAGCACTGCCTTAACTCTTGGGCATGGAGTTCACTAGAGCATAACAAGTTGTCACTGGAATCCTCTACATGACGACATCACGGAGCTGACCTTGAGCTTGAGACCTTGAGCTCCTCCACCTTCCATTTACGGATGCCCCACAGATGCTGAATTGGGTTCAGGTCTGGGGACATGCTAGGCCAGTCCATCACCTTCACCCTCACCCAAGGCGTGGTCATCTTGGAGGTGTGCTTGGGGTCGTTACCATGTTGAAATACTGCCCTGCGGGCCGGTTTCAAAGGGGGGGCATCATGCTCTGCTTCAGTAGGTCACAGTACATATTGGCATTCATGGTTCCCTTAATGAAGTGTAGGTCCCCAGTGCCGGCAGCACTCATACAGCCCCAAACCATGACACTTCCCCCACCATGCTTGACTGTTAGCAGGACACAGTTGTCTGTAATCCTCATCTGGTTGCCACCACACACACCTGACACCATCTGAACCAAATAAGTTTATTTTGGTCTCATTTTGGTTCCAGTAATCCATGCCCTTAGTCTGTTTGTCTTCAGCAAACTGTTTGCGGGCTGTCTTGTGCATCATCTTCAGAAGAGGCTTCCTTCTGGGACGACAGCCATGCAGACCAGTTTGATGCAGTGTGCAGCGTATGGTCTGCGCACTGACAGGCGGTCCCCCTACTCCTTCAACCTCTGCAGCAATGCTGGCAGCATTCCTACGCTTATTTTGAAGACACAGCCTCCGGATATAATGCTAAGCACATGCACTCAACTTCTTTGGTCGGCCATGGCGAGGCTTGTTCTGAGTAGAGCCTGTCCTCTTGAAGCGCTGTATGGTCTTGGCCACTGTGCTGCAGCTCAGTTTCAGGGTGTTGGCAATCTTCTTATTACCTAGGCCATCTTCATGTAAAGCAACAATTTTCTTTTTTAAATCCTCAGAGAGTTCTTTTCCATGGTGCCATGTTGAACTTCCAATGACCAGTATGAGAGAGTGTGAGAGTGATAACACCAAATTTAACACAACTTCTACCCATTTACACCTGAGACCTTGTAAGACTAATGGATCACATGACACCAGGGAGGAAAAATGGCTAATTGGGCACAATTTGGACATTTTCACGTAGGGGTGTACTCACTTTTGTTGACAGTGGTTTAGACATTAATGGTTGTGTGTTGAGTTATTAAAAAAGTAAAAAAAATGTTAGTGGTGTACTCACTTTTGTGACGTACTGTAATTTGAAAAGTAAGAACTGTCACCAATTAACTTCACACCCTCTCCACTGGATGAAATACAGTAGGTAAAGACTATGTAGAATTAGTAGACAAGAAATGAAAACTAAATTCTCAAGACTGACCTCTCACACCCCTAAAAGCTACAACTAAATGACTATTAAGAATGACTATTAACATTATCAAAAGCAAAATTGCATGAAAGAAAAAAAATCTCACTGATGTGAAGGTGTTACTGCTTATATTCCATATTCCATGGAAGTTAGTTTCCCAGTTCGCAATTACTGGACTTTTTTCATCCTAAAGGACAGTTCAGACCGGAGCGGAAAGTGAAAATGCGGAAAAGCGAAAAGCGGAAAAAGCGTCCACACCGGCGGAGCGAAAACGCGAGCGATTTTTCTGATCTATCGACTCCTAGCGACTTTTCAGAGAGCCAGTAGCGACTTTCTGTGACTTTTTTTGCCAACACTGTCCGGCATTCCAATTGGCTTCAGCGACTGTTGACAAACTTCATGCTGCAATTCATTCAGCAAATTTTGTGCTAATGAACTATGATGCAAACTAGCTCACAACTTGGTTGAGCACAGAGAACATTTCAGAGATTAGGGCTGTCCTCAACCAAGGATTTTCTTGGTCGACCAGTGGTCGTGCATTCACTCCGACTAATCGAATAATCGCCCCGCCAACGCCAAAAAAGAAACCGAAATAACGTGATAGGCTACACAACTGCGAGGCGGCCGTCTCTCTGCGCATTTACCACTAACGGCGAGGGTAACCTTCATGCGATTTTCAACCATGCAGGCATTTTAAAATGGTTATGTTGTCTGATTGATAGAGTAAAATAGTGAGCTGGATAATTTAGTTTTACCAGTAGCCTACACATGAATATAGTCCTAGCGACAATAACAAAATGTACTTATAGGCTTAAATATTGCAATCAAACTTGTTGCAAGGGGTAGCTAGGCTAGCAGGCTACTTACATGTCTGAGGTGGTAAAACATGTTCGTCGTGGAAGAATGAAAGGCGAATGTTTTTTTGCAAATTTTGCATGTAACCCTCCTTGGGTCATCCTTGTCCTTTTCGAAATGTTGCCAAATTTTAGAACTTCTTCCAGACATGGTGTATGCCGTGAAGAAAATGCCAACAGTAAATTAGTGGCACGACGACTTCCTCCATCATACTCGTCAAATCAGAGCCCTCTATAGTAAGAGTTGCGACATTTCCATAGACTCACGTACAAAACAATGGCGGCTCTAACTTCCGGGTTGCACAGGGCTCAAAAGGTTCCAAACACAGCAACGGGGCACCATTGATCTTCGTTGGTTCGTGGACGAATTTTGACGGTAAGTTGATACATGGGAAACTAATCAAAATGTTTCGTCTATTTCAGCATCGGCTGTCATAAGTATAGTCTCTGATGATGTAATTTGTGTGTGGTTCGTATAAAATGTTAATGTTAAGAAAATCGCTGTTATGGAATATTCAGTTCTGCAAGTTTGCACAGTGGTTCGTGTCCAACCTTAAAATAAACGTGTCTGCATTAGCAAGCATCTATATTATATTGCAATATACATTACAAACTATTAGGGTCTTCAGCATACGATGCCGGGAGTACCTGCGGTCATCAGTACCATGCAGGATGTTCTTGATTTTTGATATTTCATTTCAACACTTGCAATGATTTTTGTTTTTGTTTGTTTCAAATAAAAGTTAATTGAACGACTCAAATCCAGATTGTAAAGTTGTGGGTTATTTACTCCATACCATTGAGTGACCCGTATATTCTCCATTGAATGGTTTGGCAGGTCTGGTGCCCAGCTTCATAAAGACTGAAATTAACCTAGGAATGCTATAGCTATAATTCATAAAGTGCTTAAATAGTGTTTATCCATTGTAATTTCGTAAATGTAAATGCTGAACCAAAAGCTAGAGACTACTGAGGGCTACTGACAAAATTAGCATTTCATAGGTAAGTTACAGGGCTCCATAGCGAAGCTGAAAGACATTTTTCTCCAGAAGTGTGAAAACAATTATATTGAGACACACACTATAGTATTAATGCATATTTTTTATGATGTTGATATATTAACAAAAACTGCAAACGAAAAATGATAAATCCCGTTTTTGTGTGGCTTAATTTGATATTTACCGTAGAATGGCACTCTCGCTCAATATAATTCAATTACAGCTCCCGGGTTAAATGGAACCTTTTGCGGTGTCCACTAACCATGTGACCGCTTGGCGGCGAGATGAAAGGTTGTCGCTACTCTTACTATACAGGGCTCTGCGTCAAATTAAAAGCCCTTCAGCCCTTTGAAAAGACACGTTTTTTTCCCTCTGACCAATCGACCAATAGAATTTTAGTCAGCTAATATTTTTTTGGTCGACCAACGACTAATCGATTGTTTGCCATCAGCACTATCAGAGATCATGCAAGATTTACAATTACTGACAATCTATGTTTCCCAAATAATTTGTAGTGGGTCTTGCTACGTGCGATCCATTGGCTCTTGCTAGCTGAGCTACATACTCCCCCAAGACAGTTTAAAACAACACAACGCCTAACATTAAAAATAACACCCTCTACCACCTTTATAAACCCAGAGCAACAATTTTAACCATATCTAGCCCCAAATAGTAGCATACAGTGCCTGACAAAAGTCTTGTCGCTTATCCATTCTGTAGAAACAAAAGCTTATAACCTGACTTTTAATTAATACATTGGTTGTAGAAATGTCTCATATGAAAGATAAAACCCTCCCAATATACTAAAATAAATTTGCTTCACTGAAGAAAGATTGATCATTTAATGAACACAGAAAAGTCAGATTTTGGCAAGACAAAAGTCTTAGTGGATGTGTATAAAAAGAACCCCAGCATACCAGACCTTCACATCTTTCTGCTAGGTTACTAACAAGAACTAGAAGAAGGGATCACATCACCCCCATATTAGCTCAACTCCACTGGCTACCTGTCTCTTATAGAATTGAGTTCAAAATACTTCTGTTAGTATTCAAGGCTATAAATGGTTTTGCCCCCTGCTATATCACTGACACACTCTCTGTTTATATCCCTGCACGAGCCCTCAGATCCGCCGAAGCTGGCCTCCTGAGGGTCCCAGAAGCTCCACCCAAAAGGATTGGGGAAGCAGCTTTCTCATATCACGCCCCAAGGAGATGGAACGCCCTACCACAACACATTAGAGAAGCCGAGTCCGTCGACGCCTTCAAAAGGCAACTCAAGACTCACCTATTTAGCCTAGCCAACACCTAACGGCCCTACCGAGGACCCGCCATCACCCCAATCCCCAGACACCCAGACCCCTACCCCCCTCCAAAGTCCAATCCAACCAATCAACCACCTGACTACAACCAAGCCCCAGTCAGCCACAGCCCCGGCAGAAGGGCTTCCCTAGGGGACGCGGTTCTGCCTGAGGTTTCTTCCTTTTTTTATTTCCGGTTAAATTCAACCACACACAATTCAGGGAGTTTTTCCTCACCCCTGTTGCCCCTACGGACACAAGCAGGAACCGTCAACAGTGCCTGAACAACCCCCCTGCACCACCTAGATTCAACCAATGTTCTACCTGTGTTCACGCAAGAGGCAGCATCAGCAGGGCATTGTGCTGCTGTGACATTGCATTGTTAAAACACCACGCCACTCCATTATTGCATTCAATTACTCCGATGCCATTGGACTGCAAGAAATGCTGTTTTGTTTGTGACCTTGCCAAACTGTAAAGCACTTTGAGCTGCATCTTGTATGTATGAACTGTGCTATACAAGTAAAGGTTATTATTATTATTATTATTATTATTATCAACTCCAACTTGGCCTCTGACAACATGCCTAAGATGCACCCTGAGACCAAACCATTAATTATCAAGAGGACCAGAAGACCAGATCCACTGCGGAGGTGGTTGACACCTTCAATGTGCCTCAGCGTCAAGTACAAAGAATAAGAAAAAGATCTGAATAGACTGGAGATGTTTTTGACAAGCCCGGGTCCGGCAGACCCTGCTAGACAACTGCTCAGGAGGACCGTGTGTTCCAAGGCCAGCCCCTTTTTTCACTGCAGCAGAGGTCCACCAGGCCTGGTCACCTCAAATCCCTGTGTCAACCAAAACAGCCAGTAGAATTCTGTCTCGAAATGTCCTCCATGGTTGCATCAGTGCACAGAAACCAGAACTAAACAAAAGGCAATTAAAAAACATGTGGCAAGGCCCACAGCCTGCTAAAAGGATGCATGCTGGAAAAGTGGCAGAAGATTTCTCAGATAAATCTTCGGTTGAATTACATCACAGCCACCGCAAATATTGCAGGAGACCTACTGGAGCCCACGTGGATCCAAGATTCACACAGAAAACAGTTAAGTTTGGTGGCGGAAAAATCATGGTCTGGGGTTACATTCAGTATAGGGGTCTAAGACATTTGCAGGGTGGAAGGCAATATCAATAGCCTAAAATATCAAGAAGTATTAGCAACCTCTTACATTCCCAACCACAAATTTTGCAGCAGGATGGTGCTCCATCGCATACTTCCATCTCTACATCAAAGTTCCTCAAGGCGGAAAAGATCAAGGTGCTCCAGGACTGGCCAGCTCAGTCACCACACATGAACATCATTGAGCATGTCTGGGGTAGAATGAAAGACGAAGCGTGGAAGGCAAAACCAAAGAATCTTTATGGACTCTGGGAGGCATGCAAGACTGCTTTCTTTGCTATTCCTGATCAATAAATTGTACAAGTCATTGTCGAACCACATGGATGCAGTCCTACAAGCTCATGGAAGTCATACAAGATATTAAATATGAACCTCACAGCACCATTACTTGATTCACTGATGTTATGCAACATATTTTTGTATTTGAAGTAAATTATTTGTTCAATTTTCTGTAGGCGACAAAATCTGACCTTTCTGTGTATCTTTTGACGCTTTTATCACAACGTGATCGATTCGCATGAAAATCTGCATCTATCGACCGGACTAAGTCCGAGATTTTAGCAGCGAGCAGCAAACTTTCTCCAGCGTAATCCGTTTCAACAATTAGACAGCAGAGTTATCTGTATGAAAAAACGACAAGCGCACGATAAAGCTCTCCAGAGACATTCAACTGGACATACTCCGCCATGTTACTAGCATGCACGTTCGGATATATACAAAAAAGGAGAGGCCAATTAATGCATTAGCGCCATACTGCCAAATGGCCCCACTAGGTATTACACCTAATAATCAGGTAAGACATTACCGAGGGCTTTGGCTGGAAAGTTTTTAGACAGAAAATACAAAAAAACGAACTATTATAAATTGACATATTCAAAGGACAGAGGTTGTTACAATACATGCATGATCTTTATGAAGTATACAGTAGAAATACTGGTAACATACCATTTAAAGACACTGGTCCTACTTAATCTTTGATTCAGTGGGGCATTCTGGGTAAATTCCACCTATATTTCACTGTTGAACTTAAAACTTGAATATCTCTGATTCTACACATTGCATAATAATGACCCATGAATTAATAATGCCTCTAGTAAAACACTTTGGATGTCTGAATTGATGGGCCAAGTGTCTTCTTCATTTTAAGTCATGGGTCATTATTATGCAATGGTGCAGCTACAAAGGAAGAAAAAATTTTATAAAATTAAAAAACACCTATTATTTTTTTTATTTGCAGTGTGGAACTGGTTATAAGTGGGTTAGGAAACAACAAAAAGCATTTTATCACTGTCCCACATCATGGTAACAAGTGTGAAAAAAATGAAGCAGATAGGCAAAGGATTACAAGTTTTACACACAAAATACATTGGGTGTACATAGGCGTCCCCAAGTGTTTTCGAACCTATCCAAAATTACCAAATACAAAACAGAATGCTTATTACTAAATGTGAAATAAATGTACTTTTTTATACTTTAACTTTTTCCTCATACATTTTCAATCATACTGAATGAGTTTCAAGGAACTACTATGTATTTTCTTAAATAAATATTAGTGAAGGCCTATAACCTCTCCAACTTATACCTGAAACCACTCCAACTAAGCAGGAGTTTACTGTATGTTGCATTTGCACATTTGCATGCTTTCCCCACAGGTATCTCTGCATGTCATAAGTCCTGAGAAACAACAATAAAATGAGCCCCTTTAAGCACAAACAGTTACGAACTGTGTAATGCGCTGTTAAAACCTCCCACGACGTGGTCAAGGGGCTGGATTGTGGGAAGCAAGGCCCGTAAACTTAAACAAAAATCAACTGTTCAACAAACCCAGCGCTTTTGCTTGGGTTGCATGAGTAAACCTTTCAATTTGGGCACAAACCACGGGAAAATGGAGTTCACTGGCCCATGTGGTTTCGTGCGCACGGGCAGGAATGCGTCACACGCGAAAAAGTGCTTTCGTCAAGAGCTGGTTATGCATCGACAACTTCGAAGCTGGGCCACCCATACACCATTTTAAACCTAAAAGTACTATTGGATAAAACAGGTTTCATTCACATGACTACCAATGTTTTGAACGATGCACCACATGTAGCTGGCTTATCGCGAACAAGTAAGTGATTCCAGCGTGCCTGGTATACAGCATGTGTGCTACAAAACGACGGTCAAACATGGAAAATAATAAAATTGAGTGTGCAAAACCAGTTTAGTCTTGTGGGGGACATATGATTGTGTTATCTGTCGATGGTTTTGAGAATTGGCGTGGTTTTTCTTCTCTATGAGGTAAATAAGCTCAAAACATATAAAAATGCAAACGGTTAAATGTCCCCTTCTAGTAATTTACTCATTGGGATGTAAAATAATTTTAGATGACATAAATAAGCTAGGTTGACACCTTAAAAATTAGTTAGTAACACCTTAAAAAGGACGACGGGCCGGCGCGATTCAATCAACAGACACGTTTGCTAACTTTTTGTTTTCTGAGACAACCGTAACATCCACGAATCTAAAACATTGTGTGCTTGTAGTTTATTTTAAGTTTATTTTACTTCAAGCCTTTGATCTGCTAATTAGCATAATCGCGCCGGCGCGATCAGATGGGGCGCTAAAGAGTCAAAAGGTTAAGACGGGCTGTATGTGATGAAAATATTTTTTAGGTTATGTATCTCACCGCCGCAGTGTATTGAAGTGTGGGAACTGCAGGTATGATGAGTTTGTAGTAGGTCAGTGTTGTGAGGTAAGAGTTTGTGTGGAAATGATTTTCTGTAGTTCCCACCTTCTCGGTCCAAGATATTGCCAAAGCAAACTCACAATTTTTGCATTTAACTATATCGCTAGGTGGTGCTATGCTTCCAGTGAGTGTTTATGGGATGGGTCGATACGCCTCTTTAACACCGGCATACTAACACAAAATCATTGTCTTGGGCAATTTTTTTGATGAGTTATTTAACAAAAACTGTTTTTGTACAACTAGCTTTGACGGGAAACATTGCACCCTGTGTCACAAAATTTGGTGCACATGAAAAGAAAGCTGTTCAAAGTTGCCATGTCAACTTTGACCAAATATGAGCAATTAGAAGCCGAGATATGGACTTTTGAAGAATTTTAAGCTATGTTTTGAATTTTGATTGACATGTAACTTTGAAACAGTCCATCTCAAGATAAATCCTTTGATACTTTTTTGTCAGCATTGTCTGTGGATGACATGTACCAAATTTGGTGAGATTCACATGATATCTGAAGGTGTTGCCATTTTGGACAAAAAACTGTTTTACAAGGTAACATGGCCCAAGGCCCTATCAGCGAGCCCTACAATACCATTTATTTGGATGCAACACAAAATTATTCAAGACAAACAGACTACAGTAGTTCTCCATTTAAAAACTGAAAGTTTTGAGCTTACTGAGTTTGCTAATGATTAGCAAGCTAGCTAACAGTCCCAAGTAGCCTACATTTCTCATAGGAATATAATTAAATACCTAAACTATTTGAGCAATAAAGCTGAAGCAAATAAATCATGTAGATCAGTTTTAATTGCAGTTCTAAATTTAGCTCAAATCTTTATCCAGGCCACCATTGGCTGTAGGGTTGCTAGCTTGACCACTGTGCACCATGCCATAACAGGCTTCCCAGGAACATGATCACCAACAGCGGTCATAGTGCATAGCTAGTGCTGGACAGGAAAAGTGTCAAAGTCCTTGTAGAACCTGATAATGTAACAATTTCCCGATAATGTAATAAAGTGCATTTCCCAATAATGTAATGATCTCCACACCGATAGTGTAATAAAGTGTTACATTAATGGGAAGTTACATTATCAGGTTAGCCTCAATTTTGCAGAACCTGATAATGTAATAATTTCCCAATGTTGTAATAACTTTGCTCAGTGCTGTAGCATGAGGCCACCAATTTCAGGGATCCAAACGCTGAAGCTGTTCAGGCATCTGATTCTCTCTACCTTTACCCTGCTGCTTCACTATTAGAAGATGTGTTTTTTATATATGACTGTTCAATGTTGCTGTTAAAGGGATTTTTAGTGGTAATCAACCAATAGGGAAAACATTAAGACATTTTGGTACATTATCAACGGCAGTTAATGGGTAGAGAGAAAATTGAGTTTCGATAGCCATTTTTCTATAGGATTTATGTTGTCAAATGTACTTATTATTTTGCTACAGAAAACAGCCATTGACCTTGACTAACTGGACTATGTGTTGATTTGTATGGCAAATGTGCTTTAAAAATTACACTGTATACTGTAAAACATGTTCAATGCATTTGATCTACTTTACGTTTTAAATGGGTCCTCTGTTGGCTTGTCCTTTCAATGACTTGGGCCAAACATACTTGATTAAAGAGAACTACTTTTTCAGGTAAATTTTTTACTTTCCATTACTCACATCCAAGAACTTTGCTTATAGATATGGTATTTTTTCAGATTTGTCCAGCTTTGAATCCTTGCCTGATTAATGTAAGTGTATCATGCATATTCTTGCCTCTGATCCTTTAGTTTGGAATTGAGCCTGATTTTCTCACTATATATAACAGTATTTTACAGTCCTGCCATCATCACCTAGAGAGAAGCATTCAGTTTTCCTTGCTACTGCATTCTTGAGGTTTAGAAGTTCCCTTGCAGTAGTTAAAAGATTGAATTACAGGTCATATAGTGACCATACTCACTGCACAAGGCCATTATTATGTTGAATAGACAGCAAACAGCCGATTGCATGTGATGCAGCAGTTCAGTATATGGTGACTAGATGGAAAGCTACATATCTATTCCACCTCAAAGATACCTCTACACATTCAGGTCACCAACCAATAAATGAGGAGACATATGACACAATATTTCAATTGCTACTAGGACAGTTTAAAACCCAATCGAAAATGTGCACAAAAGGGCAAAGAAATGCAATTGTAAGATTCTGGCGGAACAGGAGATTCTGCCGCTTCTAGGAGATGACATCTTATGTGATGGGGGAAAAAAAAGAGTGGTAAAATCTGGCTCAATTCCAAACTTGGTAAAAAGTGGTATCAGCAAAACTTAAGGTTTAGGAACTGTTTGGGCACTGTAAGTCTTACAAACTGCAAACAGGATGAGTGGGCCTATAGAATTGTGACCAAAATTTGAGCAAAACAATAGTGGGTGGTCGCCTACAGTGCATAACCACTTGGTGTGAATAACTGGTGTCCCAACATTTCAGCACTGACCAAAGTTATTACAATATTGGGAAATTACTACATTATCAGGTTCTGCAAAATTGATGCTAACCTGATAATGTAATAACTTCCCATTAATGTAACACTTTATGAAATTATCAGTTTAGCGATTATTACATTATTGGGAAATGTACTTTATTACATTATCAGGAAAGTATTACATTATCAGGTTTTATTACATGTTTGGGGGATTTGTGAGGTGATTTTATTACAATATTGTGAGTTATTGCATTATTGGGAATTATTATATTATCAGGTTCTACAATCCTCCAAGTATGTGTCTGGTCACAGTTGGCCACATAGTACACTGAATTTTTATGAAGGGAGTGAGAGCACTCTTAACAGAGTGTCTCTAGTGCTCCATTCCATGTGTTTTGAGTGGTGCCGCAGTGAAAAATGTCCCCCGTAAAACAGTTCTAAGCACTGCTTTAGCCATTTAAACCGGTGTGCAAAAAAATCAAATTTTCAGTATGTTACACTGTTATACCGCCCAGCACTACCACATATGTGTTTAGCTGTGTGTAGACATCTGATTTAAGGGGGGTCAATTGTGCCATGTCGGAGATACAGCAAACTCCGTCCTACAGATTAGGCACAGCTTGCGAGTGAATCCCATGAACTGGCAAACTGTCTCTCACCTGCCTCTACAAACGCTCTCTTAGCAGAGCCAGCCTTCTTTTTTTCTAACTAGTCTCACCTCTTCAAACAAGACCAAGATCAGCAAATTACTGTATTCTGAGGTCTGAACAGAAACAAAGCAACAGAAAAACAAATTCCTTCCTAATCACAAAGGCTGTGATCTATTCCAGCTGTGGTAAGCATTGCTAGCAGAGGCAATTTGTAGTAGTTCGTCGGATGGATGGAACAATAAAAATAAATAAATAAATAAAAAACTAAAAATCTGATTACCATGTTTCTACTTCTGTGGTGACACAGAAAGTGAAGCTGTTTTGTTCACATGTGGAATGGGGTGGGGCACTTAACATAAACACACACACAAGGAGGATGTCTTTTCCCACCCTTGTCCCAATCCTATCCCCTTGTGTGTGCTGAACATGTGCTAGAGTACTTTAATACTTTACAAAGACACACACCCTCTAACAAGTGACTCTGCCTCCTCAGGCTAATGTTACACAGAACCAGTGGCTCCTATGAGAAAGGACATTGTCAGGTCCAACTTAGCAGAATTTCATTAATGCAGAACATTAGGTTGATTCTTAGAAACTCCACAGAAACAGTGCAGTAGCTTAAACTCAACTCCTGTATTTGCTGAGGGGATGCACCGATACTAAGACCTGTATCAGACCAATACTACAGCCTACTCAAAAAAACCCTTCAAGTTGTTATATTTGAGGGTGTAATCCACCATGCAACCACCTTCAGTATATCTGTAAGTTGTTGGGAGAAAGGCCCAAGAACCCAACAAGCACCTAGATGAAACACGAGTAAGTGTCTATGTACAGCCCCTCTCCTTCCCCATCCCCTATTCTCCAAGCCTTTCATCAGAGCATACAGCACTTTAATTGCTGAGTGTGTTCACACATCTAAATTGGGAGCACATGAGTGGTACATGAAACAGAAACAGAAATATATGCTGTACTTCCTCTGCAAAAATGGATGTGCACAATCTTATTTCACTGATCAGCTGAATTCAACTAATCAATTAGCCTAACCCATCAATGATTTGATCAAATAACAGTTAGCCTACACTACACAAACCGTATGGCTCACTAAGATTATGTCCACAAACGCCCCCACACATTAAAATGGCAGTTTTCAGAAGCTAGCATACTCTAGTGCACTTGTGATACACATGGCATGCGACATGTGCACGTGATTAAAAAAAAAAAAGACGGGAACCGAGTCATCTTTGCAGCACCGTCTCTTTCAAATTTTGTGTCTAGCACCAAACTTGCCATTGGTGTGCTTGGATGGTACATTTGAAAAACTGAAGTCTCGTATGTTCCGTATTGGCTGGAAATCCTCTGCAACCTTCTTTAATCATTTCTAGGAAAATGCCACAACAAACTGCTATTGAAAGTTTGTCATATGGCCTGACATACCTTTGGAATTTACATGTACACTGTGCCTGTTCCTAATTTGTAGCTATGTGCTATGATTTATCATGAGCTTTCCAGAAGCCAACAGGCCTCCAGAAAAACAAGCGTCTCACCAATACTCCTAATGGTAAAAGACCCCAACGCGCATCAGAACAAGCTTTTGTATCTCTGTCCTTTGTCAAACTGTTAAAGCCCTTTGAGCTACATGCTTTGTATGAAATGTGCTATACAAGTAAAGATTATTACTACTGCTGTTATTATTACTATTATTGTTGTTTTTATTATCATCATCATCACCACCACCACAACAACTTGGGGAAAAACTATGGCAGGCTACGCGATGCACACTGCACTCACGCAGCTGCGTATGTGGAAGTATGCTGGTGTCCTTAGGGGTTCCAGGAGGAAGGCAGGGGGCAGATGTTATACGAGTCACCTTCTATATTTTGTCCTGGCTTTACACCCAATGTTGCTGTACAAAAAAAAGACTCCAAGATTCCTGATATGTGGTCAGTGGATGACTGCAAGAGGGGATCTGATAAAGCCTAACCATTATGAGCAGCTTTAATCACCCAATCAATAGATAGATCTTGGAGCTGAAAAGCAAAATGATGACCAAAAATGTGTTAAGGCCTCATTCCAGTCTAATCCAGATAGAGTAAAGTAGGGAAGACTTGGTGCATATTCGAATGGCAAATGGTGCATATTCTCTGGCTCATTTCCACTGCCTCACAATCCAGCAAAATAGCAGAAAGCACCCAAGACACAAATGGCAACAAAATGTGCAGCCCACTGACTATTGATTAGCAGAGCAAACATTTTATCTTTTCACATAAATGTCCCATTCAAAATGTGTGTCTCTCACCTTCTCTTACCAAGAAGAAAAAAACATGCCAGGCCTAAGCAGTGATCCAATTTGGAAATTCAGTAAAAAGTATTTGTAACTGCATAGGCAACACGAGAGTAGCCTAGCCCAGCGTCTCTCATGCAAGGCACTATCACTTTACTCCCAGCTTCTAACACATCTAGAGGTTTACAAGGAGTTTTTGTAAATGTAAAAGGTGCATTCAAAAGACCAGGAATATTTGACATTTTCAAACAGTGTAAACAATGACACTCGCTGAACTTCGACGACACAGTACCTGATGCAAGTACATGCAACGTAACACATTATATAATGGAAAAGTACCGGTCTTGTAACACTAACCGCAGCTTGTGCAGGTTACTGTGCTAGCAACTAGCTTCATATACAATCAAGGAACGGGTGTTAGAAAATGACAATCATAATGGGTTATATAGGTTATGCCCAGGAAGTAATACTATGGCTTTAAACTTCAAATTTTATGTTAACAAGCCCGACGCCCTAACACAATCATATATTTCATAAAAGAAATCCTGATTTAGAAAATAACCAGTCTACAATGGTCAAACGTCGTCCAGTAAAAACAAAGGTTGTGTGCCATAAGGTTACTAAAATGCAAGATTATGCAATTCGATGAGTAACGCTAAACTGCCCTTTAACACGCATTCCAAACGAGCGAGCTTCCAAGAATTTGCAACCAGAACACGTAAAGCCAGAAGACGGCGAGTACAACTGTTCAATAAATGAACAATCGGACTATATAAGCGTTAGCGAGCGTCGTCTGCGAACACCAGATGAGAAAATACTGAATTTTAAGAAGTACAAGCAAACGCCTCCAATGCGGAAACCTTAGGCGCTAGATCTGGGTGGTTAAGTTTTCCTGCTGCTAAGGTCCTGAGAGCATACGAAGAACCGGGCATTAGGGAACGCTTTTTTATTTAACCCAAATTCTTAATTCTTTCAATATTCGGCAATTTTGGCAGTGGAAAACTAATGCTATTACATACACACACACTCGGGGGGCGTTACACAGACGTTTTACAACCAAGCACCTCGGGCGGAACACACGCCAGCGTTAGCGGAAAAAAAAAATGTAACCAACAAAAAAAACGTCCAAGTTTACACTGCGGCGCCTGACACTTGCAACCGAAAATAAGTTATTGTAGTAAAGCTGTAATTTCCAAAGCTGAGACGGATTTGACCAGTATATTCTGACAAAGCAATGTCGAAAAACTGTGCGTAATGGAGACGAAGCTATTTATTAGGCACCGAAGGCCTGTACCAACCATTAGAGAACAGCCATTTACAGGGGATTTTGCAAGGACCGGACACATTTTTGTTGCCATTTCAGCTTTGAGCTGCAAACACAACTTTGGATGAAGCATACGACAATCAAAATACTCAAGGTTTGCCTTCATTTCTATGCCCCGTGTGGTTGAAATAATAACCTACCTCGAATAAGTAAGCTGCCTTGTATGTCAAAGGATCACTGAATGAATTCACAGTCTACATGGCGTGACTGTACATCACATATTTCATGTTTCAACCTGATTCTAATCAAAGGAAATAAACAGTGATCATATTAACATAACGGCAAACGACAGGACACAAACCCAATGTTACTAAGCCACGAATGACGCAAACCCCATACAATTTCATCCGTAGGTGACTTGTTTTGTAAAAGGTTTTAACAGGGGCAGGGCCCGTGAAATCGAGATGTATTTTAAAGTTCATTTTTAGTACTGAGTTTTTTAAGCAACAAAGAAAAAGGAGGAACCTACCACGTGACGAAGAGCAGAATCCGGGGGAATTCAGTAACAAATCCCCAGTGTTGCGAAAAAATAAACCAGTACACCTAAATGGGACAAATAACTTGTTGTTGAACAAATACTCCACCAGATCAAGAGCGCTTCTTATATGCTCCAATTTCGGCGCCCCTGTGTTGCTTTCGAAATCACGAAATGGGCGAAAGAAGGGGTAGTTAGCGAAGAAACCGACTCGGTTTGTCTGCTGGAAAAAATAAACGAAGGGAATATCGCTGTTCCATCAACAGTGAATGCATGAAATGGCTTTGGGTTTATCTCCTGATGTTACCAAGTGTATTTCAGTCCCGAATCTTGCGATATTTCCCTGTTAAATCCGTATTTTATTGTTGTTGTTCCAGGGAGCGCGACACTCGGAAAATGGCGGCGCGCTCGTCTCCCTCGGATTTCAAGTCTATCTGACAAACAGAGGCCGAGAGCACAGCAGCGGCGGGAGACATTCCTCACACTCGCCGCCAGAGTGAAACCTTTTCATGGAGCCTTTTTTACACACTAGAGGGAGCCACCAACGAAAACTTGAGTCGAACCATATAAACTACTTTGCAGTGGTGGCCATTTTGGCTCCAAACAATCGAAAACTGCAGTGGCAAGTTCAGGAAATCAATACAGCCAGATACGGCCAATACAGCCACTCCTGGAAAAATAAAGTCCGTTGAAAGTCAACAGTAACAGAACTCAATCAAAATGTCTATGGAGTTCTGAGCAAATTTAGAAGTGTCTCTACATCTCAGTATGCAAGTTTTTGTCATGCTGAAAACAGACTGTCGTCTAAAAACATTTTGTGGGCCATGTGTATCCTATCACGTCGAATGATAATTTGCAGACATACAATAATGACATGGTGTTTGAGAGACATTTAAGCATTTATAAGGTCTGGGGCTCACTGCGTCGGACCATCACCTTAAACGACTTTACAGCCACTAGGTGGCACCAAGCATCAAGGAACATTAGTGTTCACCATTATTTTTATCATCATGGAAAGCAGGACAGAAGGGCAGGATGGTTAGACTTCCTTGTGACTCGTCTATGAAGTTGTGTTGTCTGTATTCATACTACTGCACAGTCTCACAACCAGGTAGTCAATGCCCCCCCCCCCCAAAAGAATCTGTGCCACTTGCTGCTTCAAAAAAAAAAAAAAAAAAAAACATTTATTTGTGAAAAGATGATTTTCTTGCAATGCTTCCCACTAGTCCAATCACTCTTAGTGCTTAATCAAAGTGGATGAAAAAAAAAAAAAAGAGTTTTTTTTCCCCCCACAGATATGAACTGTATTTAACCTACATAACTAGGCCTGCCATGTTGTGTAGGCTACTGTTTTTCCAGCAACATTTTACTTTTAGCTTCTACAGTCCATCAATAAAATATGTTCACCATATGCAGTGTTGATTGCAATGCTATCCAGCACAAAAAAGGTAGGCAGGCCTTTTAAGGTGTAGGGATTAGTGTCCGTCACAATGTGACAAAAGATTTTCAGTTGAACTTCAATGTAACACTCAAAAATAATTCACTAAATAGCACAACGTGCTGTCAACACTGAGAAACACTAGACAGACAGCTAGACAGTAAACAACAAGATGTTCACAATCCTCTCCATTTGGCAAAGCGCACAGGCTCATTGCACTAATCCAATTCCAACCCCCATCAGGACCTGGGAATCCTCCTGTAGCCTACATGAGTGCTAACCTCCATAACAACATCATAATTTCTTGTGCCATCATTCTTAGGTGTTAATCTAGGCTAGTTGTTTTGTGTGCAGGTCCTGTTAAATAGGACAACATGCTGCTCTGAAGGCGTTTTTTTTTTAAATATATACTTAGCTTGGTCCTGTTTTTGCTTACAGCTTTGGCTCAACCAAGTTTTCACAATAAAATGTTACAATGTTTAATACTGTGTAGTGATTTCTGATTGTACATGGTGCATACCTTAGACGGCTTGTGTCCATGCTCACAAGTCAAGTTGACAAAACCCATAATTTCACAGGTGCTCGATTTGACAGTGGTTCCAAGCAATTGTTTCCCTGGTATTCCCTGGCCTGTAACAAAATTAAACATTTTTAACGTTGTGATTTTAGTGGTCTGTCAGTTACCCAACCGTTTTAAATGCACGATTAAAAAGTAATCTGCTGCTTGTGTTAAAGACCTATTAAAAGTATTAACTTGAAAAAAGCTCCTTGCTGAAAACACACCTCACTTATTAAACGAGTGTTCAGTTTGACAGGATTTATTAAGCTGAGCCCTCCAAATGAGTCGTGATTTTTGTGGGTTTGAATGTTGCCTTTATTTGACAACATAGAGGTTATCTTACTTACTGCACTGACAGAAACCTTGCGAGTTTTGCATCGATGCCATGTTAAACACTGATGGCCATGTACTTTTGGCCAATCCACACCCTTTTCCAAAATGCAACATGCAATGTTCTCTTGGACCTAAACTGTTATTTTGCCCGATGTCCTGGCTCCTGAACAGTCTCGCTAAAAGCGACTTAACGTTAGCTGGCTAGCTCGCTTAGCTCTCAAAGAACTTCATCGTATAACGTTGGTTAGCGTTAGGATGCGATTACCTGTAGATACAAATAAGTCTCCACAAGACACCATTTTTACATAACAGCTAGTTTTACATGTTAGGGACAAAAAATTAAAGCTAAAAATTCTTTGTCTCTGTTTAACGTCAGTCTCAGACAAGTAGAAGCTCCATCATTTCAAGTCTGCTGTACTAGACGGTCGTTAGCTTCTTAAGCGGCCTATTCATTGGTTGACCATCTAGCTAGGTGGCCAGCATCAGTTTTCTGTGCGTTTATTGCTGCCGAACAATTAGCTGAGGTTAGCTACCATAACTTTTTAGTAAACAAATGTTGTGACAAAAATATTGTGCAAGAGAATTAAATAACTCTAATCTACTAACACACGTAATTTACGTTATAGTGGCACACTTGCATTGTTATTTGTGAGACATTTTTAATTTATTAGTAAAGATTGGATAGCTAACCCTGCCCGCTGTGCGATTATACCGAACGAAACAATTTTGGCCTGTTGAGTGCAAACACTGTAAATATGTACTTTGTCGTTACACGCAAGCTTACCTAATTCGAGTAGCATGTAAACGACGTTTTTCCTCTGTGATGTGTTCCCGTACGTTTTACTGTAAAGCCGAGTATATGGATATTTCTTCCTTACAATAAACTATCTTTAACAAGACTGTCTGGAATACATGTACACTTACCTGCACGGATCAACCAGCCTTGAACCGGAATCGCCCGCCTGCTTGAAACCACGATTTGAGAGTTAAATAAATGCAGGGTTTTGATTGGATTATTTTCCTGTCGATCTTTTCAAAATGGGCGTGCAATTTAAAAATGAATACAATTTAAGTTAGCATGAGTTGTTTTCAAATAGCATAGGCATACGTGTGGAATGAGTATGAATTACTACTTTTCTTCAACGAACTGTGAAGGTTTAATACGTTATAACCACAGCAGTATTATTATATATTTTTACTATGTTCTTTAGCGTTTCTTGAGCAATGATAACCCATCAGGAAGTAAAATAAAGTCGAACTTTAGTGTACCAAATTAAAAGTTCGCATGGGAAGGCGGATCTGGACATTAACCTGGATATCGGACAAATATGACATTGTAATGTTTTCGGAGTGGAAGTTGTAATTATTTAGTATATTAAAATGTGGATACCTGAATACTTGTAGTTTTTGTGGGATAATTATACATTGTTTACTGTCTAATTGCAAAGACTACCTCACTTTAAAGACACATAGACATGTAAATCTGTAGGCAAAATAATTTTTTATTTCTATCAGTTCAGTTGATGAAAGTGAGCAGTAGCGGTTTTAGGCACGGGCGAACCGGGCAGCCGCCCGGGGCGCCATTTCGTGGGGGGCGCCACGAGCGCTTGGGGAAAAAAAATAAAATAAAAAGCTCCGTTTGTCATATCGCTGCAATCGGCACATTGCAGCATTACAGGGGGCGCCAATCGGCACAATGGCGAACTGCAGGCGCCCTTGCTTGCTGAGAAGGTGGCATGCACAGAAGCAGCGTGTCTCTCTGTCTCGAGGGCAGTGCCGTAGCTCCGCACACGCACATAACGCAGAGTGCGTGGGGCACCAAGTGCTTGTGGGGGCACCACCACAAAAATTGGCTCGTGAAAAAATCATCACAATAGGCTAGGTACGTGCTAGTAAGGATATTTTAAAAATGTGCAAAGCATGTTAATATTTATTTTAAGCAATACAAAAGCAACATAGGTCAATTTGCTCCTCTCCCTCTCCATTCTCCTCCTGGTGCCCCCCTCCCCCACCTTTCAGTGGTCTGGTCGATTATTGCTCAGTCTTAGTTTAAGTTTGGCAGACAAATGTTTGGACAAGATATCTAAAGTCGGGAGCGGAAAAAAGAATAGAAAGCGAGATGAATCTCACGCTTGCAGATAAGACAGTGTTTTAAATAAATAAATCATAAATTATAATAAAGCCCTTGCTCCTTACCGTCAACAAACTTTGTAACGTTAGCTCCCAGGCTACTAGCAATGTTCAGACTGTGTTAACAAGTGTTGCAAATGATTAAAGTTGTAAATGATTGATGCTGGCTAGCTAGTTTAGGTTGTGGATATAAATATGGATATGGATATTTGAAAGCAATTCATCATGGTCACTCGACTGTTTTCAGTTAACGTTCGGATAAGACTAGCACTTTCTTCCTTAGGTTGCTAGCTAGCTATGCTGCGGTTGCCCTCAGTCACAAGTACATAGTTCTCGTCGGTTTCCAGGTTCATAGGCCAAGGGCAACATCTGCTGGTGAAACTAATATGAAAAGAAACAATCTTACTGTTACGTAGATTTTCCCTTTTCGTATTTATTTCAAACTCTGTACACAATGTTTTTGTTCTCCCATATGAAACCTTTATAAATGCAAATAGAGTGAATTTTAAATGTACCAGTGATTTACACGTAGGCCTACATAAACCTAATTTATATATGCAGTTTTTTGTACTAAGTTCAAAACTGTATTTCAGTAGAATTCCTATATATTTTGTCTTTTAATTCTGAATGTAGAGCCTGCAGTCATTGCACAAATCTTTGTTTAATAATGGTTGTGGTATTTATTTATTAACCATTAAAAAAAAAATTTTTTTTTACTTTAATATTTGGTGTATTTGTTTGGGGGGGGGGGTGGAGGTGGTCTCGCCCGGGGCGTAAAACACTATAGAACCGCCACTGAAAGTGAGTAGCCCAGCTCTGATATGAGTCTCATTCGACTTGATGAAAATGTCTACTGTGCAGCCTTTTGCATTCAGGGAAGCATTCTGAGTTGAAAATAGGCCCGTTCCAGTGACAAACCCGTCTGTTTGCATTTGTCTGAGTTTGTCTACATACGTCAGGAAGAACTCTGCCTCGCAGCATGGGTGGGCTTTGATCAAGTCGGACAGTCTTTTGTTTACACCACCTGATCTTCGTAGTAGATGACGGAGAGGTCATGTGTTGTGTGTGAGGACAAGGAGGGGGCGGGCGGTTGTAGTAGGGTGCATTGAGACTTCAAGTCAAGTCGAGTTGTTTTTTTAATAGCACATTTAAACAAAACAACAGAGATGTCCCAAAGTGCTGCACAACACAAGGATGAAAAATAACACGACAAAACCATAACCCAAACATCATTAATAGGTATAGCCTACTGACACAAAGCAATAAAATAAAAACGAGATTGACAAATACATAAATAAATAAAAGATTGAGCTTGACAGCATCAGATACACTCCCCAGAACAAGCTAAAAAGAGAGAGAAAAGATATGTCTTCAAACTGGACTAAAATAGCGTATATATAAGATGTGCAGTTCCGTGACAGAGCGCTACACAACACACGTGTTCAGATGTCAATGAACTGCCAGTAGTATCCTGCAATGGCCTTGTCTCTCGTACCTCTTAAACCTCTGTGGCCAGCGTGGTCATGGCACTCCTTCAGTACAGCTTCCTTTTCACGGTCATTAGTAACGACCAGCTGCATGTACTGCCGTTTGGGGCCCAGATAAAATAAGCGTCCCTCTATACATAAAAACGTGGAAAATGACAGCAAAAACGTCATTCAGTAACATGCCATCTACTGGAAAATGTTGGTAGCCTAATCATGCCTAATGATGCAGTCGACGTGTAAAACTACAAGGGAAAATTTAAGTCGCCTTGGATTTGGGATACTGGGATAATAGTAGGCCTATTTACCTAGCCTAGCCTACTTAAATTAAATAATTCTGATTAAATTACGCTTACCTTTCAAAATGAATTGATTGGCTGAGCGCCGAATTTTCCACCGCTCTTGTTTCCCCCAGTGAGGCAACATTTCTCCCTTCTCCATAAAAGTTTTGAAAAGTTCAAAAAACTGAAAACCACTACATGTCGCCATTGTCTCTTGTCACTGTCAGACTCAAATGGGGTAGCTGAGGTTAAATAACTGGCGTCAACGCTCGAGCGTCTCATGTTTGACAGAACAGCGCATGCGCCAAAGCTCGAGCGTCTCATGTTTGACGGAACAGCGCATGCGCAACTTACATAGGACTCACATCGGGCAGCGACTCAGAAGCGGTTGCCACAGACCCTCTTGCAAAATGAGGCTTAAATTGAAGGTTCAGGGCGCCGCCATCTTAACCAATGCGTTCTGCATTCTAAACCCTACTATTCAGTGTTTATAGGTTAATGTAGTGAAAGAGCAGTTTTTAGTCATCAGTTATAGTTGCTAAATTATTGTAGGCTATTAGCGTAAGTTAGCAATGCATACCCAGACAGCACACTTACGTCTTGCCAACGTCGGCTAGATGTTTTTCGCCCGATGTAAAATGCATCGGCACGACGTCTTTGAAAGGACCGTTTGCTCATCGGCAAGATGTTGGGCAGACGTCGGCAAATAGGCGGCAGCAGATGGAGAGCCAACGTAATGCCGATATAATTATATGAGCTCGATGTAACTACATCGGCAAGACGTCTTTGAGAGAGCGCTGGCTCATCGGCCAGATGATGGGCAGACGTCGGCAAATGAGCGACACAGCCGACGGAGTACCAACGTCGTGCCAATGTATTCCTACAGTGAGCCGACGGTTGCCCGCCTTATATCCGATCATATGCCAATATTTATCCGATTTAATTACGACTTAATTACGACCTACTCGGCGCGTCCCACCTGAGCCGCGAGGAAAGCACCCTGACGTTTTGAGGAACAGCTTAAGTTAGTTTCTATAGTAGGATATCACCTGACAACCGCACTTCCATTAAGAAAAACGCCAGAATGTTCTCACTGCTGCAGAAGGGTTGCGCCGTTATTTGTGGTCGACCGGAGCTCACTAAAACCAGAGGTGTCAAAAATTAAAAGTATATTTGTGGTGTATACAACAGTAGCACATGATATTGGGCAGCATACATCATTTACTCCATTGTACCCAGTTAGACTGTGTTATTATTAGGCTACTGAAAAACACTAGAAAACCTAACAAGGACCCACAACCTCAATCCAACCTGTGAATCAACTTATTGTAGAAGTGCATTGGTCTTTTTACCCAGATAAGTTACCTGTGTTGGAAGGGAACCTTTTTTTTTTTTTTTTTTTTTTTACGTTTACAAAAACACAGGAGAGAAAGACTGAATGTCGAAATTACATTAACAATTTATTTAAGATAAAAAAAAGTAAAATGAAAAAAAAAAAGTTATAAATTGCGCCTTTGGCGACCCCCATTCCTGTCTCCGCTCAGGCGCAGGCAGTGGACGCGGCTGCTGGGTTGGCCAACACTGCACCTGCACACACAAATAAAAAGAAACAGAAATTATTTTAAATGGGCCCAAATTTTCTATGTTACTAGTCCTGGGTCACTTTTCAGGAGAGAGACTTTGGGGACAGACAATCAGTTTTCAAGTTTTCCCCCCATTTTTTAAAAGGAACAGTTCAATCTTTTTTGATTTTCACATATTAACAGTATTTCTAAGTGTTGCACATGAACGTATATACCATTTTCCTCTTAGTGTGTTAAGTACTTAGATTCAGTACTCAGAAATTATTAGCATAGCATAATCACTGAAAGTGAATTGGTTCAATAGCATCAAGCCACAAAAGATAACTGGATGGAATTAAATAGCCGTTTTGCACACTGGTGAATGTTACATTCATTTTAAAGTGGTTTATAAGTACATTTGATGATCATTTTGAACCCATAGACTTCCATTGTTATGCTAAAAATAGCTATACTGTCAAACTAGGTATTGCAAACACATAGAGAAAAAAATCTATGTATTCCCATATTTTATCAGGGCTTAAAAACAGATAAGCAAATTCTTGAAATAGGGTGGACTGTTCCTTTAAGGTGATATTATGAATGATTCAACAAGTTACATAGTCTATTAGAACTACCGAGATGGTCGATGAGTAGAACATTGAGAAAGGTGTAAGGGTATGAATGCTTTTTTAACTACTTAAAAAATACATTATATTTAAATTCTCAAAATGTTTGGTATCAATGGCAAACATGACACAGTTATTTTATCTGAGTGCATGTAATTGGTTATATTTTGCATGGACTTACCAAGGATGACGTTATGGATGGGCCTGGCCTTCAACCCCGTCTTCTGGCCCCTGCCACACCAATTTAGTTGAGTGGCGAGCTGCTGGTCAAATAATTTCGCACACACCCTCCAGACAGTTTCCTTTGTATTCTTCCCCCATAGTTGTCCAATCTGTTCAAGCAAAAAGCAAAGAAAGACAAATCAGTTGGCTTGCTGCATGATTATCTAACAATAAAATGGGCCTCGTTTGCTTGTGTGAGACACCGATGAGACGTACCACTTTAGTTCGGAAGTCCCTGTTTGCCTGCAGTTTGGCGTCAAATGACTCGAGGTCCACCACTGACCCTAACGGCAACATGGGCAGGGAGATGGACTCAGGGGTGTGCCTGCTCTGAAGGAGGCAGATAATATGGTCCACCTTCACCTGCAGTTCCCCCATCTGCTCCATAAGGAATTTTTCGACAGCTGCAGAAAGCAGGATGACAATGTAAAATACATGTGCAATTTTTAACTGTGGCGAGGTCTTTTTAATAATACAAATTCAAAACAATGTTACTGATGACTGCACAGAGACATTGGCCATACCTGTGCATGGAGTTGGGGCCGAAATGACTCGTTGGCGCTGCTGGGCTGGAGCTGGAGGTATGAAAAGAGGAAAGAGTGACAAAGCACTTTACTTTAGTCTTAGCTTAACATCTTCTGCACGTTAACATGATGGCTTTTGATATTTAGATTGGGCTAAGAAATTGGGGAGAAGGGGGGAGGAAAGAGTGAAGGTCCATAGGCCTCATGGACCTCATGGCTTTTTGAACCTGTCTGGGGGATTGGTGTATATGGAGAGGTAGACTAGGCAAATTCAACACAATTTTACTGACGACCGCACAGAGACATTGACCATACCTGATGAAGTTGGGGCTGGGCTCCCCCTTTGCAGCTGCTGGCCTTGAGCTGAAGGCATGAAAAGAGGAAAGAGTCACAAAGCAATGTGAATAAGATATGCAGGTAATTTACTCACAAACTCTAAAACATTACTGATTACATGTTACTGTCTTCACAAAGTAATCTGTTACAATATCACTGTATTTGAAATGTAAGGCATTGCACTACTCTTGCAATACTGAAGTTAGTCTAGTCAAATTGCAATTTACAGTATTCTTATATATGCTTCGCGTTGGTTGATTATCTAACAGTAAAATGGGCCTTGTTTGCTTGTGTGAGACACAGATGAGATGTGCCAGTGATTACCTAGCTCTAGCTAAGTCTCCGCAACTGTCTTCCTTACAACTTTAGAAAGCAGGATGAAAATGTAAAACACAGTATAATAGCCTGCAGGCTGTCGAGTAGACGGGTCTACTCCCTGTCAGACAACCTAGAACGTACACATTTCTTGCCAGGGCTTAAAAGATCAAGTTCTTGAAGTGGGGTGGACTGTTCCTTAAAAACAATGTTTGAGTTCAATATTATATAAGGAGAACTAATTGGTGACATGCACTTTAACAGGCAACACAGAGGAACTTAAACGATGGGACAGGTCTGTCCACACCTCAGACCTGAACACAGACAAGGTTTTTAGGTGAGGGCGAGCATCTGCTGGCAGTACTGTATGGTGGCTCTTCAGGGTTTTTTTTGTCTGTGAAGTCAAATAGACAACTTGTGTGAGACATATAAATTGCACCTTTGGCGACCCCCCCATTACGGTCCCCGCTCAGGGGCAGCCAATTCTTAATGGCCGCCTCAGCCTCGGCCTCTGTGGACGGCACTGCTGGGTTGGCCAACACAGCATCTGCACACACAAAGAAAAAGAAATTAGGCTATTTATTTTAAATAGGCCTAAATTGTCTATGTTGCTGATCACTGTGCACAATTTCCTAACCAGGTAGAACATGAAGCAGCCTTTAAGAGGACGAATATCGGTTGACCAAGTCTGAATTTTTTTCTTTTGGTGAAGCAGCGATAAAAGATAGTGATGCCAGTTTGAGTTGTTCTGGGGGTTGTTTTACCTACCCGATCACGTCGGCTGTTCATTTTTTTTTTTTTAATGCCTTCCATCCTCCCCTCGAGGTCTGCCTTATGCTGTGCTTTCAGATTCTCATAGAATCTATTGCAAGCTTCTGCAAGACATTAAGAAATAGTTAACATACTTTTGACCGGATAAGTGAATGAGTGAGTAAACTTTATTAATTCCCAAAGGGGAAGTTGCCACCTGGCCACCCAATATATAGAAAAGACAACACAATAAATAACACAATAAATAAGAGCCATCGTAGTCAATCATAAAAACACAAAAAAATCACAATTGTTTATTGAGACTGGGACTGCAAACTCAAATTGATGGGATAGATAAAGTTATCTGAATCCTGAACAATATTAAAATAATACTTAGTAGCTATTGTTAACACTTGACACTTACTTCTAATTACGTTTTCAGGGCCCAAGTTTTCGCCTTCGTCTTCAATGGCTTGAATGATGGTATTTGTAACATCCTCATTATGAGGTGACCTAAAGCTGAAGACAAAACACAGTATTGGACTCAAGATTTTGATTACTTTTCAATTCATTAAAGAAGTTATCTGGTGCTGGAAGCATATTGGGTTGTTTTTTGCATCTCTGGGAGTAAACATGCTCACCGAGAGCATAATGTAGTCAATTCAGTGTGTTTTGAGAAAGTTTGATTATACCGCAGTAGCCATGATAGCCACTTTAGCCATGCCATATAAAAGGCGAGGGCATAATTTACACCACATTTCAAAAACTCCTACAAAGTTGCCTTCCGCACACACAGGACTTCTGAGGTATTGAGTTTACAAAACTCATGTGTACTTTTTCCGAAGACATGATGAGCTCTAGACACTTTTGTTTGTGTTTATAGACCCTCCGCGTAGTACCAGGTCCAGAGCTCCTCATGTTTTCGGAAAAAGTGCACAGAGGCTATCGTGACACTCGATTGACGGGCTTATGCTCTCAGTAACGATATTTACTCCCAGAGATGCAAAAACAAACAACAACCCATTAGCTACGTCATTAGTTAAACTTCCCTCATGAACCTCACTTTGCTATCTGACAGGCACTATACAGTCAGACATAAAAGAAAAACCACGTCAAAGTTTTTGAGGCAGAATAGCCTACTTGAAAAAGGTATGGTATGACACCCCACCAACGGACAGTGAGCTCTAGGTGACCCCTGTACATGAAATCTGATCTTAAATCTGACACCATACACCATTGAGTTCCCCATGTATGAAAACACAAAAAATCATGCCATTTTCAAATTTATACCTTGTTTAGTCCAAAAGAAAAGTGATTGTGAGATTTTTATCTGGAGGCGGCGGCCATATTGGATTTTGGCCCGTTTGAGGCATTTCGGTACATTTTTGAGCCCGGCATACAGCAGATTTTGATTCAGCACCCTTGAATACCCCTAAATCAGTTGTATGCCAAAAATCTTAGAATAAGTATCGAACGTGTCAACTTTTTTTTCAGTAGCATATTTTTCATTGAAATATTGACAAGACATTTTGACTAGACAATACATTGATATTTACCCATACATGTAAAGAAACCAGAACATTTAAGTGAATAAATAAACTTATGTGTAATACAGTAAAGTGTCAGGTTGGTAAGTATCAAATGCAGCAAGAAAAGCAGTAAGCAAAAGTGATGCACAAGAACATCAAGATAGGAGCAAAGGGCATCTGTGGCCTAATGGAGTCAAGAATAAATGGGCATTGTGTCCTCTACTGTAAGTTGCGTTGAATAAAAGCATGTGATAATTGTAATGTAATTGTATGTCACTACCATAGCTTCCAAAACACTCCATCACTGTATAAAATGTGCCAAATCAATATCTTTTCAAATATTCAGATGATTCAACATTAGTCACTCTCTTCACAAAAGCCGATGATGACTCTTTGTACCAAAACAATGTGGACTGGTTAATTAAATGGTGTGATAATAACTACCTTATCATTAACACAGTGAAGACAGAGGAGGTAATCTTTGGAAAACCTCCTCTCCAGCTTCCCAAAGTTAAAGTAATCCATAACTCAGACATCGCTCAAGTCCCATCCTACAAATACCTGGGTGTTATGATTGACCAAAACCTGACATGGACTGATCACATAGAATTCATTTGTAAAAAAATACAACAACGTATATATTTCCTGCGAAGACTAAGATCTTTTGGTGCCAGCGCCCAAATAATTTTTTAGTTTTTTACATCTGTGATCCAGAGTGTTATGCTTTACTGCAGTACAGCTTGGTATAGCAGCCTCTCTGTCAAGGATAAAGCTAAACTCCAGCACCAAATAAAAATCTGCTCTAAGATCATTGGCCAGCCCATAGCACACCTATTCCAGGAAGCTCACAACAAAAGTATGCTCAGACTGGCCACATGCATCTCCAATGATGCTACGCACATCCTACACCAAGAATATCAACTACTACCTTCAAATAGGCGCTTCAGAGTCCCCTTCTTCAACCGCAACAGACGTAAACATTCTTTTATACACCAATCAATTCTCTTACTGAATTTGCAACATGCAATTTAATCAATGTCCCTCATGTTATGTATGGCTGTTTTTATGTACAGTGAAGAAAACAAGTATTTGAACACCCTGCTATTTTGCTATTTCTCCCACTTAGAAATCATGGAGGGGTCTGAAATTGTCATCGTAGGTGCATGTCCACTGTGAGAGAGATAAACTAAAAAGAAAAATCCAGAAATCACAATGCATGATTTTTTAATGATTTATTTGTGTGATATAGCGGCAAATAAGTATTTGAACACCTGAGAAAATGAACGTTAATATTTGGTACAGTAGCCTTTGTTTGCTATTACAGAGGTCAAACGTTCCAGGTTTGCACATACTGCAGGAGGGATCCTGGCCCACTCCTCCACACAGATCTTCTCTAGATCAGTCAGGTTTCTGGGCTGTCGAGTTTGAGCTCCCTCCAAAGATTTTCGATTGGGTTCAGGTCTGGAGACTGGCTGGGCCATGCTAGAACCTTGATATGCTTCTTACGGAGCCAGTCCTTGGTTTTCCTGGCTGTGTGCTTTGGGTCGTTGTCGTGTTGGAAGACCCAGCCACGACCCATCTTCAATGCTCTGACTGAGGGAAGGAGGTTGTTCCCCAAAATCTCACAATACACGGCTGCAGTCATCCTCTCTTTAATGCAGTGCACTCGTCCTGTCCCATGTGCAGAAAAACACCCCCAAAGCATGATGCTACCACCCCCATGCTTCACAGTAGGGATGGTGTTCTTCGGATTGTACTCTTCATTCTTCTTCCTCCAAACACGCTTAGTGGAATTATGACCAAAAAGTTCTATTTTGGTCTCATCTGACCACAAAACTTTCTCCCATGACTCCTCTGTATCATCCAAATGGTCATATGCAAACTTAAGACGGGCCTTGACATGTGCTGATTTAAGCAGGGGAACCTTTCGTGCCATGCATGATTTCAAATCATGACGTCTTAGTGTATTACCTACAGTAACCTTGGAAACGTTGGTCCCAGTTCTTTTCAGGTCATTGACCAACTCCTGTCGTGTAGTTCCGGGCTGATTCCTCACCTTTCTTAGAATCATTGAGACCCCACGAGGTGATATCTTGCATGGGGCTCCACTCCGATTGAGATTGACCGTCATGTTTAGCTTCTTCCATTTTCTAATGATTGCTCCAACAGTGGACCTTTTTTCACCAAGCTGCTTGGCAATTGCTCCGTAGCCCTTTCCAGCCTTGTGGAGGTGTACAATTTTCTCTCTTGTGTCGTTGGACAGCTCTTTGGTCTTCGCCATGTTACAAGTTAAAGTCTTGCTGATTGTATGGGGTGGACAGGTGTCTTTATGCAGCTAACGACTTCAAACAGGTGCATCTGATTAAGGATGATACATGGAGTGCAGGTGGACTTCTAATGGGCGGACTAACAGGTCCTTCAGGGTCAGAATTCTAGATGACACACAGGTGTTCAAATACTTATTTGCAGCTGTATCACTCAAATAAATCGTTAAAAAATCATGCATTGTGATTTCTGGATTTTTTTATCTCTCTCACAGTGGACATGCACCTACGATGACAATTTCAGACCCCTCCATGATTTCTAAGTGGGAGAAATAGCAAAATAGCAGGGTGTTCAAATACTTGTTTTCTTCACTGTATGTCTGTATGAAGGTCTGTGTCCTCCATCTTGCCTTTACCCTTGACAATGGTGGTGGGATACTGTACTGTTATTGTGATGTTATATGTGTGTTTGTCTTCGAGCGAGTCATGTTTCAGGGATGCAAACTGAATTTCAGTGCAAACTGACAATAAAGTAATATCGTATCGTATCGTATCGTAAAATAAATGTTTAAAGCATAAAGTTTCTCAGACATTTGGACAAGCCATAGCATACTCTAAGCTTGTAGTCTGGTAGGATGTAGAAAACTTGTAGGAGGAGAAATAATAAGATATATATATTAAATATTTGCAACAAAAAGGTTGGTACTGTCCCTGGCATCCGTGGTGATGTCTCGAAGTGCTGACAGCACAGATGAGAGCTCTGGTGTGGAGTCCAGTTCTGTCTCAAGTTAACCATCCATCCCTTTGTCCAGCCTGTCTGAGTCACCTAAAGGAAAACTGATGAGATGTTTGAAATGTTAATTTACAATACTATTCAAAATGTAATGTGTAAGGCCAGGTTGCAAGAGTCAAGTTTTAGCTACTCAATAAACTTTACAAGCAAGGGTGCTTTAAAGCGTCTCTCTCTCTCTCTCTCTCTCTCTCTCTCTCTCTCTCTCTCTCTCTCTCTCTCTCTCTCTCTCGTATTAACACAGTCTATGTTTTTAACACATGTACTTCCTCTTAAGTATAGCACAGGTGAAGAACTGAGTCAGTGGAAATAATTTGACGGTATTGTCAGTCACTTATGTCAACTTCATTACTAGCTGACGAACCTTAGCAGGCTGTAGCTTGCGCTAGCTGTGCGAGCTAAGACTGTATTGAACTTCAAAGACGGCCGAGACAAAACTCAAATCAAACTCTCCTTCAACGCTATTATACTGACTTTCTACTATAGTCATTCTACTGACCAATTGTAGCAGTCAAATAAGCTTGATAATGGCAGATTGAGTAATATTATGTTGCAGTAGAGTCATTCGGGAGCTAGTTTGACACCAGGGTTAACATGCTAACATTTCTGAGGTGATTTCAGGCTACGGGGCTAACAGCGATGCTACATATTAGTAATGATGGCAGATAAACAGTAGTGTAATGTCACTTACCATAAAAATGTAAAGAAACATTCTTTGATGGTCCTTTAGAACAATTAACAGCAACGTCAGACATCCTGGATGTAACATATCATTGAATATGCTGGAAATGATATAGTCGTGAAATACCCGATGACAGCCGAAGAGTCGACAGAGTTCTCAGGCTGAGAATCTCAGCCTCACGTCAGCAGCGGTGGCCGGCTGCTGTCAATCAAACTGACCACGCCCCCAATTATTCACAAAATTAAAACTTCACTGTGCTTAAAGCAAATGCATTCTAAAAAAATTCACCCCCCTCAGAGTTGTCATGGACCCCCAAACTATCAAAAGACACTAAAACCATTTTTTTGAACCAGGCTGTAAATATGTTTATTTTAGCTGTGAAAATGGACTTTAACATGGGAAATTGCTCCCTTTTGCAGCCAGCCCCCAAAGTACAAAATGGGTACTGCAGCCTTAGAACGTTCATTTCCTGTTTTCTTTGGGTGCTCTGGGTTATTGGTGTTCGGTCCTGCTCAGCTCCCCCCTGCTGGCAGGAGGCCCTTTGCTAAAGCTGTGGATAGCCAGTGGGCTATCTTATTGGGTCTGCTTCAGTTTGATGTTTTTCTTTGTTTCTCTGTCTTTGTTAGTTGAATCAATGTTTGTGTAAATGTAACTTTATTTCTGTGTGTTTTAGTAATCACATTTGCCAACTGTTTGTTTATGCCTGTGAGAGTCTCTCATTGCCCACTGCACACTAGTACTGGTGGGAGGCCCATATAAGCTGTGGATCATCAGTGGTTCACATACTACCTTCCCCTTGTAACTACACACATATATATATATAGTTGTGCAGTTTGTTTGTTGGCTTGAATGTGTTTATTCTTTTTGTTTTTTTATCCCCTCCCGCTCTCTCTAATTACTTTTGTTTGTTTGCTTTCAAGGTGCTGGGTGTCCAAGGCAGGGTGGCAGCCGATCCCTTAGGTGGTGGCTCCTCTCTTCGTGTGTGTGTGCACGTATGTTTTGGATTTCTTCCGTGTGCTGTGCTTTTTGATTTATTCTACCTGTGTATATATGTAAATATATATATATATATATATATATATATATATATATATATATGGTTTGCAGTGTTTAATTTTATATGATTTATTTCAATTTGGTTTGCAGTGAGTGTGACACGTGTGCCTCTTTGGCTCCTGCCCCCTGCTGGTAGGCCTCAGCCCTGGTGGTATTTAGTTTCATCCACCCCTTTCTAGCTGTTTCTCATGCATATGACTCAGTGCCTGGAGTGAGTGAATGAGTGTTTGTGTTTTTTTAAGAAAAAAAGGAAGATGACAAAATTAACTTTTGTACATATTGACTTTGAACGTAAAATAAAAGAACCTTTTGCATTTTCATAACTGTGGTCTCTGGTGTCTTGAGTCAAGCGAACATTGTGTGCCAACCTTTTGGTGTTTCTGGTCAATATTCTGGGGGTGAGAGTCCCCCGGTGGCGTAGTCAGCAATTGCTCTTTCACTGTAGGTTGAAACTATTTAATATAAGCTCTTTTGCATAGGTCACACTTAGCTTAGCCATCTTTCTTTGGGCTTAATTTGCATGAAACAGTGAAATCCACAAATATTACAATTCCTCTTACAAACATATACCAATTCTGGTGCTTACTTTGTTGGAAATACAGCTGGAAATGTTTCACTGACATGAACAGAAAAGTAAACGAGCATGATTATGGGTATGGCTTGTTATTCAAACAGTACGGTAAATTTCCTCCTGTGCGACAGAAACTCACTAGCCGTCGCATGTTCTGTGACGTCATTTTTAGCACAATTTCAGATAAACGTTTCTTACAAGACAATGACAACAGTTTTCCGATCGAGACAAATATGTTTTGCATGGGTTTCTCTGGTGTCCAACATACCAACATCAAGGCATGTTGTGCCTCCTATGTGAAGTTATGTCATGTCAAAGTAACGCTAAAATGAATGGAAGTCTATGGAATGCTAAATGATACTGGGCCGTTTCTGGATGGGCCCTTTTACCCATGAGGATTTAACTTTAAGTTAGCCGGCTTTTACAGTCAGTGATGCATTGTGGGATGAAAATGTTGCATGATGATTAAAAATTGTGTCAGACTTGCCAGAAAGGGGTTAGGATCTCACCAAAATGCATGTAGACGAATGTAGACAAATCGTGCAAGCGCTTGCAGTTGCTTCCACACAACTACAAGTGACTAACTAACGCCTCTGTGGTGACGCAGCTTTGCCCTCATTGGTTTAAATTCACTAACGTCTATGCACGTGTGTTGTGCGGCGCTCTGGCACTGAGCTTCTCATCTTATATTTACAATATTTAAGTCCAGTTTGAAGACATATCTTTTTTCTCTCTTTTTAGCGACAAACGAATTTGTAACTCGAACCAGACTATTGTGTCAGACTTGTCCGAAAGGTGTGAAGATGTCATTAAAATGCGACCATGTCATATGACCTGAAAACTCCATAGACAGTGGAAGAAATGAGCTACATTCGATTTGATATAAACGTTTGCAGTCAGTGATCCATTGTGGGATGAAAATGTTGCATGATGGTTAGAAATTGTGTCAGACTTATACACCCTTAAAAAAACAGGTTCCTTATGGAACCTAAAAAGGTTCCATCCTTTAGTACAAATAAGGCACCCTAAATGGTTCCAAATGGAACCTTTTTTAAAAGGTTCTTTGTAAAGAACCATTGGAGGTGCCATTTATGTATGTACTAATGTTTCAATATAGAACCATTTATTATTATTATTATTATTATTATTATTATTATTATTGTTATTATACTATAATCTATTTTAATTATGACACCACAACAAGTCAAATACCACTCATTTATTATACTTTAAGTCAATATTGAATACACATAGAGTTAAGGTGTTAAACATCTCAACAATTAAATAGAAAAATAAAGATTTATATTTTGCAAACAAACACAAGAGCACACACACACACACACACACAGACACAGTATTGGTATCATCATGCAAATGACTGTAACATTTTTTCAACACGTAAGACGGGTAGAGAAGGCTTGGCTGCAGCCAAATTTAACCGCCTCTCAAAAAAATATAAAGGTATGGCAAGCCTCTTTGGGGTACTGGATGTCAAATAAAAAATATAAAGAAAATATACACAACAGTCCTAAAGTGGCATCGATGTCTGGGGAGGGTGGGATGATGCATTCTCCATCCATCTTGATGGACACCATATCTGGGGTTAGAGGGGAATTTTCGCGCCGCATCAAAACTGTTGCAAACTTCCTTTGTGAACTTCCTTTCCTTTTTCACTAAGCTTAAATTATTTACAGTTAATGTTCAGAAACAAAAAAATGGACTGCTTACTTCATTAATGCATAACAAATATTTAGGGTTCTCTTTCATCACGGTGGGGAGAAGCAGGACCGCAGCATTTTTCCGCATCCCTGAAAATAATTAGACATGACAAAAATAATTAGACATGACATGGCATACATCTAATGTAATGCACATAGCTAGGTTTTTACAGATGAAAGCTTTGATTGGAATATAAAGAATAACTTCCTTACATGTTGATGTGACTTGAACGGCCGTCAATATGGCTGTTTTCAGTGGGCCCTTGGAAGCCCCCACAATCTTCTCGGCTGCTTCTTCGAGAAACATGCTGAGCAGGGAGTCCAGGTCCTGGCCAAAGGGCAGTCACATTTCGTGGAGTAACTGGAAAGAGAACAAAGATTTTTTTTGTATTTCCAGTTGTCCAGCTGTTTTGAGCAGACAATCCAAATAATAGGAGCTGAATTTACCAGTCGAGGATGTTTGAGAAAGGGGAACTGTTGGAAAAACTCTGACGATGAAGAGGTTTTATGTGCCGATGTTCTGGTGTGCAGAGTCCTTTCCATCCTCCATTCAATGTCGGCAAAGTTTAGCCTGATCTTCTTAAGCTCTGCATCAATGGCCTTCAGGTGTTCAGAGATGCTCTGGCCATCTTCCCCTTCCACTACTTCTGTTGTGAGCTAAGAAGTGAATGACAACAATAACAGTTATCGATAAAAGGAACATCCGTTTGCAAACATTTACCATCACCCGAACGAGCCTAGTTTAGTACTTACAAATCCAGATAGGCTTCCGTCCATAACAAATGGGTGCCAGGTTATTAAGGTGCCGAGGACATCACTGTACATCTTGTGACTTGGATACCTGTATTGTGGAAAAATGTGTATGTTATCTACAACATATTTGACATTAGCTTGGTATTACAAGCATTCACACAGACACATTGCTGTATTTACCAAGTATATCGCGTCATGTCATCAAATAACTGTGTGATTAAAGCCGTTCTTATGTGTGATTTGTCTTTTTTGTAGAATGCAGGGTCTCTGTTAGCCAGTGCCTCCCTGACTTCTGGGCTTAAAGTGGGGAGGGTATAAAGAGTACGCCAGGCAGTTGTTTGTATTTGAACTGGTGCTTTCGGGATTGCTGAATTGGCTGGGGGATGATCATTTCTGAGTTTAAAAAGAAGAAAAAAAGCAGAAACATAAAGACAGTCATAGTACAGTCACATTACATAAAATATAAACAGGCAATGTGAGAAATATATGACTTGGTCATGTTACTAACTCAAGAAGCATGGTAACACCGTTTTACAAACAACTACAGCATATGCATCTTATAACAAAACAAAACTTTTGAGAATATGAATGCTATTGTACATACTGTTTTGGCAGAGGGCTTTTTATTTTTCCCAATTCTGATAAAAATTTCACTTGTTGTTTTAATTTTGGGAAGAGGCGTGCCACCATACTCTCCGTTAAACCCAAAAGGGTTTCCCCATCAATATCCTCATCTAGGGAGAGAACACACACACACACACACACACACACACACACACACACACACACACACACAGATACATAGAGATTTTAAACAGTATACTTAGCTACCAAGACATTGTAGCCCCTGGTGCTTATTTGGTATTTGATGGAATTTAGCAAGACTTGGTATGGTATGTACAGTAAGATTCAATCTTTAAGTTAACTGTCATGTGTGACAAACCCTTTTAGCTTCGTCTGCTTCCCCCTGGTGTTCTGTGTGTGTTTGTGACTGGCTGTGTCTTGCTCCAGGTGCTGATTAGGCCCAGCTACACCTGTGGGGAGTTGTGCCCTTGATTGAATGCAGCTCATATCAGCTGACCTGGGAGCAAGGCGGGGAGAGCAGCTGACTTCCTTGGTCATTCAAGCGTTTTGCGTTTTGTTGAGAAACACTCTGAAGCAATAAAACTCGCTTTTTTGTGAACCTTAAAACGACTTTGCGCTGCTTTCTTGTCCCAACTTGAGCCAGTTGTGACACATGTAACCAGCACGGCTGTTTATGTATGTTTATGTATCTTTTATACACTGCATGATGAAGGCTAATGGCAGTTTTATCGTCAACGACATAGAGATCAAGGGGGTGATAGTCCTTTTGTTCACCAGGTTGGGTGATAATCCATTGACCTCCATCATCTCTGACCTCATATGCATGCAAATGATTGTTGTACTGAGAGGGGATCAACATTTTTGAAAACAAAAGCCAGGTGCTTCTGAAGCGTAGTATCTTCCTGATTCTCAAAAAAACTGGGATGTCCTCCTCAACTACGTCCAGGACAAAAACGTTGTTGACAATATATGTAACATTGTCAATGCACAGCTTGTTGACCACCAAAACACTCTCATCCTTTTCAATGTTTTCTACACCGAATCTCTGTGCAAGGCCTAAACAGATCTGCTGTGAAAGAGACCTCACTGGACGAGAACATTGTTTCTCAGTGTATTCATCATGCTCTTCTTAATGGATGGAGCAAGGATTTTGTCTCCAATCTCTCTACATAAAAGGTAGAGCTCCCAATGCATATTTCCCTCTGGAATGTGATGGCCAATGATAAAAGGTAACGGGCGAAAAAGGCACCATCTCTCACTTGCAGAGCCTGGTAGACGCCCCTGTCTGATTGACTGTTTGTTTATTTTTTGTGGTTTATTTCCCCGGTCATTCTTTCCAAATTCAAACGCTTCAATTTCACTACAGATGTTGTCCAGAGAAATAATTTTGTCTTCGTGTAGGCTGAAAAAAAGTTGGGACAGCACTTGTGGGATGGCACCTTCTAAAAAGTCGTGCATCAAATCAGGTGGAAAACATGAAGACACACCAAAATACTCCAGAGCATGGAAGGGGCAGTCACTAACAACACCATAAGTTTGTTTAGATATGTCAGGATTTTCTCTAAGAGCTTGCAAGTGGTAGGTGTGTACATCATGCGATCTGATGGTGACTTCATCTTCTGAGAGCTTGTTTTCAATGTCAGAGTGGTCAATCATACAGTAACGGCACACACGGCCATGGCTAAAACTACATGAAAACCATGCCAGTTTATGGGCCGAGAGATTGTCAGCTGATACTGTAGCCAGCACTGCCCGGAAATGATGTTCACCATTGTTGTTAATTGTGAAGCCATCTCTATAGAGACGTTGAAGGTCTCTGACTAGTGGATTCAATATATCATCATATGTATACTTTCTAAGTAACTGGTGCGTCACGAGTATTCACAGATATGGATGTGTCTTAGTTGTGTCCTGTATTTTGGTTCAATATTTCCAATGAAAAAATAGAACGCACAAATTTTGTGAATGGCTTTGTTAGAGCCGAGGGGATTTACAACTTCAAATTCGTCTGTGTATAAATGAAGCCTGATTATGTTCTCATCGCCATTGAATGGGAACTTTTGAAAAATCTCTCCATCTGTGAAGTAATTTAAAAAACCTTCTTCACTGACTCTACCATGTCTTACATTTTGAAAGATATCGTCTTTGGCCAAAATAACTTTTAATAATTCCTCGATGGGAATGTATTGGCATGTCTCGGGGGAGGCCCTGTCATTGACTCCCAACACAAACTGTACTGGAGCTATCATACTTAAGTCAGTGGCTGCAAATTGGAGTAATTAAGTGTGCTTGCAAAAAGCACACTTATTGTTATCCCACCGTTTATTATTAAGTGTGCTTGCAGAGCACACTTATTGTTATCTCCCCGTTTATTATTATTATTAAGTGTGCTTGCAGAGCACACTTATTGTTATCTCCCCGTTTATTATTCTTCTTCTCCTGAACCAGATCTTGAAGACGCTACTAGTCCTCAGGCTTTGGAGATAGAGACACCGTTCCAACTCTAAAACGACCGGCCCGGTTTGGACATGACCGCCTACATTTCGGTATACCGTACCTCTTGTCGTTCGTCCGTTATTGTCGTTTTTCTGCAACTTCTTGGCCCATTGAAAATGAATGGCAGAATGTTGGCACGCATATTTGCAAGCACACTTTTTGCATTTTCTGCGGGAATGCAGTCTAGTTATTATTATTCTCCTAGACCAGATTTTGAAGACGCTACTAGTCCTCAGGCTTTGGAGATAGAGACACCGTTCCAACTCTAAAACATCAGGCCCGGTTTGGACATGACCGCCTACATTTCGGTATACCGTACCTCTTGTCGTTCGTCCGTTATTGTCGTTTTTCTGCAACTTTTTGGCCCATTGAAAATGAATGGCGGAATGTTGGCACGCATATTTGCAAGCACACTTTTTGCATTTTCTGCGGGAATGCAGTCTAGTTATTAAGTGTGCTTGCAGAGCACACTTATTGTTATTAAGTGTGCTTGCAGAGCACACTTATTGTTATCTCCCCGTTTATTATTCTTCTTCTCCTGAACCAGATCTTGAAGACGCTACTAGTCCTCAGGCTTTGGAGATAGAGACACCGTTCCAACTCTAAAACGACCGGCCCGGTTTGGACATGACCGCCTACATTTCGGTATACCGTACCTCTTGTCGTTCGTCCGTTATTGTCGTTTTTCTGCAACTTTTTGGCCCATTGAAAATGAATGGCGGAATGTTGGCACACATATTTGCAAGCACACTTTTTGCATTTTCTGCGGGAATGCAGTCTAGTTATTATTATTCTCCTGTCCTGGATTTTTCAGACGTTACTACTCCTCAGGCTTTCGAGATAGAGACACTGTTCCAACTCTAAAACGACCGGCCCGGTTTGGACCAGACCGCCCACAATTCTGTATACCGTACCTCTTGTCGTTCGTCCGTTATTGTCGTTTTTCTGCAACTTTTCCGCCATTGAAAATGAATGCCGGAATGTTCAGGCTGATGATGTCACAGTGCACTGCTCTGCCCTCACTCTAACCTCCACTCGGTTTTTTAATGATTAAAACTCAACCGCTTAACCTATAAACTTGATTTAAACTTTGTAAGAGAGGTCTGGGATCTGACTGTGACCTGTGTAAAATTCATGCGGCAACTCCTTGAACTGTTTGAGGCAGGACAGTTTAAAAATGGTGTCAGACAGTCTATGGGATTTTGCCATACATTTCATCATCTTACTGTAAACAGGTCAGGGTGCATGTCTGAAGTTTTAAATGATCAAAACTCAACCGTTTAACCTAGAAACTTGATTTAAACTTTGTAAGAGAGGTCTGGGATCTGACTGTGAGCTGTGAAATTTTGATGCGGCAACTACTTAAACTGTTTGAAACAGGACAGTTTAAAAATGGTGAAAGAGAGGCAGACAATACTGTGGCAGTTGCACCTGGACCAACTGCCATTTTTTAAATGTGGAATGTTCAGGAATAGAACTCTCGTGATGTCATAATACCCATGCCATGGCCTGCATAATGTTCTGCCATGGGAGTGTATTGCAGCCTATAGTGCCAATTGGTAAAAACTAAATAATTCCCACATATATTTGCTCTGATGATCACAAACCTTGGCACATGCAAGCACACTTTTGCATTTTCTGCGGGAATGCAGTCTAGTTTGTATTCAGATTGGACAAATTCAAATGTTCGGTCAAATAATGTTGTGTCTGACAAGAGATGGCTTAAATCCTCATCGTCTTTGATGCCAACGTCTAATTGTTCTAAATGAAACTTGATAATGTTGGCGTATTGTTCCTAAAAAAATTGTAAAATAAATTTTAGATCGGTCACAATGGTGTCTTGGGTCAATTTTGGAAGGAGATGTTTTTCTTGAAGGTTCAGGATAAAGAGAGAAACGTGCTTTTTTAGTCCCGATAACAGAGTCTCTAAGCTATGACCAGGCAGAGGTTCTTCTACCTTTTGGTCTTCTACATTTTGGTCAGAGTCCGATTCAGGTTCCGAATTTATTTCTTCATGAGGCACAGTTTTTGTTTGCACATAGTTCCTGTGGTGTCTGTATAAGTGTGTCCTCAGGGCTCCAACACTTTTGTATGTTTTTCTGCATGCCTCAACAACACACTGCGCTTGAAAATCAGGTTGGTGTTGGTGCGTGAGCTGCAAGTGGCTGAGATGTTTTGGGATAGTGAACTTCACAACACTACAAAATATAGAAAAAGAAAAAAACGCTCCATTATCATGAAAAATTGGGTGTGTTACCAAAGTAGATCTGTTTAGCCTCGCTTAAAGAATTCTGCTCCAGCCACAGACAGACCTCATGGGTGGACCAAGCATCAGCCATGTTTCCTAGAAAAATAGACAATCCTTGTCTATTGTGTCTCTACTCTGTGTCCTCCTCTATTGCTTATGTCCCCCTTGATTGTAAGTCGCTTTGGATAAAAGCGTCTGCCAAATGCAATGTAATGTAATGTAATGTAATCTAGAAAGAATACACACACACACACACACACACACACACACACAATTGTTAAAGTGCTCAAAATTCTTAATGTACTTCACAACACTACAGGGTGTCAAAAAAGTACTCACTTTAAATCATTGCAATGTAGGGATTAAATAAACAAATAAATAAATAATAATTTCAAGGTGCAGTATTTATAGACAGCATTTTGTTGTTTTGTCACATCCTGACATTGCCAATTACACACAATTCTCTTGGTACTTTTGTGCATTCACTTTCAAAGGCTACATTCACTTTCACTGACTGATGGAGCAGGTCTCATATAGCAGCACTTTAGACATTAGGCAGTGGCAGAACAATAAAGTATATTCATACCATTACAATATGGAAATTACATGGATTTAAATATATGTAATCGACGTCTTCCTGCACAGTATGCCACTCCAGACTCGAACCTGCTGGAGACGTTAAGAATACAGGGTAAAACTTAATATCCCAGTCATTCTAATTTTAGGTCTGGCTTTGAATACACGGCAAAACAGCTAGAACTAGTAGCCTACGTTAAGACCAATATTTTCCCTGCATCTGTCCCAAGAAGCAAAGACGTTGACGCCGATATATTTGGCCCAAATCTTACACAGCCTCTACTTGACACAAAGGCCGTTTTCTGGGTGCACCATATAGCCTAGCAGTGTATTTTTACAGTGTATATTACAGTGTATATTATGTACTGATCATTTGTATTAGGGTGATTCTCCAACTATGGTACATTTTATGTCCCTGGCAAATATTTTAAAAGTTATCAGTATATATACATATATTATTTTACCCACACGTACTACTTATTAAAAGGAACTTAGAAAAAAATAATAAAGGTTCAATTATGATGTTTTCTACAAAAATTAAAACATTTTATATGTGTTAAATAGCCATTTTGCCTCTGTCCCTAAGCCAGAATGTTGACCTTTGACCTTGTTTAACTTAATCATAGAATTATAATTTAATGTCAAATACAAGCATAAATGATTAATTAGCATCCATTTAAGTAAAGATATATTGTATTAAAAAGAAATATTTTGGAAATATTATATTTTTCATATGTTGAACACCTGTCCCCTGGGTTTATTGTCATTTCCACTACTCTGTACAAACTACAATCCCAGCTGCCCTGTTTTAGAATTATTTACTCAGTAACCGCGGCAACAGAATCTTCAGAGAGATTCCCATGGATTGATCTCAGAGTTCTTCCCACAAGGTGTAAGAAATTCAACAAAAATCAAGGTAAATATGACATAAACTCAGCAGACACTTTATGTATGTCATTTCCAATCTGCTCATATTTCATGAGGGAAAGAAAAAATCAGGATTTATAAAAGTTTGTTTGTTGTAATTTGTGATTATCTAAAGCTATCATTAAAACTAATGCTAGAATGCTTAGCTAGCATGAGAATTTAGGAGGGAAAGTGAGAATGTGTAATTTCCACTACTGCCTCCATGGTAGTGGAAGTGACAGGTTGGTCTGGAAATGACAAGGAAGTGAGGGCTGGTTAAGTGCAATATACAGTGTATGTGCGTGGGGGGGGGGGGGGGGGGTGGCAGGGTTAAAGTGCAATAGGGCCATTGTACGGGGTGGGGGCAATAGTGCTTAAAGTGCATGCACTTGTGTGTTTTTCCAACACCACATTAGATCTGAATCAGTGCCATTAAATGTAACAGAAGCGGCTGACTGTTGGTATACATTACCTCTAACCCTTTAATCCTAATCAAACCCATCTTTTCACATTTCATATTTCATCTAAGGTGGGGGAAATAGAACAACACTGGGCTGCTATAGTATTGACAGTGTATGGGAAGCATTGATGTCTGTGGATTTTACTGTTTAGTTAAGGCATATATTTCATTATATTCAATATATTCATTTAGCACATAAGAGAAAAAATCATAACTAAGTGGTCTCTCTCTCTTTCTTTAAGATGGCCCCACAAACAACAAAACAAAAATCAAAATCATACAGGGAGAGAATAAAATCCGACCCAGTGAAATATGCTGAGTTCCTGAAGAAAGATAGAGAAAGATATCTGAAGAAAAAAGAGAAAGGTGTGGTGAAGCCAGTTAGCCAACTGCCAAAAAGAGAAGAAAGAGGCGTGACAGACTGAAGGAGGTCCCTGAATTGTCAACAGCAGGATCCGAGCCATGTCAACCTGGTCAGCCAGAGACAACACAGAAAACTAACAGAGACTTACAGATCTCATTCACTCAATCACATGTGAGAATCCAACAAAAGAGTGCATGTACAGAGAATGTGGACACTGCAGAGACAGGCAGCTTGCGACACTGGCCTATGATGCTGGAGAGCAGACATGGTGGTTTCAGTGGAGAAGCATTGTGGAGGACAGGGAGAAAAAGAAAAAAGATGGCACCAATGAAACAATCAAAGTCCATTACACGGCCAAGGAAAAGGTGCATGGAACCATGGAAGCACTTTTGGAGGACTTTACAACCATGCTAAAGACCAAGATGGGGAAACATGCCTATAACATCAGGCATCAGTATGCCTCCCTAACTGAGCTAAAAGAGAAGATCAATGAGGAGAGCATTGTTCTGCAGATAGACTTTGCAGAAAACTATATCTGCATGTTAGCCTGGGCACGCCCATACTTCCTGTGCCGCTGCATTTGAATTTTGCTTGCAAAGTCAGTCTGGCCAAGCTCCCATTCTACACCGTTTCTACATTAACAGAGAAACTGGGACCAATGAAAATCTAGCATTTCAAAAAGGCAATGACGCGGTAGTTTAGCGACCGGAAATCTACCTCAGTCACTGTCAACATGGCGAACGTGGAGCAACGGCAAGATTTCAATGCAGCTGTAGCTGCTGTTTTGGAAGATGGATGAACATGTTAGCCAACGAAGCCTACAAAGAAAATCTCCTTGGTATTGTTGTCGACGAGGTTCATCTGACTTATAAATGGTAAGTGTTGCCAAGTCAACCCAGTACAGTATGTTTACAGTATGTAAATAGCAGAACAACACAGTAATATCTTGCAAAGTTGTGGAGCTATTTCATTGACAAAATAGCTGCACGTTACATTGTCAGCGATAGCATATGAAATTTCGAGCTTTTGTGCAGTTACGTTTTTGTTTACTCATATGCACGTTACTATTCTCTGTCTTATACATGGACACTAACGTGATTGGTCGAAGCTTCGTCCAGTAGCAAGCACAGGTATTTCACACACGTGGGTTAAGCCCGCCCTCTGAGAAATGGGTTTACAACACAGCTTGGCCAGACCAATGTTCGCAGAGCATTGATAAGTCGCGTGAGCCAGGCTATCTGCAAGTAGTGCTGACGGCAAACAATCGATTAGTCGTTGGTCGACCAAAAAAATATTAGCTGACTAAAATTCTATTGGTCGATTGGAAAAAAACCATAGACTGTATATAAGAACTGAACAAACCCTCTGTGACGTCACGCATAGACTTTCCAACAGCCAAAATGAGGCTTAAATTGAAGGTTCAGGGCGCCGCCATCTTAACCAATGCGTTCTGCATTCTAAACCCGCCTTCTACCTGACATTCCATATATGGATGAAAAGGTGGTGCGGGAGCTGGCCTAGCCTGAAGACCCGCCCTTACGCCCAAAATACATGCAAGCGAAATTTACCGCTTTCGCCCCGCTTTCTCCGCTTTGAGTGGGCGTGTACCAACCGTCAGTTGAAGAGACATGAAGTTTAAAATGCTAGACAATCCTGAATGGTAATGATTATTTTGATTTTGGAATGGTAATATAATGTTAATTAACGACACTGTTTTAAATTTTATGTATGTCCATTTTTAAATGTTTATCAAACCCCCTGCCGCCTTCCAACTGACAGGAATGGAACGTCATTTGAAACGATGTCATTGGTTACCACTCGGCGAACACCGCTCCTCATTTGCATAAAGCTCAGCAGATCTCAACTTTTCCGCCTGCCTCGCTGATCTACGTCACCATCTGCCACCTCCCAACTGAAATGAATAGAACGTTCCGCTTCGCCCGCTTGCATGTATTTTGACCGTTACAGGCTAGGCCAGCTCCCGCAAATTGCGTAGCGGAGGACTTCTTTCACCATACACTTGACCGATGTTGACCAGACTGAACTCATCTATTTTGCTGGTAAGTACTTAAATCCATTATTATTTTCAGTACATGAGTAAATTTGATAATCATGCAGACCGTTTGCTACTATTCAGTGTAATGTAGTGAAAGAGCAGTTTTTAGTCATCAGTTATAGTTGCTAAATTATTGTAGGCTATTAGCGTAAGTTAGCAATGCATAGCAACCATGTCGTTTATGGCTGCTCTAACTGACTACCAAAGATTTTAAAACCTCCCTCAATACTCTGTCACTACTGCTTCAAACTGATACTATGGTTTTCTTATGATTTTGGTCGTTAACATTGCCCATTTGCATACGATTTAATAAGAGAGGTCTTAACTATAGTGCATGCTTTGTGGCATTATCGGTAAGGTGCTCATGATATCTTGACATGGAATTTGTTCTGTTGTCGTGTGATTGAAACCTTTCGACTAACCAACCCGTTTCATCCGTCTTTTTCATGTATAAATCTGTAGTCGTTATTTTAAGCTGTTGATGTAGTCCTGCTAATTTATTCGGTGTACATTGTGGACTTTATAAATGAAGGTGTGCATCCCGGTGCTCTCACATTTTCTTATCAAGACCTGTCGTAGCTTGAATGCATATAATGTTCAAATGTACATAAAATGGTTTCTGAGGCCATTTCAAAGCAACTGAAGACAATCTAACATAGTGGAAGACAACATGAGCAACTACATATTACCTATGCAGCACATAGTTTCATATAGCAAATGCTCAAATGTGACATAATAAAACCTTAAGAAAATATACAAATACCGCCGTACCTCACGTTTTAAAAACTTGAACAGCTAATAGTTATGACCACTTTGGTATTTCTATTACATTTTGCATGAAACTGGTGGTAGTTGTAAAATCTAATTCGTTGAATGTATGTTAATATTGTCTTTTCTCATTTTTGCTTTTACAGCTCCAACTTCATAAATTCTGGGGCACAGCTAGGTTGGCAGAGGGGAAGAGGCTGCAAGGAGGTCCCTGGCCACCAACTTGGGACTTAATGCCCAGATGAGGTGGCCTGGGTGGACTAAGATGGTGTGACATCTTCTTGTTTTTCTCCCAGGCCCTACAAGAAGAAACAGTCCTATATGTCCTGCTCAATCACTGCGGCGGGAATGACCTTGGACAAGTGATCATCTTGTTGCTTGAAGCAGGGCTTGTGTGATCTGTAATGGCTAGCTTTGTCTTGGGGATATCAGTACTAATGATTTTGAATTCTTTACGCTAAAATCCCACTTCGAATGTACAGGAACTTGTAATATTTTGCCTGGTGAATGAATGTCAAACTTGTGATAACTTTAAATATAAGGACAGCACATGTCTGAAACTACTTCAGCAAACAACATTTTCTACCACAAATCTGTTATTGATTTTGATTTGCACTGAAGTCACACTTGAAATGTCTATGGAATTTGTAATATATTTATTAAACCAAGAATGAATCAAATCAAAATGTCTTATTTCAACAATTACTATTAATATATAAAAGGGAAAATCTTAATGTCATTGTAAACAAAAGCAGTGCATTAAACATACACTGCAGTCAATGAGCAAAGTGAAAAAAACAGTATATGGCATGTAAAGCAGAATGAATAAGTATCGAATGTGTCAACTTTTTTTTCAGTAGCACATTTAAGTGAATAAAGTTATGTGTAATACAGTAAAGTGGCAGGTTGGTAAGTATCAAATGCAGCAAGAAAAGCAGTAAGCAAAAGTGATGCACAAGAACATCAAGATAGGAGCAAAGGGCATCTGTGGCCTAATGGAGTCAAGAATAAATGGGCATTGTGTCCTCTACTGTAAGTTGCGTTGAATAAAAACATGTGATAATTGTAATGTAATTGTATGTCACTACCATAAAACACTCCATCACTGTATAAAATAAATGTTTAAAGCATATTTAAAGTTTCCCAGACATTTGGACAAGCCATAGCATACTCTAAGCTTGTAGTCTGGTAGGATGTAGAAAACTTGTAGGAGGAGAAATAATAAGAGCAGATATAATAATAAGCACAGATGAGAGTTCTGGTGTGGAGTCCAGTTCTTTCTCAAGTTAACCATCCATCCCTTTGTCCAGCCTGTCTGAGTCACCTAAAGGAAAACTGATGAGATGTTTGAAATGTTAATTTACAATACTATTCAAAATGTAATGTGTAAGGCCAGGTTGCCCATTCTTACATGAATGTAGGCTTGTACTATTTTTGTAATCTTTTTCTTACGTAATTCTAAGCGGAGTCAAGTTTTAGCTACTCAATAAACTTTACAAGCAGGTGTAGCCCAAATCACAAAGGGTTAAGCCTGGCTAGGTTTTGCCCTATCAGAATCAGCCAATGGGTCACTAAGGCAACAGGAATTAAACACAGATCAACAAGAAAAGAAACGGAAAAGAAATTGACGGAATTGAAATTACACGAACACACATATACATTTTTTAATGATCAAAAAGTTACGGAAGAAAGAAATCGATAGACAACGAAGCTAGACCCAACTAATGTTTGAATACAGAAGATAACGAAAACCCCAGGAGAAACGGACACTTTATTGAGGATAACGGTTAAGAAACCAGAACTTTCCAGAACCCTGAACTGGTCAGGTTTTTTTTTATAGAGGATTGATTGGAAGTTGATGGCGAGCCTTCCCGAAGAGAACCCCACTTTCCCCCTTTTCTACCTCCCTCCCTGGTGGTAGGACATTTGACTTTGACTGACTTTGACTGACTTTTCCCTTCCACGGACAGACCTGAATGATTGTACATATATAAATAGAAACATTGAATTGATTGAATTATTTGTTATCCAGACCTAACTGATTGAATCTATTCATCCATCTTAAATCACTTAATATCTGATCAATCACTTATTGAATCTTTTGTAATCATCATCTTTTGTATTTGTAATCATCATCTTTTGTAATATATTATATAGAATTAGAGTATGTAAGGGTGCACCCAGGTAGGTTTGAGAGAAGAGTTTTGACCACTGTGATTATTTATTGCACTGCACTTTTGTATTCATTTTGTTACTTTTATTTGTTGTTATTGATCGTTTCTTTTATTATCTAAACTTTACAATACATTTACATATTATTGATTTATTAAATGCATCAGCACTACCTCCAGTAGATGAACTTAAGTCTTTCTGATTTCTGGTCCACTAGTAGTATTAAGCACACCACACTTTAAGTTATTTATTGAGCCGTGTGCTACAGTAATTTATGGCGAGCCAGCCAGGAGGTAGATGATTGATGTAAAATATAGTTTCTAGTATTAAAATAACTATACTGCACTATGTAATTGCCAATAGATCCTAACATTAATATAATATTTAATATATTAATATTTCAAAGTAGAATTTCAGTACTGAGTGAATTACCACTGACTAACCTAGGTAAAAGACTAACATGGATATTGTTCAGAACTACCAGATTAAAATTCCAAATGGCGTTTTAGTTAGAGGCATCACTGGAAATGGAGAAAGTGAGGAGATCATAGATTTCCTGAAACGCTATGGTTCAATAAACAGATTCATAGAGGTTGATTGTTCCTCAGAGCTTTACCCAAGTTTAATTATAGAGTATAACTCAGGAGCGGCAGTGGAAGCTTTAGAACCTAAACTACCCTACGTACATGGAAGTAGTGATGGCAGTATTAACTACCAGGTTCAAGCTCTCAGCAGTGTTTACTCACAAAGAGCAGTACATAACACAACCAAAGCATGCTTTAACGAGCTTAAAGATGTAGCCAAACTTAGTGGGAAGGACCTTGCTGAGGTTCTTAGCGTTATGATGACCCAGATAAGTGAGTCTATTACTGATCTAGCAGCCAGTAAGAGAGTCCACGCAGCATGTAACACAGAACCTATCTTCTAAACCCAGACCCTGGTATTGCTTCCAGTGTGGTGAAGACGGCCACATTAAGCCAAAATGTGATGCGAGTCCGAACCCAGCTCTTGTTGCAGAGAAAAGAAGGCAGTTAATAGAAAAACAGCAACTATGGGCAATGGAAAATCCCGACTTTGCAGATGAGCCCCAGTCAAACTACAGACAGTCTCCATTATAGGACGAATGGGGACTGTGACAAGTCAAAGATGTCCTGCTCACAACAAGTACAAACACAGAGCCCACCTTAAACAGTCAAACACCAAATCCATATGTAGACTTCCCAGAGGATTAGTAGGATCTAAATGCACAGCTCTAGTCAATATAGCAGGTGAAAATTGCAGTTGCTTACTAGATACAGGATCACAAGTGACGACCGTTCCACAGTCATTCTATGACCAGTACCTCTCCAGTCAACCCATCAAGTCGCTTCATGACCTATTAGAGGTTGAAGGTGCAGCTGGACAGGCCGTTCCTTATTTAGGCTACGTAGAGATACTAGTCACCTTCCCCAAAGACTTCCTTGGAGTTGACCTTCAGATACCCACATTTGCTCTTGTTGTTCCAGATGTACACCCTAACGGACAGTCACTAGTTTTGATAGGCACCAACACCCTCGATGTGCTTAATGAGAGATACTCTGAAGTGAAAACTCCAAACTACCAGCCTGGTCCCTATGGATACAGAGCCGTATTGAACACGCTGGAGCTGAGATACAAACAGAACACCAACAGTACAGTCGGATTAGTCACCACGCTAAGAAGAATGTCAGTTGTCATCCCTGCAGGTCAGACAGTTGTGCTTGAAGGGTCAGCCAGTGCTCAGAGCATCCCTACTGGGAAATGGGCCATTATGGAGCATCCCACTCAGTCATCTTTGCCAGGTGGTCTGTGTGAAGAGTTGATTGCTGTCCCCACTCATTCCCTATACAAAGTCCCTGTTGTCGTCACAAACGTATCAGAGCATGACGTCACAATTCCATCCTCGTGTGTCATTGCTGAGTTGGGAGCTTTCCACAGCATCTTGTCTCAACCAAGCCCCAAGGTTCCAGGCTGAAAAATGAAGCCGGAAATGAATGTTCTAAGGCTGCAGTACCTATTTTGTCCTTTGGGGGCAGGCTGCAACGGGGAGCAATAGACTCCCATGTTAAAAAGTCCATTTTCACAGCTAAAATAAACATATTTACAGCCTGGTTCAAAAAATGGTTTTAGTGTCTTTCGATAGTTTGGGCGTGCATGACAACTCTGAGGGGGGTGAATTTTTTTAGAATCCATTTGCTTTAAGCACAGTTAAGTTTTAATTTTATGAATAAATAGGGGCGTGGTCAGTTTGATTGACAGCAGCTGGCCACCGTTGCTGACGTGAGGCTGAGATTCTCAGCCTGAGAACTCTGTCGACTCTTCGGCTGTCATCGGATATTTCACGAGTCATGACTTTATCATTTCCAGCATATTCATTGATATGTTACATCCAGGATGTCTGACGTTGCTGTTAATTGTTCTAAAGGACCATCAAAGAATGTTTCTTTACATTTTTATGGTAAGTGAGATTACACTACTGTTTATCTGCCATCATTACTAATATGTAGCATTGCTGTTAGCCCCGTAGCCTGAAATCACCTCAGAAATGTTAGCATGTTAACCCTGGTGTCAAACTAGCTCCCGAATGACTCTACTGCAACATAATATTACTCAATCTGCCATTATCAAGCTTATTTGACTGCTACAATCGGTCAGTAGAATGACTATAGTAGAAAGTCAGTAGAATAGCGTTGAAGGAGAGTTTGATTTGAGTTTTGTCTCGGCCGTCTTTGAAGTTCAGTCTTAGCTCGCACAGCTAGCGCAAGCTACGTTACAACCTGCTAAGGTTCGTCAGCTAGTAATGAAGTTGACGTAAGTGACAATACCGTCAAATTATGTCCACTGACTCAGTTCTTCACCTGTGCTATACTTAAGAGGAAGTACATGTGTTAAAAACATAGACTGTGTTAATATGAGAGAGAGAGAGACGCTTTAAAGCACCCTTGCTTGTAAAGTTTATTGAATAGCTAAAACTTGACTCCGCTTAGAATTACGTAAGAAAAAGATAAAAAAAAAAATAGTGCACGCCTACATTCAGGTAAGATAGTATTGTAAATTAACATTTCAAACATCTCATCAGTTTTCCTTTAGGTGACTCAGACAGGCTGGACAAAGGGATGGATGGTTAACTTGAGACAGAACTGGACTCCACACCAGAGCTCTCATCTGTGCTGTCAGCACTTCGAGACATCACCACGGATGCCAGGGACAGTACCAACCTTTTTCTTGCAAATATTTAATATATAAATATTTAATATATATTTAATATTTAATATATGATTTCTCCTCCTACAAGTTTTCTACATCCTACTACAAGCTTAGAGTATGCTATGGCTTGTCCAAATGTCTGGGAAACTTTATGCTTTAAACATTTATTTTATACAGTGATGGAGTGTTTTGGAAGCTATGGTAGTGACATACAATTACATTACAATTATCACATGCTTTTATTCAACCCAACTTACAGTAGAGGACACAACGCCCATTTATTCTTGACTCCATTAGGCCACAGATGCCCTTTGCTCCTATCTTGATGTTCTTGTGCATCACTTTTGCTTACTGCTTCTCTTGCTGCATTTGATACTTACCAACCTGCCACTTTACTGTATTACACATAACTTTATTTATTCACTTAAGAGTCATTGCACGAGAAAACCAGGCAGAACCAGGCAGAGGTGGGAAGATGGGGGTCGGCCAAATCAGCTCATATTTTGTATGTGAGCTAGGTATGTGGAACTATGTACAGCCATATAATTAAAACCCTCCAGCTATTTTTCGTTATGCAGTTCTGGGACCCCCCTTTGATACCCTCGAAAATCAAACAATCCATGGCTGAAAATGACTAAAATTGCAACGGCTCCCCTGTTAATCCTGATAAAGATATGGACGTAAGTTAAATTTTTCCATATAGCATGGGTTGTCTTATTTTACAGACCAAAAGTTGAAGATGGAATATTGAAATTAAGAGGGTGCACTGGGGGGTTGCCGGAACCATTGAAAGCAGAATTTTTATCTTTCTCAATTTTAGTCATTTTCAGTGGACTTTTTCTCACACAACCCGCAAGTTTGATGAATGGTTTTACCTTTTCTGGAAAGAGGAACATCTACTGATTCAAAAACAATCGTCGTCTAATTGGGACACACATAAGGCGAGCCGTGAATGGGGAATCTTTATGGGGATTTTTCAGGTTTTCAACTATAATAAATCAGGTAATGATGTCTCACTACAAGGTAACTTCCGGTCATTTCCTGTGTTTAGCTGTGTGAAAATCATGTATTATTGTCAAACAATGCTAAAAGTAATTAAAAATGGTCATTGGGGCTCTACTTGGGGGATATAAGGATGCCTGAAATGGAATTAAGCCGGTTTTACTCATTTTATTGTTGCTCTTCAAGTAAGTTTGTTGCACAAATCATTGTGCAGATGCATTTGAAAAGGCTTACATATATATACACACGTATATTACATATATATTATACACATATATTATACATATATTACATATATATAGGCTTACATTTTATATTGGTCCAGATATCACAAGTGCCGTCAGAGGTTTTTGCCATGCAGTGTATCAACGTAAGTTCTAACTTTCCTTTTGTTTTACTTAAGTCAAAAAGGTACTATTTGAAGTGTGTTGAAATCTCTAGCAAGCTGATAAGTCATTTTAAGATTGTAACACGCTATTAACATTTGGTTAAATGTTGTCTGCAGGGATCTAGTATTAGAGACATCATTAGTTTTATCAACTTCAAATATTTGATATGTTTTCTATTGAATTACAGAATAAGTAAAAATGAGTTGCTCTTTCGAAAGCCAAGAGTCAGAGTGTGGTCCCACACCTTACTTCCCCTCCGACCAATCTGTAGTACCGTTGACTGCCTGCAACAAGGACCTGACATCTTACTTGGCAGGGCTTGGTCTCAGTGGACGTGGTCACGGTCCGACAGATCTTACAGAACAGGATCTTATTTTAAATCGATCGGGAAGATTTGGTCTTTCAGAGCAACAAAAGAGGACGCTCACTGTCTGTCCAAAGCACCGATATGATCTTACCACACATTGGCTCGGAGGCAAACGATCTTCATGTACACACCCAGAACACAAGGGGAAGAGCGTGGGTCTGAAGAATCCCAGACGTGTATCATTGGCTCTTTCAGTTGAGCTGTATGAAACATACAACAGGATAGTACCTGTTGGATCTGCATTGTGTGATATTTGCAGAAAACGTAAATCAAAGGATACGCAGAGAATTGAAGCTGGAGTGCCTACTGGAGTTCAAGACATAGCTGATGATCAGCCTGGCCCAAGTCAGGGTCACAGGAGTATCATTGGGCCACCAGCACCACTTGTGTCAACGGCCACTTCTACATCCACTGTACAGCCTGAACCAAGCTTTGATGGGCAGGCCATGGCGCCGCCAATACAAGAAGTACAAACGAGTACTGCATCAACATCAAAGGCCACTTACTACCAAGTCCGATCTGATGAGACATACAGGCCTACCGTGCCAAGAGACAGTGAGTTGTCATCAACCATATCGGAGCTGGAGGCCCCTGGAGTTGATGTCACTTTCGAGTCTCAAAATAGCTCTACTATAAGTGAAGGAGAAGCTGATACCAGCATTTGGGTTGATGAGCAGCACCTGCAAGAGCAGCGTAGCTCTGAACACAGCAGTGGACTGTATATCAGAGGGAAGAATTAGCCCTTTAAGGTCCAGTCTGAACACCCCATGGGAAGAAGTGACAGAGCGGCAGAAGAACTACTACCTCAAAAAAACAAGAGAAGTGATGAAGACAACAATGAGTGTCATTGCTCCAGGGCAAGAGTCTAACCTGTGGCGCAGCCTCGTGCAGGCACAACATTTCTACGAGGAAGAGCCACCAGCAAAAAAGAAGATGTGGGATCACGAAACTGTCATGACTTTGGTGAAAGCATACCAAGAAGCCGGCACTTGACAAACGAGACAACAAATCCTTTCTCTTTTTGCTGACGACTACAGTAAACAGGAGCTGCAAGAGCTTATCCCTGGCTTATCAAAGTGGCGAATTGACCAAGCCAGGGCCCATGCAGCTGAAGCAGGACCAGGTAAACCTGTGGAACAACAACAAATATACAGAACACGTCTCAATCCAGTAAAGACAGATCATTTCTTGGCCTTCCTAACACAACCGCACCTGCTGCAGGATGTAGCCTATGGCACCAAGAGAATGAAGCTCGACTCAGGTGAAGTAATAACAATCCCAGCCGCTATTCCGACAATTATCCCATCACGAATCATTCAACAGTACCAGCAATATTGCAGCAGTAGCAGCTTCGAACCTCTTCGAGAAAGAACCCTGTTCAAAATCATAGAGGTGTGCGCTGCTAAACAGCAGAAGTCCCTGCAGGGTCTCGATTACATATCAACAGAAGGAGCAGAGGTCTTTGATGTTTTATGTGGAGCTGTAGACACCCTGGTCCAGAACGGGGCACCGGCAGGTTGGGCAAACAGTGTAAAGCAGAGACTTAAGGCAGGAAAACGGTACCTCAAAACTGACTTCAAGACTCATATCAAGATCGGAGACAGGTGTGGGGACCACTGCATAACATTTGCTCTCAGTGAGAAAGGTAACCATTCATTTGCTGCCAACTGCAATCACAACCATGACCTTGCTTGTGACCGATGTGTTGATATAGGTCATGTCCTCGGTGAAATATGCAAGATGATAGACAAGGAAGGTCTTCTGTCAGAGGAACAAAGGAGTCGCCTACATTTCAGCTTTGAGCAATCATCAGCTGCTATTCTCAGCTGGAAGGCCCACCTGCTGCGTGCGGTAAATCAGGACTTTGCCAAACAGTCTGCACTACAGCAACTGAATGACCACACAGCCCTCATTATCATGGATTGGGCAATGAAGTTCCTGCCCTTAAAGTACAGAGAGCAAATGTCCGAGTTCTTCGGGAAACGTGGAAGGAGTTGGCATGTGACAGCAGTAATTACCAAAGGGTTGGAGGGGAAGTATGATGTCAAGTGCTTTGTTCACCTGTTCAACAATTGCAAACAGGACTGGTCCGCTGTCTTGGCTATCTTCGAAGATGTTCTCCATACCATCAAGGGTGAAAATCCAGTGCTTTCTAAGGTATTTGTGAGATCAGACAATGCCGGTTGCTACCACTGTGCCGCATTTCTCTTGTCGCTGCCAATGGTCGGACAAAGAACAGGTGTGTCAGTGACACGCTATGACTTTTCAGATCCACAAGCAGGCAAGGACATCTGTGGCCGTAAGATTGCATCTATGAAGAACCACATTAGACGGTACGTCAATGAGAAGCATGATGTTCTGACTGCTGATGATATGAAGGAAGCTCTGGAATCACACGGAGGCACCAAGGGGTGCAGAATAGCAGTTGCCGAAATGGTCCCAGAGAAGGAGCAAACTGTGCCAAGATGGGAGGGAATCAAAGGATGGAATAATTTCAAGTTTGAGGCAGAAGGAATTACAGTTTGGAAAGCCTTTGATATCGGACAAGGTGAAATGGTGACATTCACTTCATTGCCTCAGGTGACGGCCTTTCCAACTCTCAACATTACACAGCCATTTGGTCCTTCTCAGCCACACACCAGCCATGTTTCAGCAGTGAAGAGTACAAAGTCTATATTCCACTGCACTGAGTCAGGATGCGTGGCATCATTCCAATCTCCTAGAGAGCTTGATAACCTGTTCAACAATTGCAAACAGGACTGGTCCGCTGTCTTGGCTATCTTCGAAGATGTTCTCCATACCATCAAGGGTGAAAATCCAGTGCTTTCTAAGGTATTTGTGAGATCAGACAATGCCGGTTGCTACCACTGTGCCGCATTTCTCTTGTCGCTGCCAATGGTCGGACAAAGAACAGGTGTGTCAGTGACACGCTATGACTTTTCAGATCCACAAGCAGGCAAGGACATCTGTGGCCGTAAGATTGCATCTATGAAGAACCACATTAGACGGTACGTCAATGAGAAGCATGATGTTCTGACTGCTGATGATATGAAGGAAGCTCTGGAATCACACGGAGGCACCAAGGGGTGCAGAATAGCAGTTGCCGAAATGGTCCCAGAGAAGGAGCAAACTGTGCCAAGATGGGAGGGAATCAAAGGATGGAATAATTTCAAGTTTGAGGCAGAAGGAATTACAGTTTGGAAAGCCTTTGATATCGGACAAGGTGAAATGGTGACATTCACTTCATTGCCTCAGGTGACGGCCTTTCCAACTCTCAACATTACACAGCCATTTGGTCCTTCTCAGCCACACACCAGCCATGTTTCAGCAGTGAAGAGTACAAAGTCTATATTCCACTGCACTGAGTCAGGATGCGTGGCATCATTCCAATCTCCTAGAGAGCTTGATGACCATTTGGATATTGGAAATCATTGTAAAGAGCTTGAAAGAGAATCCACGTATGATCGAATTCGGAAACAGTGGGCTGAAGCTGTCACTGGGATAGCACAGGGCCAATCAGGTGTACATCAGCAGCAACATCTTGGACAAGAACCTGATATCACAGAACCCACCCAAGGCTCTAATGTCGCTGAAGGCTGGGCTCTCCGCACCGTCAAAAGAGGGCAGAAAATGACTGAAAGGGTGAAAGTACACCTGACTGACATTTTCAATCAAGGGTCCACGTCTGGCCAGAAGGCAGACGCAACCCAGGTCGCTCAGGACATGCAACACGTAAGAGGTTCAGATGGACAGCTGCTCTTTCAGCCAGGTGAGTGGAGATCTTCTAAACAAATCAGTAGTTTCTTTGCCAGGCTCTCAGCTGCCCAGAGACGACAGGAAAATCCTGAATCTATCTCAAATGAGGATATTGAATCTCTGGAGGAGGCAGTAGAGTGGCAGACCGTGAGGGACACAGTATATCAGAACATTGACTACAGACACCCTCTCATGTTTGAACAGATCAACATCTGTGAACTGGCAAAAACAAAAGGCCTAAACACACTGAAGATAAAAGAACTTAGGCACATTGCAGAACACTTTCATTTACCTATAGCAGGTCCTAAGTCAAGAAAAGCCTCCTATATCGAACCACTGAAGACCATAGTGCACACATGCACATGTGTGGACTGAAGTTGACTGGGCTTATTTTGCTATTTCTGCTGGCGAAAGAGAAAGTACTTCCTGCATCCGAACTGTTTACAGCAGCTCAACCTGTAGTTATTTTGTATCATTCTTTAGTTTCTAGATTGTCACTGTGAATAATTCTTAAGATACTTAAAGGTAACATACTTCGACACACAAGTTGTCTATTTCAAGGCTAGGTTCCTTCCCCCAGACAACCTCATTGTTGTATAGTGCATAATTAAAGTGCACACTAACGCTTAGTTAGAAATGAATCTGTCCAAAGAGAGTGAATTTCGTATACATGTATGTAGCTATGCATCCAAATTGATTGTAAACAGTATCCTGCTAACCCCCATTCATAGCCTTTTCTCATTATGTGTCACTAGTGAATGTACAGAATGATTCTGTATGGTATTTACCAATTGACGTCTAAAAGAGTAACAATAAAATGTGTAAAACCGGCTTAATTCCATTTCAGGCATCCTTTTATCCCCAAAGTAGAGCCTCAATGACCATTTTTAAATCCTTTTAGCATTGTTTGACAATAATACATGATTTTCACACAGCTAAACACAGGAAATGACCGGAAGTTACCTTGTAGTGAGACATCATTACCTGATTTATTATAGTTGAAAACCTGAAAAATCCCCATAAAGATTCCCCATTCACGGCTCGTCTTATGTGTGTCCCAATTAGACGACGATTGTTTTTGAATCAGTAGATGTTCCTCTTTCCAGAAAAGGTAAAACCATTCATCAAAATTGCGGGTTGTGTGAGAAAAAGTCCACTGAAAATGACTAAAATTGAGAAAGATAAAAATGCTGCTTCCAATGGTTCCGGCAACCCCCCAGTGCACCCTCTTAATTTCAATATTCCATTTCAACTTTTGGTCTGTAAAATAAGACAACCCATGCTATATGGAAAAATTAAACTTACGTTCATCTTTACCAGGATTAACAGGGGAGCCGTTGCAATTTTAGTCATTTTCAGCCATGGATTGTTTGATTTTCGAGGGTATCAAAGGGGGGTCCCAGAACTGCATAACGAAAAATAGCTGGAGGGTTTTAATTATATGGCTGTTCATAGTTCCACATACCTAGCTCACATACAAAATATGAACTGATTTGGCCGACCCCCATCTTCCCATGTCTGCCTGGTTTTCTCGTGCAATGACTCTTAAATGTTCTGATTTCTTTACATGTATGGGTAAATATCAATGTATTGTCTAGTCAAAATGCCTTGTCAATATTCCAATGAAAAATATGCTACTGAAAAAAAAAGTTTACACGTTCAATACTTATTCATCCTGCTTTACATGCCATATACGTTTTTCCACTTTGCTCATTGACTGCAGTGTATGTTTAATGCACTGCTTTTGTTTACAATGACAAGATTTTCCCTTTTATATATTAATAGTAATTGTTGAAATAAGACATTTTGATTTGATTCATTCTTCGTTTAATAAATATATTACAAATTCCATAGACATTTCAAGTGTGACTTCAGTGCAAATCAAAATCAATATCAGATTTGTGGTAGAAAATGTTGTTTGTTGAAGCAGTTTCAGACATGTGCTGTCCTTATATTTAAAGTTATCACAAGTTTGACATTCATTCAACAGGCAAAATATTACAAGTTCCTGTACATTTGAAGTGGGATTTTAGTGTAAAGAATTCAAAATCATTAGTACTGATATCCCCAAGACAAAGCTAGCCATTACAGATCACACAAGCCCTGCTTCAAGCAACAAGATGATCACTTGTTCAAGGTCATTCCCGCTGTAGTGGATGAGCAGGACATATAGGACTGTTTCTTCTTGTAGGGCCTGGGAGAAAAACAAGAGGATGTCACACCATCTTAGTCCACCCAGGCCAAATCACCTCATCTGGGCATGAAGTCCCAAGTTGTTGGCCAGGGACCTCCTTGCAGCCTCTTCCCCTCTGCCAACCTAGCTGTGCCCCAGAATTCATGAAGTTGGAGCTGTAAAAGCAAAAATGAGAAGACAATATTAACATACATTCAACGAATTAGATTTTACAACTACCACCAGTTTCATGCAAAATGTAATAGAAATACCAAAGTGGTCATAACTATTAGCTGTTCAAGTTTTTAAAACATGAGGTACGGCGGTAGTTGTATATTTTCTTAAGGTTTTGTTATTATGTCACATTGGAGCATTTGCTATATGAAACTATGTGCTACATAAGTAATATGTAGTTGCTCATGTTGTCTTTCACTATGTTGGATTGTCTTCAGTCGTTTTGAAATGGCCTCAGAAACCATTTTATGTACATTTGAGCATTATATGCATTCAGTAGCGGTTTTAGGCACGGGCGAACCGGGCAGCCGCCCGGGGCGCCATTTCATGGGGGGCGCCACGAGCGCTTGGGGAAAAAAATAAAATAAAAAGCTCCGTTTGTCATATCGCTGCAATCGGCACATTGGCGCCCCCTGTAATGCTGCAATCGGCACAATGGCGAACTACAGGCGCCCTTGCTTGCTGAGAAGGTGGCATGCACAGAAGCAGCGTGTCTCTCTGTCTCGGGGGCAGTGCCGTAGCTCCGCACACGCACATAACGCAGAGTGCGTAGGGCACCAAGTGCTTGTGGGGGCACCACCACAAAAATTGGCTCGTGAAAAAAATCATCACAATAGGCTAGGTACGTGCTAGTAAGGATATTTTTAAAATGTGCAAAGCATGTTAATATTTATTTTAAGCAATACAAAAGCAACATAGGTCAATTTGCTCCTCTCCTTCCACATTCTCCTCCTGGTGCCCCCCTCCCCCACCTTTCAGTGGTCTGGTCGATTATTGCTCAGTCTTAGTTTAAGTTTGGCAGACAAATGTTTGGACAGGGCCTTGAAAAGATATCTAAAGTCGGGAGCGGAAAAAAGAATAGAAAGTGAGATGAATCTCACGCTTGCAGATAAGACAGTGTTTTAAATAAATAAATCATAATAATAAAAAGTTCATTTTGTAGCCCTTGCTCCTTACCGTCAACAAACTTTGTAACGTTAGCTCCCAGGCTACTAATGTTCAGACTGTGTTAACAAGTGTTGCAAATGATTAAAGTTGTAAATGATTGATGCTGGCTAGCTAGTTTAGGTTGTGGATATAAATATGGATATGGATATTTGAAAGCAATTCATCATGGTCACTCGACTGTTTTCAGTTAACGTTCGGATAAGACTAGCACTTTCTTCCTTAGGTTGCTAGCTAGCTATGCTGCGGTTGCCCTCGGTCACAAGTACATAGTTCTCGTCGGTTTGCAGGTTCATAGGCCAAGGGCAACATCTGCTGGTGAAACTAATATGAAAAGAATCTTACTGTTACGTAGATTTTTCCCTCTTCGTATTTATTTCAAACTCTGTACACAATGTTTTTGTTCTCCCATATGAAATCTTTATAAATGTAAAATAGAGTGCATTTTAAATGTACCAGTGATTTACACGTAGGCCTACATAAACATAATTTATATATGCAGTTTTTTGTACTAAGTTCAAAACTGTATTTCAGTAGAATTCCTATATATTTTGTCTTTTAATTCTGAATGTAGAGCCATCTGCAGTCATTGCACAAATCTTTGTTTAAAATTGGTTTTGGTATTTATTTATTAACCATGTTAAATAATGTTTTTTTTTTTTACTTTAATGTTTGGTGTATTTGTTTGGGGGGGGGGGGGGGGGGGGGTGCTGAGAGGTGGTCTCGCCCAGGGCGTAAAACACTATAGAACCGCCACTGTATGCATTCAAGCTACGACAGGTCTTGATAAGAAAATGTGAGAGCACCGGGATGCACACCTTCATTTAAAAAGTCCACAATGTACACCGAATAAATTAGCAGGACTACATCAACAGCTGAAAATAACTACAGATTTATAAAGGAAAAAGACGGATGAAACGGGTTGGTTAGTCGAAAGGTTTCAATCACACGACAACAGAACAAATTCCATGTTAAGATATCATGAGCACGTTACCGATAATGCCACAAAGCATGCACTGTAGTTAAGACCTCTCTTATTAAATCGTATGCAAATGGACAACGTTAACGACCAAAATCATAAGAAAACCATAGTATCAGTTTGAAGCAGTAGTGACAGAGTATTGAGGGAGGTTTTAAAATCTTTGGTAGTCAGAGCAGTCGTAAACGACATGATTGCTATGCATTGCTAACTTACGCTAATAGCCTACAATAATTTAGCAACTATAACTGATGACTAAAAGCTGCTCTTTCACTACATTAACCTATAAACACTGAATAGTAGCAAATGGTCTGCATGGTTATCACATTTACTCATGTACTGAAATAATAATGGATTTAAGCACTTACCAGCAAAATAGATGAGTTCAGTCTGGTCAACATCAGTCAGGTGTACGGTGAAAGAAGTCCTCTGCTACGTAATTTGCGGGAGCTGGCATAGCTGGCCTAGCCTGTAGGGGCGGGTCTTCAGGCCGCCTGGCACCACCTTTTTATCCATATATGGAATGTCAGGTAGAAGGCGGGTTTAGAACACAGAGCGAATCAGCTAAGATGGCGGCGCCCTGAACCTAAGCCTCATTTTGGCTGTGGGAAAGTCTATGCGTGACGTCACAGAGGGTTTGTCCAGTTCTTATATACAGTCTATGGTCTCAACACAGTGTGGCCAGTCCTAAAGATGTGAATATAACGCAGAGATCAGAACTGAAGTTGAACTTTGATGACTCCCCTATTCCCATTGACTGGAAGGAGCGAATCACACAGAAACTACAAAGTATACCCGAGGTCTTTGCCCATCATGATCTGGATTTTGGAAGAACTGAACAAGTGAAACATCAAATCAAGCTTTCAGATGAAACACCGTTCAAACATAGAGCTCGTCCCATACACCCTCAAGACATAGAAGCTGTTCGTAAGCATATCAAAGAACTTCTACAAGCTGGAGTGATTCGCGAGTCTGAGTCCCCCTACTCCTCGCCAATCGTCATAGTGAGGAAAAAGAGTGGAGAAGTCCGTCTCTGCATCGACTATAGAAAGCTGAATCTTCAGACTGTAAAGGATGCGTATGCCCTCCCAAATCTTGAAGAGACCTTCTCAACACTGAACGGATCGAAATGGTTTTCAGTGCTGGATTTGAAATCGGGATACTACCAAATTGAAGTTCATGAATCGGACAAACCGAAAACTGCTTTCGTCTGCCCCTTGGGATTCTGGGAGTTTAACCGCATGCCCCAGGGTGTCACCAATGCCCCGAGCACATTCCAGAGGTTGATGGAAAAATGTATGGGCGATATGAATCTAAAAGAAGTCATTGTGTTCCTGGATGACATTATTGTGTTTTCAAGGACATTAGAGGAACACGAAACAAGACTGATGAAAGTGTTAAATCGTCTCAAGGAATATGGTCTTAAACTCTCACCTGACAAGTGCAAATTCTTTCAAACATCTGTCAGATATCTTGGACATATTGTGTCTCGGAATGGAGTAGAGACAGACCCGGAGAAAGTTAAAGCCCTAAAAACCTGGCCAGTTCCCAGAAACCTAAAAGAGTTAAGATCATTTCTTGGATTTTCGGGATATTATCGAAGATTCATAAAAGACTAATCTGCAATAGTCAGGCCTCTTAACGAATTAACTCGAGGATATCCACCTGTCCATAAAAGTACAAAGTCAAGAAGGAAATCTGATTTGGCAGTTGGGCATCCACCAAAATCATTGGCAGTTGGGCATCCACCTTCATCCAGCTACTTCAACCCAAAAGAAACCTTTGGTTGTCGTTGGACACCTGAATGTCAACAGGCATTGGACACTATAATCTGCAAGCTCACGTCAGCTCCAGTCCTAGGTTTTGCAGACCCAAAGTCACCTTATATCCTCCACACAGATGCCAGTACTACCGGCTTGGGAGCCGCTTTGTACCAAGAGCAAGAAGGCAAAGTACGAGCAATAGCATTTGCCAGCAGAGGGCTGTCCCAAAGTGAATCCAGATATCCAGCCCACAAATTAGAGTTTCTGGCCCTCAAATGGGCAGTGACTGAGAAATTTAATGATTATCTTTATGGCAATGAGTTTACAGTTTTCACTGACAGCAATCCTCTGACATACATACTGACTACTGCAAGACTGGATGCCACTAGCTATAGATGGCTCGCAGCCCTGTCCAATTATGACTTCAAACTACAGTATAGGGCAGGCAAACAAAATATAGATGCCGATGGTCTATCTAGACGACCACATGGAGAACTCCTCAATGATGCTCAATCAAGAAAAGAACAAGAACGTATTCGCCACTTCACTGAACGTCATTTTGCTAACACAGATGCCACACACATCGCTAACCAAGATGTGGATGTTGTCAAGGCCATCTGTGAAAGCTGTCTGGTCAGAGTTCCCAGTGACCAGTGTTCAAGTGACTGTGGTATCACCCTGGTCGAGTCTCTTGCTGTCTCTGCAGATGCGCTTCCAGAGTGTTTTGCTACAGAGAACTGCCATGGATTACCATCCATTCCCTCTATGTCACAGTCTGAGCTGAGAGAAAAACAGAGAGCTGATTCAACTATCCGTGAGGTGATCACTCAAATGGAGCTCGGAGAGAAACCACCTCCCACTGTACGGAAAGAGCTTCCTGATCTTCCTCTTCTGTAAAGAGAGTGGAATCGATTGGAATTGCATGATGAGGTTCTATACCGCAGAAGGCAAGATCAAGACCAGACAACATATCAACTTGTTCTACCAGAGGAACTCAGAGAAACAGTTTTGCACAGTTTGCACAATGATATGGGCCACATGGGAATTGACAGAACTCTTGATCTCATCAGAACACGTTTCTACTGGCCAAGACTGGCAATGGATGTAGAGCACAAAGTCAAGACCTGCGATCGATGTGTGCGGAGAAAAAGTTCCCCAGAAAGAGCTGCTCCTCTAGTGAGCATTAGAACATCCAGGCCACTGGAACTCGTATGTATGGACTTTTTAAGTCTTGAGCCAGATAGCAGTAACACCAAAGACATTCTTGTAATGACAGATCACTTCACAAAGTTTGCAGTTGCTGTCCCCACTTCCAATCAAAAAGCCAGGACTGTTGCAAAGTGTCTATGGGACAATTTCCTCGTCTGTTATGGCATCCCTGAGCGGTTACACAGTGACCAAGGACCTGATTTTGAATCTCGTCTGATAAAGGAGCTATGTAAAGTTTCTGGAATTCAGAAGATCCGAACAACCCCATACCATCCCCGGGGCAATCCAGTCGAAAGATTCAACAGAACATTACTGGGAATGTTAGGAACTCTTGAAAACAAGAAAAAGAAAAATAGAAATAAAAGAAATAGAAGAAAAAGAGTTCTAGTGAGGAATGTACGGCTACATGGCAAGCACAAACTCGCAGACAAGTGGGAGAACGACATCCACATCATCATCAAGCATGCTGGAGACCTTCCCGTTTACACTGTAAAACCAGAGTCCAGAGATGGTCCCCCGAGGACACTCCATCGAGACCTCTTGCTTCCCTGTAGTTTTCTGCCCGTGACAGAGAAGACAGAGGAAGAGCCTCCTCAATCTGAGCCCATACGTCAAGCTCGAACACGTCAAAGAGAACTCAATGAAATAATCAACAAACAGACCCAGTTTTTAATACACCGACTAAGACAGGAACATTTTCACCACAACAACAAATCTGGCAAATACCTGGCAAACCAAATTCAAAGAAATAAAGAAAAATTCACAATCACAGCACTACAGGACTCAGCAGGGAAGCTAACTCACTCACCAACTGAAATCAATCAGACTTTCTACCAATTCTACAACAAACTCTATTCATCAGAAAAAAAACCCAGATAGCAAAGATATTAATCATTTTCTGGACCACATCCAATTACCAATAATTGACAATGACCAAAAAATCGCATTAGAAACCCCAATATCTGTTGACGAATTACATACTGCATTAAAGACTATGTCAAACAACAAGGCACCCGGTCCTGATGGCTTCCCTGCTGAGTTCTATAAACATTTCTGGTCAACTCTAGCTCCACTGTTCTACCGGATGATTCAAGAATCAAAACACAACTCCAGGCTTCCACCATCCTGTAATAGCGCTTCGATCTCACTTCTACTCAAACCCAACAAAGACCCAACGCTACCGTCAAGTTACAGGCCAATCTCGCTTATCAATGTTGACATTAACATTTTCGCCAAAGCCCTTGCAATCAGATTACAAAAAGTCATTCCCTCCATAATCCATCCAGATCAAACAGGATTCGTGAAAGGCAGGCAATCTTCAAGCAATACACGCAGGTTATTCAACGTAATGCACCACTCAATAAGTCAGAAAAACAATTCAGTCATTATTACATTAGATGCAGAGAAAGCTTTTGACAGAGTCAACTGGAAGTTCCTGTTTTCCACATTAGAGCGGTTTGGCTTTGGGGACTCATTCATCAAATGGGTCAGACTGCTATACAATTCACCATCAGCCACCGTCACCACAAATGGGTTAGCTTCTCAAAACTTCACTTTGCACAGGGGGACTAGACAGGGGTGCCCACTCTCTCCCTTATTATTCACTATTTTTATTGAACCTCTAGCTGCAGCCATACGCCAAAACTCACAAATCAAAGGAATCCAGACTAAAAATATTCATCATAAAATAAGTCTCTTTGCAGACGATATTTTACTTTTTCTTCAAAATCTAGTGAGCTCATTAGAAGAAACAATCAAAACAATAAACTCATTTGCCAACATTTCAGAATACTCAATCAACTGGAATAAATCATCAGCTCTTCCGCTACAACCTCAAAGTGGGAATGCAGCAGCCATCACCCTCCCTATCTCACTATGCACCGATCACATCACCTACTTAGGAGTAAGAATTTCCCCCAGGCTGTCTGACCTATTTAATCTAAACTTCTCCCCCCTCCTAAAAACAATTCAGGATGATCTACAACGCTGGACAAATCTACCACTCTCCATCATGGGCCGTATATCTGCTATCAAAATGACAATCCTACCTAAAGTTAATTATCTCCTTTCAATGATCCCAATACAACCATCCACATCCTGGTTCAAATCCCTAGATTCAGCAATTACAAAATTCTACTGGAAAAACAAGACACCCAGAATCAAACTAGCAACCCTTCAAAAACCCCCTCAAAAGTCCCTAGGAGGATTAGACGCACCAAATTTCACTCTGTATAGCCTGGCAAACCATCTCCAATATGTATACAAATGGATCCACCATAATCAATCTGATGTTATCTGGTTAGACTTAGAACAGACAATTTGCAATGACCTCCTGATTTCAGATCTACCATTTCTTACTCCAACAATCAAAAAACACCCGTTTCAAAGCCCCTACCATCTGTTCGAGTCTGACAGCCTGGTGGAAATTCCACAACATCACTAACACCAAGCACTCACCCTCTAAGCTCACCCCGATTTGGAATAACCCAGATTTCACTTGCAACAAACAAACACTCAATTTCTGCACCTGGAAAGATAAAGGCATTACACACCTACAGCACTTGTTTACAAACAGCAAATTTTCTACATTTGCAGACTTGGTCCAGAAATTTGGCATCACCAACAAGCACTTCCTGCAATATCTACAGATTAAATCAACAATCATATCCACTATGAATACCCCAACACCCAATTTAGAACTCGCTACACCCGTCCTAAATCTTATTAATATATCATCTTCAAAAAAGCTACTATCCAAAATCTATAAGCTATTGATACAAACTGACACCAGTATGAACCTACCATCTGCCAAATGGGATTTAGACCTCTCTATTTCCACAGATGCCAGTTTCTGGGCTCAAGTCTGCAAAAACACCTTTCTCATGACCAAAAATACAAACTTACAATTAATCCAATACAAAATTATCCACAGAACTCACCTCACGGGACACAAATTGTTTTGCATGGGCTTCTCAACAGACATCTGCCCCCACTGCACCCAAAACTGCCCGGACACCTATATTCACGCACTCTGGCACTGCACCCCCATAAAACAATTCTGGGAGAAGGTAACAGGTCTACTTTCCACTTTCTTTGGCTGCTGCATCCCAACCTCCCCGTCACTCTGTCTGCTTGGAGATACCACATTATCCACATTATCCAACCTGAATCACTTTAATAGCAAAATCCTATTGGTTGCGCTAGCTGTCGCCAAGAAAACTATCCTCATGAACTGGAAATCAAAGAACAAAATTCACATATCCGCCTGGAAAAACCTATTACTAGACCACATTTCATTAGAAACTTCAAATATCCCGTACCATAACTTAACCTGGTCATCACTTTCCAAATTCTTACAGTCATGAATGTCCCTCTCTGCTCGAGACATGGTGAGCCCCCCTCCACCCTTTTCGCCCCTTTTTTTTTTTTTTTTCTTCTTCCCATCTAGACCCACACCCCCAAGTATAATCAGTCTCCTCTGCACTGCTCTGGCCTCCAGGGGCCGGGGGGCGGGCTGACTTGTGTGGGGGGTCCTGGCCATGGTGGGACCGCGGTGGGGCCTCTCCCCCGCTGCCTCTGCTACGGCCCACACCGTCCCCTGGATTGGACCGGGCTTCCTCTGATCTGTGGGCCTCACTTTTTAATGCTCTACATCAGCCAACTCAGAAAAGTTCACACATTTTCACACAAGAACACAAACACCCCCACTATGTCAGGGCCGAGGTGGGGTGCTCGGTACAGGGGCCTGTAAAAGGGCCCAAATTAGCTTGCACCCCACCTCTTTTAATGCTATACATTTTAGAATAATATGCAATCCCAACTCATAGGAAGGGGGGTGGGGGGGGGGGGGGCAGGGGGGAGTCTCCCCCTTTGCTCTACCCCCCCCCTCCTCTTTTTAATGCATTTAGACACCACATAAAACACATCATAGGGCCAGTGAGGCTCATGGATTGGTTGGGGCTTGGGCCCCTGTTCTGGTCGGGAGGGTGGGGGCTGGGGCCGGGGGTGGGGGTGGTCTGGATGGCTCTGCAGCGGTCCTTCCCTGTCCTCTCCCCCCGCTGGAGTTTGGCCTGTCCCTTTGATGCGCTGAAGGTTGGAGCGGTCAGAGGAAGTCAACTCCCCTCTTTCCCTCCTTCCCTTGTTTTTCCCTTGTTTCTCCCCTCCCTCCCCGCTTCCTCCTAGAGGGGGCTCATCCAGATCCCCATGCCCCGGACATTTCAGAACATACCCCTTACACGCATGCTAACTACTCAAACATATCCATGCAAACACACATACACACACATATACAGTCAAACACCCCCCCCCCCCAAACACACTCACACACATACATTCTAGTAACCACCCCCCCCCCTCAACACACTCATACACATACACTCTAATAACCCCCCCCCCACCACCCACCACCACCTGGTTACATGTACCTAGCACTGTTTTGTTGAATGTCATGTCCTAGTTCATTATGTTGTATGTTCTCTGTTTGTAACACACTTCTTGGTTTTGTAATTGTATTTGTTTTTTGTAAAAATAAAATGGGAAAAAAAAAAACAAAGAGTTGCTAGTTGTGAAACTGAAGCTGTTGACTCAAGTGATTCAGAAGAAGAATTTTTGATACCTTCAGTTGAAGAGCGTGCATGTCCAAGCACTAGCAGATTTACAACCATCCATGACTACCCAACATCTGACCTGACCATAGGCTACATGGGCAGATTTAGATTTTTTTGTCGCAAATTTAGCGTCGGTATTCGTTCTTGTCTATGTGTAGTATGACAGTGTTTAGTAAGCTATAGGCTATTTTAATGTCACATTTTGGCTGCTGATGTATGTGGTGCACTTGGTGGTGTGGTGGCAGAAGAGACGTTCACAGGCCATCCTATCTTTAATGCAAACATCGAACTACTTTTGCATGGCCCGTGAGTCATGGAGTTGGCCTTTCCTTTTATTCTTAAACTATGTTAAAATTGCATGTTTATCATCCTAATTTTCAAAATTTCTCGGGGGAGAAACCACAGAATCCCCACAAAACAATTACTCTTCTGGGCTATAGCCCCAAATGTTCTACATACCTAGCGATGTATGGGTTTGACTTGGGGGGGGGCTCAAAACTGTTCTTTGCCCAGGGCCTCAGAATCCCTAAAACCGCCCCTGGCCCTACAAGAAGAAACAGTCCTGTATGTCCTGCTCATCCACTGCGGCAGGAATGTCCTTGGACAAGTGAAGTGATCATCTTGTTGCTTGAAGCAGGACTTTTGTGATCTGTAATGGCTAGCCTTGTGTTGGGGACATCAGGAGTAATGATTTTGAATTCTTTACACTAAAACCCCACTTAGAATGTACATGGAACTTGTAATATTTTGCCTGTTGAATGAACTTCTGATAACTTTAAATATAAGGACAGCATGTCTGAAACTGGTTCAACAAAACAAAATTTTCTACCACAAATCTATTATTGATTTTGATTATTTGCACTGAAGTCACACTTGAAATGTATATGGAATTTGTAATATATTTATTACACCAAGAATGAATCAAATCAAAATGTCATCTTATTTCAACAAAAACTATTAACACATACAAAGGGAAAATCTTAATGTCATTGTAAACAAAAACAAACATACACTGCAGTCAATGAACAAAGTCAATGTATAGGAGGAAGAATATCGAACGTGTCGACATATTTTTCATTGCAATATTGACAAGACATTTTGACTAGACGATACATTGATATTTACCCACACATGTAAAGAAATCAGAACATTTAAGTGAATAAATAAAGTTATGTGTAAGTAAAATGGCAGGTTGGTAAGTATCAAATGCAGCAAGAAAAGCAGTAAGCAAAAGTGATGCACAAGAACATCACGATAAGGGCATCTGTGGCCTAATGGAGTCAAGAGTGGCAAAAAAGAAAACTTGAGTGCTCAATGGATGCTGCAAGTACATGTTTTAAAGAAAAAAATGGGCATTGTGTCCTCTATTGTAAGTTGTGTTGAATAAAAGCATGTGCTAAGTGTAATGTAATTGTATGTCACTACCACAGCTTCCACAACACTCCATTACTGTATAAAATAATTTTTTAAAGCATATTTAAAGTTTTCCAGACATGATTTGGACAAGCCATGGCATTCTGTAAGCTTGTAGTCTGGTAGGATGTAAAAAAAAACTTGTAGAAGGAGAAATAATAAAAAATATAATAAATATTTGAAACAAAAAGCTTGGTAGTCTGAGGTAGTAACTTTGGTTCCAGGCAGTCTTACAAGCTAGTATGTTGATGGAGCTAGCTACATACCAGGCTAGCGTGTAGCTTAGCTTATCCATCTTTCTTAGGGCTTCACAAAACAAAAAACTCAAATGCTACCTTTGTGAGAAATGTTGCTGGAAATGCTTCCTCAACATGAACAGAAACTAAACGGCATGAGTATGGCTATGGCTTGTTATCCAAAAATACAGTAAATTTTTAGCATAATTTCAGAAACTTTTCTTACAAGGCAGTAACATGACATTTTAGATTGATTTTAGATTCCCATAGGTATTTCAACTCCCACGCCTGTTCCTGCCATAGACAGTGGAAGAAATGGACTGACGAATGGCGTCGTTTTCAATGGGGACCGTTGCTTTTACAATTGCAATGAAATAAAATTCAGCTAACATAAAACATTTAAGTAAACACTACATTCATATACATACATTATATCACACTTTCAAACATTGCATGTTTGACAAAGGGATTTCAAGTCAAGAATAAGCTTATTTCAAGCAAATTACACGTTGAGTATCTTTTACCACTCACGAAAACACATCACAAATACTCATTTGCATTAATCTCTTACAAACATTTCTTCAAAAATATGTGTAACAGTGGCACAAGAGATTGATGTTTAGCTGACTATGCCACCTAGGGTGGGGGACCACCTAGGACTACTAATATTACCCCACTATGCTCCAATAAGCACACAGGTTTCGAACACTGTTAGGACAGAGATAGGTTGACAGCAATCATATTTATTAAGGCAAATAATAAATAACAGAGCACAACCAGATATAAAAACAATACAAAATATTATGGCTGGTTAATAACACTGAGATCCAATCAGAGTACCTACATTTCACAGTCAACACAGTTTCACAGTTTTCACAGTTCAGGATTACAGACATACAAAGGTACGGCAAGCCATGGGCTACAGGCTACACCAAAGTAACAACCATAAAATAATACATAAAACACTCACACAAGGCTTAGTAATACATCCACAACCATCACAAAAAATAATAATGCTACTGAGGGAGATTACAATCAGAAAGGCCAGGCCGGTACACACTACAAGAAACGGGCTGCACTCTACTGCTTCATAATACACTATTATATAGATATAAGAATGAAGTAATGGGTCAGGAAGGGGGGGACTTACCATAGGCGGCACGGAGAGAAGGGATAGCAGAGATCCTGAAACACCACACGTGAAGGAACAAAAATACTCAAACACAATTCAGCAACTTAACACTGCAAAACTATAATCACCATAAGTGCACACAACAATGGAAAAGTGAGGGACTCCACCACCAGAAGACCGGCTCGCTATGGGATGAGCCTCCGATCCTGCCCAAACAGAAAAGAGCAATACTAAATACAAGATAGCACTGTCAAACCAGTGGCGTAGGCACGTAAGGGCAACAGTGGGCCGGGTCCACTATGATTGACGGCTGGCCCACCCTATCGGAGGTGTCCAACTTCATTGACAGCTGGCTCGCTGGAGGTGTATTTTTAACGTGAAATTCAATGAACAGCTGGCTAAAAATGTAACACAAAACTAAACACTTTGAATTAAATATAATGTTACACCTATTTCCAGAAATTATATTTTTTGTCAGTGTTCTTTTCTCTATATCATTTTGATTGGGTAATGCCCGCGTTTTTGATAAGCGGCAAGAAGCCAACGTTTGCTATGCCAACAATCGGAAGTTATCGCTGACCTGACAGAGAATGCTAGTTTAGCTGCGGTAATACTATTAGTAATAGGCTACAGAAAATGTCTAAACAGACATCGCTGTCATCTTTCTTCAGTAAGCCAAAGAGATCGAAATTAGAAGAGACAGATGTGGACAATGATAATGCCGTCATTATCATAAACCCGGTATCAAGTTCGACCTCCGCTACACCAGATGCAACCAGCTCCACTCTCCCCACGACTCCTGCCTCTCAGCCCAGCACCCCCCCTGCAGACCTGTCCGCCCTCCTGGAACCGGCTACCCAGCCCGATCTGAAAGAGTTCCCACGGACTATGATAAACGGAAAGGCCAGGTCTTTTCGGCAAAATGGTACAAAGAATTTCGTTTTTTAGAGTACAGTATTTCTAAAGATTCGGTATTCTGCAAGGCCTGTCGCCATTTCCCCCCAGAGATGCAGGACCGTGGATGTTTAGCACTAAACGGATACAGAGATTGGAAGCACCTTCGACAAGCATGCGAAAGACACAATGCCTGTAAGTACCATCTGAACGCTGTTGAGAAGCTACCTGGCTTTCGTATTAGTCAGACTTCTGGGAGTGTGGTTAGCCAGATGAATCGTGACATGGACAGTTTGGTTAACAAGAACCGGGAACATATCAAGGTGGTGCTTGATGTCCTATTGTTTTGCGCAAAGCAAAACATACCCCTGCGCGGCCATAGGGAGAGAGATGAAGCTGTTAACAGGGGAAACGTGATTGAATTGTTCAAATTTGTTTCTCAATTTGACCCCCAAATCGAACAGAGATTGGCCCAAATTCCTAAAAACGCCACAATGTTGAGCCCGGAGGTGCAGAATGACTTACTGGAGGCTGCGGCAACGCTGCTTTTACGCAATATTAAAAGTGAAATGAACAACAACAGTGCGTTTTATGCTATAATCGCCGATGAATACAAAGACCAAGCAAAACGTGAGCTTCTGGCCGTCTGTATTCGTTACATTCACAAGGGAATAATTACAGAGCGAGCGGTTGGTTTTGTTGCTATAGAAGACATGAGGGCTACAGCCATATCGCGCAAAATACTTGAGGTGATCGAGCCACTGCAGCTTGACCCATCCCTTTGTGTTGGCTTTAGTTTTGACGGGGCTGCTGTCATGTCAGGAAACAAAGGGGGGGTGCAGGCAATTCTGAAGGAAACATTCCCTCGCGCAGTATACATTCATTGCAACTCTCATCGTCTCAATCTGGTTCTCGCCACTGTGTCAAAATCATCTGTACACGTTTCCACATTCTTTGAAACACTGAATAGTCTCCACTCCTTTATGACAGGCAGTAGCAGGCACGCCAGATTTCTGGAAATGCAAAAAGAGCTTAACCCCACACATCAACCCCTTGAGCTGGAGCGCTCCACCGACGTGCGCTGGAGTTCCAAGTCTGGGTCAGTTAAAAAAGTGCTTACTTTATTGGATGCTGTTTTGGAGGTCCTTTCAGAATATGGCGATAGTGCTAATAGCCAGACAAGACTTGAGGCACAGTCTCTTGCACATCAGATAGAGACAAAGAAATTTATTTTTCTGTTGGTCCGGCAAGCTGTTCGGAACGATGAGGATCTCAAACAGCTGTGGGACGTAATACTGGACCGTCGACTGGACGAACTGGCTAGTCGGTTTCAGGACGACCAGTATGGGATCATGAAAGCAGCAGCAGCCTGCCGTCCACCTACAGGAACGTTTGAAAAGGCCTTGCTCCATCCACCTTGTGTCGTCATCGTCATTGGAGATGCTGAACTCTCTGTGTTCGCCAAACAGATCAAGAGGAAGGTTACGGCAGGAATTACATTTCCCTCTCTGATGGAGGTGTTGGACAGCTGCCCACAGGATATTTTTCCTGGTGTCAACGCGCTCTTAAGGGTTATATTGACACTTGCCACCACCTCGTGTACAGCAGAGCGCATCTTCTCAACTACAGGGAGGATACACACAAGACTCCGATCCTCCATGGGTACATCTCGTCTCTGCCACTTGACCCTCCTCTGTCATGAGCGAGAATTAACAGAGAGACTGGACCCCGACGAAATACTCAAGATCTTCTGTGAAAAGCCCAGGCGTCTGCGCTTTGTGTAGACAGGTATGCTCATTACTTTCCCACAATAGCCAAATTAATCATGTTTAATGTTAACCAATTACTGCTAAATCAGGCTGGTGATGCACTTTTCTCTCCCCCTCTCTCTCTCTCTCTCCAATTTAGTGATCGTCAGAACGGACTTCGCTCCTGTCCAGCCTCTTCTCTCCCATATGCACAAACGTGCGCCAGTGCAGATTGAATCACGTTCTAGTTCTTCTTAAACGAAACAAGAAATTAATAGTACAATCAGTAACGTTCAAAAGGACCTACAGAATATTTGGTACAATATTGTGCCCATTGATGCTTGCATAAAGTGTATTTCACTCTGTATTTAAGTAGCCTAACTGGTCCTGCATAGCCTACTTCTCTGAATGCAAAAAAGTTCACCTCAGGTATCATAGCTGGTCTGCTGATGAAACCTTGTCATTCTTGCCTGTATTCATGATGTCAAAGGAATGGTTTCCCCTTCTGGCCAACGGTAAAACAATTAATTTGTATTAGGCCTATAATTGGGCAACTAACTATTCCCTTTTTTTCTTTATTCTATTGCATTAAATTTAGATTTCAAATGGCCATGTTTTTTTTTTAAATCTCTTGTTCTTTTTGTTGAAAATATATTTTGTTCTCTCTTACAAAACAGTAGAAAATAAAGACCCATTGTCTATAATGTAGGTTTGTTTGTTTTTGGTTTTTTTGTGTGTGGTTTTTTTTTTAAAGTAGGCTAAGCAAAATAGGGGTTGCCAACTGTCCCTTACAATACGGAATCTTCCCGTATTTTGAAAGAAAAGATCTGCTCTGAGCTGAAACTTGACACAATTCTTAATCTTGCTATTAATCAGAGGGCTGTGAATCAGATGGGATTTGCTCATATATTTACCCTAAAATTGGTTAGAATGCAGGAAATTGCACCTAAGAAATACATTTTTTTCTGGGGGGGTGCCCCCAGACCACCCGCTTACAATGGGGTCCACTCTATTTCCCAAAAGTCCACAGTATTACACATTTCTGCCTACGCCCCTGTGTCAAACGTTAGTTATTGATGTTCCAACAACGAGAAACTATCTAGGACTTCTCAGGAGAAGCTGGTAGTGGTGGAACCAGGTACACTTTAACAGCAGGAGAAGATGGCAGCCGCCTCAGTTACCGGGCCTGGACACTGACACTCACACACACACACACACACACACACACACACACACACACACACAAACTGCTGTACACAGTATGGCACCAAGACACCAGAAAATCAACAAAACAAACCAAACAGACAAAACACGAGAATACAAGCGTAACAAAATCACAGGAAACACAGGGTTACAATGGCACGACTATAGGCCTTCTCTTACACCCGCACGATGGGGGAGGCTCGAGGAGAGATGGATTGCTATCCAGAACAAAAATAAAATGAAACAATATAACCAACCTGACGCAACCTGAATTCAGTGGCAACAGAACAGCAACTTGCCGCCGGTGAGGACAACCGTAGGCGTGCCAACAATCCCACCTGTAACACAAATCATACCCATTACTAACTGCTGGTGGGTCACTTTGTCTTAAATAGTTGATGGTAACAAAGTGCTTACCGCAAGGGATGCAACAACGGTAAATAACAAATGAGCCCACCGCTCGATGTGGTCAACGCTCCAAGATCACACACTAAAAGACAATGAAAGTAGATTCAGTTCCTACAGTGTAAATGGCTAGTTGTGCAAAAGCGCAAATAAGGACAGCCTACCTTCAGCTGATTTCGGTAGAGTTTGGGTCACCACCTCGGCTACCCCCAAACCTCACGACGAACCAAACTAGATGACAACTAAATGCAAAACGGAATGCAATCAATTAGCAGACCACGGAATGAGCTACACACCGTACACAGCCGGAACGGCCACTCTTACAAATCGCAGCATGCAAGCGATGAAGTGAACAAGCACACCAGCTACACGACTAATGTAGGATCTCGTTAATTGTTGCTTACCTGACATCACCGAACCCTCGACAACGCCGCTCACAGCAGAACTGGAGGCCTCACGCCAGCCACACCGGTGTTCTGGCTACCACAATGAAGCAGAAGGAAAGGGGCCTGCCACGCTCCCAGTTTACTATTTATCCAAATAAAAGGCCCCGACAACACTACTACTACTCACAGTGTAACCAATCACGGGTCTAAGACCTGGGGCCGGATTCACAAAGCTTTCTTAAGAAAAAAAAAGTTCTTAAGTGGTACTTTTCTCTTAACTTTTGTCTTAGGATAAAACTTAAGAAGATTCCATATTCTCCAATAAAATTCTTAAGTTTTTTCTTAACTTTCTTCTTATCTTTTATCTTAAGAACAATGTTAAGAACATTTGATATTCTTGAAAGCTTAGTTCTTAAGATTCTTCTTAGTATTTTTCTTATCTTTAAGACAACCCTTCACCATATCTTACCACAGCCACATAGAGAAGGTAAGCCTCTATTTATTTTAACAAATGTCTACGGAATTGTAAACTATATTAAATAATTAAATAAATAAATAAAATAAAATAATAATAGACATGTTTTTGTAATTTAAGTTTGCCATCGATGTTTTTGTACATGTATTATTAGTTATATTATGCAGGCTACATACATTGACTCCAACTGACAGTTAAGTTAGGCCTTCTTATGATGGGCCTTCACACCATGTTTAGCTCATAGGCTGAGTTGATGTAGGCTATACCTTACATTAAATGTACCCTACAGTAATGTGATATGCAGACAATAGTTCATGAATCCAGGGTGTATTTAAGTTAATAATTTAATCATGGTAATTTTATGATGTTTGGATCAGTCATTTCATTTCATTAAAGTCTAGGCCTATGTGTGTGGATCATTTATTAATGCAGACATTGACTGACTGTTAATGCCTATGTACAGAACACTGATTTCTGTATTTGTTCCTTCTAATTTCTAGATGGAGATGTTATGGATTGCGCATAGGGAGGCACATCCACAGAGGCCTCTCAGAGATAGATTAGATCCCCTCAGACTGCCTGACCATGTTTTAGTGAGGCAGTACAGGCTCCCTAGGCCTGCAATTATATTTCTAATTCGCCTATTGGCCCCCGATCTCGAGCGACGCACTAAGCGTTCAGCACCTCTGCCTGTAGCCTTACAGGTAATGTTGGCCCTACGTTTTTTTGCTTCGGGGACTTTTCAAATGGTGCTAGGGGGTACATTGGGAGTCAGCCAGTCGTCAGTGAGTCGGGTTGTAAGAGGTGTGGCAACTGCTTTATGTAGGAGGGTGGGAATGTTTATCAAGTTCCCCATGACTGCTGCACAATGCATCACCACCAAGCAGCAGTTTGCGGAAATTGAAGGGTTCCCAAATGTGCTGGGGGCAGTTGATGGGACCCACATCGCAATTAAAGTAAGTGTTTTTTTTTTTGTCTGTTTACTTTGTTTTGTATTTACAAAATGTATAATCTTGTCTTGTATTTCACATTTAAGATTGTTTTTCATTTACAAAATATTTCTAGGCACCACATGAAGATGAGGAAATTTATGTAAATAGAAAAAGTGTGCATTCCATAAATGTCCAAGTCATCTGTGATGCAACTCTGCGGGTTACCGACCTTGTGGCGAAGTGGCCAGGGAGCACCCATGACTCATTCATGTTAATGAATTCTGGAACAGGGGTCAAATTCAATGAAGGGCAGATGCAAGATGGGTGGTTACTAGGTATGGAATTACACAAGATAAATTTTCAAGATATACTTAATGTGTTGTTATTTAAAAGCAATTTTGTAATAGGCCTTCATGTCATACCGGTAGGTGACAGTGGCTACCCCCTGAGACCATGGCTGATGACACCGATTATCCACCCAGCTACAGAGGCAGAGCGGCGCTACACCCGTGCTCAGTGCAAGACCCGGAGTGTAGTGGAGAGGTGCATTGGTGTGGTGAAGTCGCGATTCCGATGTATTGACCGGTCTGGTGGAGTGCTACAATATACCCCTGAAAGGGCATGCAAAATAATAGCATGTGCCTTCATCCTACACAATTTGTGCATGATGTTCCGCGTGCCACTACCCAACATTCCCCCAAATGACCATGACGGAGAGGAAGAGGATGGCCTAAATGACCCTGCCCCTGCCCCATGCCAGTCGGGGATCCAAGTTAGGCAGGATCTCATCCAACGAAGATTCAATTTATAATCTACAAATACACAATAAATCCAATACATACAAATCAATATGTGCATCATTGTTAATTTATTTTAAAATTCTCTTTTTTTTAGTTCCAATTTCGCCTTTGCGATCTCTAATTTTTGTCTCTCAATTTGTAGTAATTCCTCCTGCACTCTCCGTAGTGCAGACAGTTCCCTCAGGATCTGCCCTTGCATTGCGACCATTTCGTCTGTCGCAGTCCTTGAGGTAAATCCAACCCCAATGTCCCCCAGTAGGCCTGAAAGGGACAGGGCATCCTCAGGCTTCTGAAACAACATGTAAAAGAAAATTATGAGTTTGTATGAGAAATTATGAGAATGTATGATTGTGACAGAAAATAATACACATGACACAGATCAGTGAAATGCATTTGTTGCACCGCTTGTGAACTTACTTCTTGTTCCTCAGAGCTGGGTAACTGGGGAATGGTTGACAGTGACACTGAAGGCATTGGGTCTGGAGAGGGCATGTTGTACAGTGTCAGGACCGCAGTATCTGTAACAGATTCAAGGACATTACTGAGCATGGCAGATATGCCTGTGTGAAAACAACTGTGTTGTAATGTGTTGCAACCTGAAACAATTTTGCAGCAGTAGCCTTGGCATATTGCAATAGAACTAATATTTTAAATACAAAAATACTACAATATGGTATTACAGGATATGTAAATACAGCACTAAAATAAGCTAGGCCTATATGGGTCTAGGCATACTGCAATTCTTTATGAGAAGTTGACTATGTTCTTGCCCAAATCTTATTCGTTCATGGACATAATGAAATACACAATGTCATGGACTATATGAAAAGGTAAACATCACTGGGTAGCCGATTGGTAGGCTAGTATGTGTTACAACATCTGTGCTTGTGGTGTATGGGCACTGGGCAGGAGACGTGTTTTAAGACTGTGTGAAGAAACAACACGTCTTTATACATTGTAACAAGACATCGGAATGAAAACGTAGCCAAGTTACATCCACTGAGTGAGTGGCTCATTGTGGCTACTGAGAAGGGTGTAAACGGCTACTGGCTAGCTGAGTTAGCATACCTTCATTATTTTCGATGTCGCCGGTGTCCACTCCTCCCGGCTCTCCTTCCACGGCCCTTTCCCCAATAACAGATAGTATCTTTTCTTCTAGCGCATCGAGCTGTATTGTAGTCACCCCCTTTCCCGTTGCCCTCATTTCCCTGGCCCTTTCCGCCCCCTTCTTTTTGACTTGGGACTTAATGTCCGCCCACTTTTTTTTGACAGCTTTGGCGTCCCTCGAAAACCCTCCTACCGCCGACACCGATTCGGCGACCCTCGCCCAGCCCCTCTTTTTATTTTCCGCAGTCACCCCTACGTTGTCAAACTTCCCAAGCAGTAGTTTCCTCCTTGTAGCCACCTCCTCGACTAAAACTTCCATCTCTTGCTTGGTAAAGTTTTTGCTCCTCTTAGTCTCCATCTTCTTTTTTTACGTTATGCCAAACGTTTAAGTCTCGTGTACGTTTCCCCCAACAAAGAACGTTCTTTTAAGAAGTTCTTAAGTCATGCAAATAAGAAGTTCGTAAGAAATGCCATTGTTCTTAAGAAAATATTGGAGAATTTCACTTAAGGTAAATCTTAGGAACTTCTTAGTTTTTTTCTTAAGAAACTTCCTAAGATTTATCTTAAGAATAGTTTTGTGAATCCGGCCCCAGATCACACATTGGATTGAGGGGCGTAGGCCAATCCGTTACATATGCATAAACTAGACAAGACAAGAGTAGTGTCACGATACCAACATTTCAGTACCGGTACCGGTACCAACATGTATTCCGGTACTTTTCGATACTTTTTCAAATAAAGGTGATTTTTTTTTTTTTAATAAATAAGGTGATACATTTGTCATACAAACTAAGGCCTCATTTACATTGAGATACATAACCTAAAAAATATTTTTATCACATACAACCTGTCTTAAGTAGCACCAGTGTCTTTAAATAGTATGTTACCAGTATTTCTAACATATTAAATGGCTAAATGTGTATGTAAAAGTTTGTTACTTTATAAAGATAATGCATGTATTGTAACAACCTCTGCCCTTTCAATATGTCAGTTTATTAGAGTTCGTTTTTTGCATTTTCTCTCTAATAACTTTCCTGTCAAAGCCCTCTCTGTCTTACCCATAGACTGTCTTACCTTATTATTAGGTGTAATACCTAGTGTGGCCATTTCGCAGTATGGCGCTATTTCATTAATTTGCCTCTCCTTTTTTGTTTTTATCCGAACGTGGATGCTACATGCTAGTAACATGGCGCAGTGAAGTATCCAGTTGAATGTGGAGAGCTTTATCGTGCGCGTGTTGTTTCCTCTCCCGAGTTGACACTACCGTCGTCGTTTTGTGCTAAATTATGTGCAATAAATCAATAAACTCATATGGATAACTCTGCTGTCTAATTGCTGAAACGGATTGCGCTGGAGAAAGTTTGCTGCTCGCTGCTCAAATCTCGGACTGGATTATGGATCTTGTAGGCTGACTGACACTGAATTTTTTTTTATGACTATTATTAACTCGTTTTTGAACCTTTGCCTGTTAGGGTGTTGGGTTTTGGTGGTGTATTGCAAGACTGCTATTATGAACTAAAACAAACTTTTGGGGTGTACAATATATTGGCAAACGTGAAATGTGGTGGTCGCTGCGTGTTTTTTTTCTGTTTGATGAGAACTCTATCATGTGTTGCACTTAAAACTATTAAACTATTACATTTGAAAAGGGTAGATGTCATGAGTAAATTACCTGTCGCTCCCTGAACCCTGAGTGTGCAGGTCTGGGTGGATAAGTTGGAGGTGTTTCCGTCTTTAGCCATGCATGTTTTAAAACACCGTTTACACAATGGTGCATCAGCGTCAATTGCCTCGTCTTGCTCATTTGGTTTTAAGACAAAGTACTGCCATATAGCACTTAGCACCGTGGTTTGTCCACAAGTTGCAGCGTGGTGGCAGTAGCCATTCTCCCCTCCGTGCTCCACTATCTCTCCGTCTTCAGCGTCTTTTTTTCTGTACAAGCTCTAGCTACCTCTTCATAACATTACGACGTCACGTGTAAGGTACCGGTACCTATCCAAATGCAGTATAGTACCGTTTCAAATGTCTCAGTACCGCGGTACCAAATCAGTACCAGTATACCGTGCAACCCTAGACAAGAGTGTTATAACCGTTAACACTTCGCTAACATGAAAAGACAGACCATGTGCGCTTACCGAGACAGGGTTGAACAAAGAAAATTCGACGAAAAATGTACTTCGGTCATCAAAATTAAACCACACTTCTTCAGTGTAACTATTGAAAGTTGTTTTCTAAAATATTTTTGGTTTTTGTCGACTACTCTAAACTCATTTACCAAACTTCAAGCTTCATGAACTAACTGAAACATGGCGCCTGGCAAAATTGCTGTTCATCTTCTCTCCTCTACGCTTTAACTACGTTCTGAAAAAGAAATCAACCAAGACAGTATCGCGAAAGTTACAAAAAAAAAAAAAGTATGGGAATGTTCAGCGTTTCAAAATAAAAGTATCTACACTGTACACTACTACTGTTTTTACCATATTTATTCTCTATTTATTATCTATACCATCAGCTATTTATTAGCTGGGTTACATATGAAGCATTTCTCTATTGAGCAATATGCCTATGTGAGTTTGACTATATCAATGACAATTACTGGGGGACGGACAATAGTGCTACCGCCCCCCTCCCAGCATCCTGTTTAAATGTTACATAGGGCTATTGTCTGTCCCACAGGTAATGAAGACAAATGCAGGGAACCACACTCCTTAGCAGAACCAAGTAAGTATATGTCTCGCAATCATGCTTGTCTTTTTACTCAAAAACTAGATCCAGGTTATTTACAGAATAACCCCCCTTACATTAGAGTTTATTTACAGCATTACCCCAATCAAATAATAATAATAATAATAACTGTATTTGTATAGCACAACTCATACAAGACATGCAACTCAATGTGCTTTATAGTTTGATTAAGTATTCATTATGACTGGTGGGGAAAGATGAAAAGATCAAATTTGGGAATAGGCAGCAGTTGGAATGAACAGCATAGTTGCAATACCAACTCTGTCCACCATCCTAACCATTCATTCATTCCATTTATTTGATTAGGACAATGCACATTGATCAATATATCAGCAAACCAGTGCACCTTTAACATACTTAATGTAAATTATATGTATCCAGGCACACTCGAGGAGACCAACGAGACAATTGGAGAACTTGGAGACAACTGGAGACAACTGACACAATTGGAGAAGGACCTGGATGTTTGGGTAGAAGGCTCTCTGATGAGAGAGGACGAGTCCTACCAAGGACCAATGCAGGCATTTCTCAAGAGTGCCTCCAAATTAAGCACAGATAGTGGAGTGCAGTCTGGTTTGTGCAACTTTGGAAAGGCACTACGGCAAACAAAGGTCCGACCCAGGGGGTTCCTCCAGTCCAAGACAAACATCGGTGTCCAGCCAACTGCGGTGGCCAGAAGAAAGGCACATCTGGGAGGGAGGAGAACCCTTGGTTCTGGCCGACCGCAAAAAAGTGACAGAAAGGAACACCCATACCAACAGCAAGGGTGACCCAAAAGTGTGCCGCACAGCCTGTCCTATTGTGTGCAAGAGAACACCTCTCTGGGGAAAAGCCACTAGATGTGCATGTGAAGAATCTGACAATAAAGCAAACTTGTTACTGCTGTATGCCTATTTACCTCCAGCACTTAAGTACTGGGGGGGTTGGGATATCCTGTTGGGATAAGGGCTTTCTACAATTGTGTTCTTATATGTGAATGTTGCGTAAGTATTGTAGATGTGACGTTATATAGCATGCTTTCTTGATGCTCTTCATGAGTTTATCATATCCTTCAGGTTAATATACTGCAGTACTGTCTTTTGGTAGGTGAATTTTCATTCAGGAACATGGATAAGATACGTGGCTACAGTAGCAGCCAGCTAATAACTACTCGTAGATCTATCGACAGACGCAGGGGAGAAAACGACACAAATCGGCTAAATCTTTAAGTCTTTAATCAAGTCACGACGCAAATCGGCTTAGTATTTAAGAGCGGTTGTCTGTAACTATCAAGTATGTCGCGCAGTTCGCAAAAAATCGAATTCTTTTTTTTGTACCCAAATAATAGCATTTGATGACTTATATCACCTGTGAAAGTTTGAGTCTGATGCTCGGAGAGCATCCAATCACATTCGCGGAATCGCTGGACCCAATCAAATGCTTTGTTGTAGTGTTTAATGGCCACTATGGCTTGTTTGTGGTCACTGAAGCTACACGAAAAAGACAACTTCTTAAAGCTTTCTATGTAATTATAATGGCATTATATGGATGTAAGTTTCACACGACTTGATAAAAGACTTAAGAGCGGTTGTCTGTAACTATCAAGTATGTCGCGCAGTTCGCAAAAAATCGAATTCTTTTTTTTGTACCCAAACGATAGCATTTGATGACTTATATCACCTGTGAAAGTTTGAGTCTGATCAGATAAATATTTTGGGAGAACGAGGGCCTAGAAGTTTTGGGCAGAATCGGACTGTATTTTACGCTAATTTCGCCATGCTTGACATTTTGACAAAAATATTAAAATAGAGCAGGAATTTTAAAACCAAAGAGTTCCACAACAAAACTAGAGATATTTGTGAGTAATTTGAGGTGTTTTATTAGTTCGTATGACAAAATCCGAATATTTTAGGGATTTTTACTTTATTTTCATTTTACGCTTAGAGTTTACGCTTGGTCAAATTCGAAGGCTTATAAACCCAAAAGTACGCGGAAATTGTCAAATTTTAAACTTCGCAGTCGAAGAGTAATACTTTTACTTGGTATTCGTGAAATAAAATTTTTGGGCACTACAAAAACAAATCTCTGGGAAGACTCGATTCAAGTTGCATTTTGGACGATTTCGGCACTCAAAAAGCTTCGTTGGGTCACGACCCGATCGCACATGGATCTCAAATACTAACTTCCCAAAGACTTAGAAACCATTTCAAATACTTAAAAACACTTTTAATAAGCTACTGTTTCACTTACAAGCCTCATTGTATGGTACAGAGTTCAATTTTGAGCTTAGCATTCCCTGGGAACTCTACAAACAATAACAAAGTGTACATGCTTATACCTTCGACACATAAACATTAAAACACGATGGAAAACAGCTACATTTCAAACTAGATAGAGGTAGAAATCAATGCCAAACAATGTCGTTAGTAAGCAAACAGGCACAAATAATGAGAATATAGCAATGTTGTGCAGTTTATAGCAATGTTTTGCAGTTTATTTACAATTTCTTTTGACGTTTTAAATAAACAGCGATTGCAATGTTCTGCAGTTTATTTACGATTTCTTTTGTCGTTTTAAATAAACAGTGTGGCAAGTTGTAAGAAATAATATGGACAAATCATCAAAAAGAAAACTAGTGGACTAATGGTTTGATGGACCTATACCTTCCATTTATTTTTTATGTTTCCTTTGAGTTTAAGGCTTTTGTTTCCCGTCTTCTAACGTTATTGTACCGCTTTCGGCGCACAACGCGTTGAACCCCGATGTACGTGCTGCTGCGCCAGAGAGGCGAGCTGAACTGGCAGAAAAGTTGCAACATGTATAGCCTGTATAGCCATGTATTTTTATGTTTTAGTAAGCAAACAGGCACAAATAATAAGAGTATAGCAATGTTCTGCAGTTTCTTTTGTCGTTTTAAATAAACAGTGATTGCAATGTTCTGCAGTTTATTTAATAAACAGCGTGGCAAGTTGTAAGAAATGAAATGGACTAATCATCAAAAAGAAAACTAGTGGACTAATGGTTTGATGGACCTCCACCTTTTATTTTTGATGTTTCCTTTGAGTTTAAAGCTTTTGTTTCACGTCTTCTAACGTTGTTGTGCTGCTTTGGGCACTGTTCGAAAGTTCTCTTCTTGCCAAAGGAGGACACAATTATTGAAGATATTTCCTCTCATACTTATGACCCGCGGAGGTTTGGGGGGATTCTTTCCATCCCCGAATATTAACTACTCATGCGGTTTGTACACTTTGTACATGTACACATATACTCTTTATATTGTTTGTAGAGTTCCCAGGGAATGCTAAGCTTAAAATCGAACTCTGTACCATACAATGAGGCTTGTAAGTGAAACAGTAGCTTATTAAAAGTGTTTTTAAGTATTTGAAATGGTTTCTAAGTCTTTGGGAAGTTAGTATTTGAGATCCATATGCGATCGGGTCGTGACCCAACGAAGCTTTTTGAGTGCCGAAATCGTCCAAAACGCAACTTGAATCGGGTCTTCCCAGAGATTTGTTTTTGCAGTGCCCAAAAATTTTATTTCACGAATACCAAGTAAAAGTATTACTCTTCGACTGCGAAGTTTAAAATTTGACAATTTCCGCGTACTTTTGGGTTTATAAGCCTTCGAATTTGACCAAGCGTAAACTCTAAGCGTAAAATGAAAATAAAGTAGAAATCCCTAAAATATTCGGATTTTGTCATACGAACTAATAAAACACCTCAAATTACTCACAAATATCTCTAGTTTTGTTGTGGAACTCTTTGGTTTTAAAATTCCTGCTCTATTTTAATATTTTTGTCAAAATGTCAAGCATGGCGAAATTAGCGTAAAATACAGTCCGATTCTGCCCAAAACTTCTAGGCCCTCGTTCTCCCAAAATATTTGTCTGATCAGACTCAAACTTTCACAGGTGATATAAGTCATCAAATGCTATCGTTTGGGTACAAAAAAAAGAATTCAATTTTTTGCGAACTGCGCGACATACTTGATAGTTACAGACAACCGCTCTTAAGTCTTTTATCAAGTCGTGTGAAACTTACATCCATATAATGCCATTATAATTACATAGAAAGCTTTAAGAAGTTGACTTTTTCGTGTAGCTTCAGTGACTACAAACAAGCCATAGCGGCCATTAAACACTACAACAAAGCATTTGATTAGGTCCAGCGATTCCACGAATGTGATTGGATGCTCTCCGAGCAGCACCTCATTAATATTCATGAGCCTTCCGGGCTTCTGCTACGATTTGCACCATCGCGGACCGGATGAAACCAGATTTTCGATTTTTCAAATTGGTCATCAGGCTACTGGGCAAACTCGAGACCCGACCTGGTGACGTTAGCCAACGAACCCGAATACTGACTAGATGCTCGTTCGCAAATCAGATGACATACGATAATTTTCTTAATAAATATATTTTTACCATCATCATAAGTACAATCACATTAACTTAAGTGGAGGGCTAATATTGTACTTCTGGACTTGATTCTTACTCTACTAACTTTGGTTCCAGGCAATGGCATTTAGCTTAGCTTAGCCATCTTTCGTTGGGCTTCACTTGCATCGAATGGTAAAGATCCATAACGACCCCTCTTACAAAAAAATACCAACTCAATGCTACCTTTGTGGGAAATGTTACTGGAAATGAACAGGAAAAGAAAACTACACAGGCATGAGTATGGCTACGGCTTGTTATTCAAACAGTACGGTAAATGTTCTCCTGTGCGACAGAAAGCTACTCGCCGTCGCTTAGTTAGTGACGACATTTTTAGCACAATTTCAGAAAAACTTTTCTTACAAGACAATAACATCACAGACTTCCGATCGAGGCAAATATGTTTTGCAGTGGTTTCTCCGGTGTCCAACGATGCCAACATCAAGGTATGACGTGCTCCTTATGTAAAGTTGGTAAAATGGTATGGTATGGTAAAATAAATGGAAGTCTATGGAATGCTAAAGGCTACTGGGCCCTTTCCGGGGTTTTTTTTTTTTTGCAAACCTGGGACAATTTCAAGCCATCTACTCACAGCGTAGCCTCATTGCACATTCTACAGGCGGTGGCGGAGTCAACCAATTATTGGCAGTATTCCTGTGGGCAACCTACAGTTGTCAGCAGCCATATACTTTAGTGGAGCTTCCTTTCTGAAGATGAAAAAGGTATGTTGTCCATCTTCCATAGAAAGATGTTTTCATTGATGCAGCTAATGAATGTTATGAAGACTAATTGTGTTGAAAATCTATTTAAAGATTTTTGAAATACTTAGACTCAGAACACACACCTATGACACTCACCAGGTTAGTTTGGTCAGTCTATCATATGTTTTTGCTACGATAACTTTTTCATTTGAATTCTGTAGCAAAAATGTGAGTTATTCCAGGACACTGGGCAAAATATGATGAACTTGAAGACAAATGAGATCATCGACTTGCAACTTGTGCAGGTAAGACAACTTTCATCAATCATACTGGATCATTAATTATTTGTCCAGTTTTAATTTATGTTTTTATGTTACTTCCAGAGCAATGAAGTGGGAGGGAGTTACCATATGGAGAAGAGAAGAAGAAGCTTACACCTTCTGGAGGCAAACGGTGTGATGGTCACCTTCGGGTCCAAAAACTTCACAGCATCAACCACCAACTTTTGCTAGCCTAGAAATCTAGATGCAACCTAGCGGCGGCAAATATTTTTGCCTAGCGGGTTGGTGTAGTGATGCACCATTAGGTCCAACAATTGGACAGAGTGTTCAAAAGGCTGTATCTTTGTGGATAGTTTTTGGGGCCGGGCTTAGCAATATATCAACTTGTCAGCAGTAGCCAAGGAATTTGGAGGAATTAAACTTCGGCTTTTTTTTTTACGCTGCTAGGTGAGCCTGGTCTATCAACCTTCCTCAGACTATACATTTGATGTCATAGTCTGGCTTGTCAGGCTACACTTTGCCAACTTTGGTCCTGGGAGAATTGTTTGATATCAAGACGGTTCATCCATTTTAGATAAATAACCAGTAACACAATTCCAGTATGTCTTGAATACCTTCACCTCATAGCACTGGAAGAAGATAAAGAAGTACTAGGGTTTTGGGCTACTTCTTGTATGAATTTGTAATTGAAATCTGTGCTGTGCTCTGTTTTCATATGTTATGATTGTCCAAAAAGATTGACAAAATTAGCAAAGAAAAGGATTCAGGTTTGATCAAGAAATGGCACAGCAGCATCACCAATCACATTTACTAGTCTGCAACATCCTCCAAGTCTGGACCAGAGAAAATAGCCAAATGGACCTCCATACTCAAAACATTTATGAACACTTCAACCCAGCTTTCCTCCGAAGGTGTCAAGGGCCCGTGGAAAGTGGTTCAACCCAGGTATGTAATTTTTTTTCACAAGTGACAGATATACTATTACATATAGACAATGAAAAAATGTCTGAATAAACCATAAATAACCATAAATGCTCATGTTGCATATAAACTGCATTATTACATAGTTTTTCACAAGGTTCCCCAGCATTCAACCAAATTCATCAGGTCCTTACAAACAAGGGACTGATGAGTGATGTGGAAAAGTTGAGCCCACACTTCCAAACCTCTACTGTGGAGCCTTTTCACATTTACTCCAAAGAATGCAGCCTTTCCCTACATAGAAATGCTATGCATCTATGTTTTTCTCTTGGGCACATTATTTGAATAATTTGAGAGATGCAACCTTTGAAAGGAAGCCAGGTGTCTGTTAAAGTGAATTTGACTAAAAAAGGGACTTGAACTATTTTGCTCTGTCAAAAAAACCATTGGTATTGTTCTAAATTGCCAAACATAAAAAAACAAAAAAATAAATAAAATATTTTGTCTCCTCTAACCAAGGCATAGCATCAATGCAGGTAATGCATACTTTTAGCCAAATTCCATAAATACTGTGAATACTGTTTTGTGCCCACTTAAGATTTGTTTATTTTAATGATCCCTTAATAATGGCAATACAAGCATTTGTGTTTTTCAGGTTATACAGTTGTGCTTAAAATAATAGCAGTGTCTTTAAAAAGGTGAGTAAATGTCAAAATTCTTCAAATAAATTGTACTGCAATTGTACACAAATGCATTGGGGACACTGCACATTCTATTTCAAAGCAAGAAAATTGGAAAAGGTAATTAAATTTTATAATATTCAAAAATGTATCGTACAAACTAACAAATTCTTGAACTTTACAAACAACAAATTCAACTGAGTATCCTAAACTAATATTTTGTTGCATAACCATGGTTTCTGATAACTGTTTCGCATCTATGGTGCATGGAGTCGACCAACTTCTGGCAACAGTCAACAGGTATTGCCATCCAAGTCAATTGTACTACGTTCCACAATTCCTCTGTGTTTCTTGATTTTGCCTCATGAACAGCATTTTTTATGTCAGCCCACAAGTTTTCTATGGGATTAAGGTCCGGGGATTGTGCTGGCCACTCCATTAGTTGGATGCTGTTTATCTGGAACCATGATTTTGCTTGCTTGCTGGTGTATTTGGAATCATTGTCTCGTTGAAACATCCACTTCTAAGGCATATGGCAACATGACTTCTTGCAGTATCCTGATGTACTCAAACTGATCCATGATATGTGGTAAATAGGACCAACACCATTTTTTTTCAAAGAATCAATGCCCTCCCTAATTAAACTCACCACTGATATTTTTTGAACACACCCCTTTCAGTTAATCTTCCGGTTTCACAGAATCAGCAGCATGCACGGCAGGCCTGTTGGGTCTGTTGGTTTTCTATACCTTTACTATACCTTCCAGAAACTTGCAGTGTAGAGGTTGAAATTTTAACAAAAACAGTGATTTATCTTGCTACTGTTGAGGGAATGCTATTATTTTAAACATAACTGTACTTATCTCCCATGCATTTCAATGAGAACTGTGAGTGTCCCCAGAAGATGAACAAGAATGAACTGGTCTACAGGCTTTCTTTTCCCAAGACCAAGAGGGGAGGCCATGTTGTCAAACCAGTGAAAACAGAGGCTACATGCTGTAAGTTCTTCACACATTTATAATAAGAACAGTGATTATATATATATATATATATTGTAGCGCCGAGCTTGTAACCTGTAGCCACTTCAAAGGACAGTCGGAGGCAGCAGATCCAGTGGGGGTTTTGTCCCATTTATTTACCTACCCTTTCACAGGCTAAGGTGGGCAATAGGAGGTGTCCCTCAAAAACAACAAACACACTAGCTAAACTCTAGCTACACTCACACACACTGTCACACGTCTGTCCCCTATTAAGTTCTAGTCAGCTCTGATATAAAATTAACAACATCCTAGAACCCTGATTGATTACCCCGCTCCTTATCAATACCCATCCTATCTAATCTAATGTTACTTATTCCCACCCGGACACCTCCCCCTGTGAACTTGCCAAACAGGCTCCGTCACACAGGATGCGACCGACTGGAAGTAGGGTGAGAAGTGTACTAAAAATCTCAAAAAGTTCACGAACGTTTTCTACAAAAATATATCTCCGTTTATTTTCTACAAACACTTAAACAAAACACGTGCAGCTCTCGCACATAAACAGAAACATAACGAAAATTGACACGACACTTAATCCGAAAACAGTGCACAAAAACAAAAGCAAAACCTATTCGTGTCTCTGTTCGCTATTAATGTCCGTGTGTCGTCTCGTTAATGTCCGTGTTTCGTCTCGTTCTTTGTTCGTCTCCTTCTCCGTTCGTCTTTCTTCCTCCCCCAGAGAGCAATGAGAGACACTTTAAATAGAGCGTTCAATTTACGTGAGATGGAGCCAATCAAGACATAATTAGACGCCAGCCGCCACCCAGCGACGCCATCCCCGCGCTGCATTCAGGTGTGGCCAGTGTGGTACAAAACAAAACAGACAGTAAAAACCGTGAGAGGGAGAGATGGCCAAAGCTCACCCTCTCACACCCCCCAATCAAAACCCATCCCAAAACTGATTGACACACTCACACAATTCTAGAAGACACATAAGGGAGTGGGAAACAACATTCACGCGCACAGACACAAAGGCCCATACACACACATACAAACACAGACAGGGAATCATAAGGGGAAACCTCACACACAGTTCAGTCCAGGGGGCCTCGGCGCCACACTGCCCCCCCCTTTAAGTTTCCTCGCCCTGAGGAAAGAAGGTATCACTGGCGCCGATGCAGGTTTCTCCGGGGCCTCAGGTTGTAGTGCGGGGCTGTTCTCTGGGACTGTGGTGGAGCTGTAGGAGGGAGGACGGCGCCAAGGAGTGTCGGGGTATCAGCTGGTGCTGGAGGTCGACGGCTGGACTGGCGCCTGGGACCCCTCTCCCCCCGGCGGACAGCAGGCACTGGCGGGGACTGACAGGGTGATGGCTGGACTGCAGCTCCACCTGGTTGGCGACGTCGCCGACGTACCCTCTCCCCCTGGTGGTGGTCCGGCACTGGTGGGGACATGGCTCTGCGGGTCCTTCTCCGTCTGCTGGTGACCTGCACACAAGAAGAAGAGCTGGGCTGCTGCCCAACTCAACAGGCCCCTGAGGATCTCCGCCCTTCACCTGGCGCTGCGTGTTCAGCTCCTCCAGGCTCAGGGCGGTTACCCCCAGGGGACCGCTGCGGAGATGGCTGCACAAACGGTCTCCTGTCACCGAGATAGGGGGCCAACCTATCACGGTGTAGGACTACCGGGCTTCCAGCAGGACAAGGGGAAGTTGGAGGTCCCAGTCTCTCTGATCTTGCTGCACGCACAGGGCTAGCTGGGTAGCACTGTGGAGTTCACTGGGCATGCCAAAGCTCACAAACATGCCCTGCAGGAGTGCTTCTATGCAAGTACTTCCCTCCTGGTTTGGCACCGCATACGCCTCTGGCCACTTGGTGAAGTAGTCGACTGCCACAATGACATACTGGTTTCCCCTAGGTGTCTTTGGGAAGGGCCCCAGCACATCCACAGCAACCTGGTCCATGGGGAATCCCACCATTCTCTGCTGCAGTGGGGCACAGGAACATCCTGTAGGTCCTTTGCGGGAGGTGCAGGCGTCACATCTGCGGCAGTAGGACTCCACATCTCTCCGGCAGGTGCTCCAATAAAACTCCTGTCGCACTCTCTTCAGGGTCTTTTTCAGCCCAAAGTGACCCACTCCTGGCTGCCCATGCATAGCCTCAAGGACTGCTCCACAGCATGACTTGGGGACGACAATCTGCCATTTTGCTTGCCCTGTGGCAGGCTCCACCCAACGCCTCTTCAGCACACCAGCTTGCAGAGCTAGTCCATCTTACATGGACCAGAGGGCCCTGATGGTGAGGCCATGTGCAGCTGTTTCTTCCCATGACGGACGTTGCCCCGACTCCAGCCAGCCTATGACCCTCAGGAGGCATCTTTCCGCTGTTCAGCCACCCAGGTCAGGTTAGAGTCTGGTAAGATGGCTCTGCACTGAATCACAAGTGGTTCCTCCGTGTATGCTTCTGCCACCGTGCCCTCTTCCCCACCAGAGATCCGTAGACACTGTGGGCAGGATGCTGGGCAGCTACGTCTGGACAAGCTGTCAGCGTTCTTGTGGCTCTCTCCTTTTCTGTGCTGAATGGTGTACTGGAACTCTTGCAGCTGTTCAATCCAGTGGGCCACCTGCCCCTCAGGCTCGTGGAAAGACAGCAGCCAGCGTAGGGAAGCATGATCAGTTCGGACCACAAATGGGAGGCCACACAAGTAGTGCCTGAAGTGACGCACAGCCTCCACAACAGCCAGCAGTTCCCTTCGAGTCACACAGTAGTTGCCCTCAGCCCGGTTGAATGTCCTACTATAGTACTCTATGACTCGTTCCCCTTCTGCTGTCTCTTGCGATAAGACTACGCCAAGGCCCACATCGCTGGCATCTGTGTCTAGGATGAAGGGGAGTGTTGGATCTGGGGCAGCAAGGATGGGGGCACTGCAGAGAATCTGCTTCAGTGTGTCAAAAGCCTGCTGTTGTTCAGGGCCCCAGTGGAACCTCTGTCCTTTCTGCGACAACTGATGGAGTGGGGCAGCCAGAGTAGCGAAGCCTGGCACAAACTTCCGGTAATAGGAAGCAAGGCCAAGAAACAACCTCAACTGTCTCAAGCTGCAGGGGGTTGGCCAGTCACGCACAGCCTCAGTCTTCCTGCCCTCTGTGGCTACACCCTCCGTGCTCACTTGATGCCCAAGGAAGGTGACAGTTTGTTGCAGGGGTTTGCACTTTTCAGGGTGCAGCTTCAGGCCAGCTTGAGCTATTCGGGAGATGACTAGGTCAAGGTGGTGTAGCGCAGACTCAAAGTCCTTCCATGGACTAGAAGGTCGTCAAGGTACACCAGGCAGGCTTCCTTAGGCACCCCTTGCAGTACTCGCTCTATCAGACGCTCGAAGGTCGGTGGAGCATTACACAGACCGAATGGCATGGTCTTGAACTGCCACAGCCCAGTGCCGGTGGTGAAGGCAGTCTTGGGTTTGGCATCGTCGCTCAGGGGCACCTGCCAGTAGCCTGACCGAAGGTCCAAGGAAGAGAACCACTGGGAGCCGGCAATCTGGTCGAGGGACTTGTCTACCCAGGGCAGGGGGTAGGAGTCCTTGACGGTGACGTCGTTCACCCTTTGATAGTCAACGCAGAACCGCCAGCTGCCATCTTTCTTGGGGACCAGGATGACCGGGGAAGCCCAGGGGCTCTCAGAGGGCTCAATGACATCTGCCTCCTTCATTTCCTCCAGGCACTCTGCTGCAGCCACCTTCCGCGAATAGGCCAGGCGTCGTGCACATTAGCGAATTGGCACCGCATCACCGGTGTTGATGTTGTGCTGCACTAACTGGGTCACCCCAACATCACTCGGAGAAGCAGCGAAGGCAGTGTGGTTGCGCTCCAGGACAGCCCACAGCTTCTGCTTCTGTGACTCATCCAGGCCCTCAATACTGTCCTGCCACAACTGCTGCACCGCCGGCCCCATCATGGGCACGCTGCTGACCGGTGTCACAGCCTCAGGGTTGACTGTCTCCAAAGGCTGCTGGCTTGGAGAAAGATGCACAGGAGTGGTTAAGGGGGCCACTGTACTCGGCTGCTGGTCGGTGATGTGGAGTAAACCAATACAGTGTCTGGGTGGCAGTAGAGGTGCTGGGCTGAAAGAGAGGGGCACTGTGGGCAATCCAGAGAGCTGGAGACATGCGCCCTTCTGGTCAATGACGGCGGCTCCTTCATGCAGGAAATCCATCCCCAGGAGGCATTGCTCGGGTATGTCAGCAACCCAGACCATGAGAACTACAGCACGACTGGCAATCTGAATTTCCACCTCGCATCGGCCGACCACTGGAGCTTGTTCGCCAGTGACAGTGATTAGGGGGACATGAGTCTGTCATGGACTCTCCTACTCTGGCCTGTTGTCGTTTCCCTGCTGTCGAGGGGCAGCATCTCGCTTAGTACACTGGCGACGCAGATGGCCAATCTCACCACAGCGCCAGCAAGGTACAGCCTCACGCTCCGTGGTTGTGGATCCAGCAGCAGGTGATGAGGGAGGCCTTTCTCTAGGGTAGACAGCAAAACTGCATGGATGGCTATTCCAGCTGCTTCTATGGGGATACTGGGTTTTTCATTAAAAATCCCCTCAATGGCGAGTGCATGCTGCAATGCCTCTTCCGGGGTAGAGGGCTGCATGAGGCAAAGTTGCTGTCTCAGTGTATCGGGGGTAAGGCCTGGGATGAAGGAATCTAATGTGAGGGCATTTCAAACTTCTACGCTAAAACAGAGGTAACTGCACTGGGCCAGATATCGCAGGTCAGCCATAAACACTCCCAATGGCTTTTTCACTCCACGCACACGGTCCTGAAACTGCTGCCGGCGTGAGAGGGTAGATGTTGTGTCTCCAAACCACCGGGACAGTGCCAGGAGCAACACACCTACATTTGCTACCTGAGTTCCCTCCACATCTAACAACACTTGCAGTGCGTCACCCTCTAAAGATGCTGCTAAATGTCCCACTTTCTCTTCCTCAGGCCATCCATTACATTTCGCCATCAATTCAAATTTCTTTTTGAATGCCTCATATGAAGAAGTGCCATCATATCTGCCCAGAGCTACGTTTCTCTTATGCACACACGTAGGTGATGTGGACTGGGTATGGGTGACTGATGCAGGCACTCCCTGGTGTTGGCCAGACGCTGGGGAGACAGGGCGAGAAAAGGGAAAAGAGTGGGGGTCTGGCAGATAGGTGGGCATGTTTGTGGAGAACTGAGGTGGAGGGACTGCTTCACAGTGGAGACCTGTCACAAGAAAAGGCAGTTGAATGAAATGGGGAGGGGCTGCATGTCTAGCAGAGGGGGGCGACCACTTTGACATCCGGGATAAATGGGGAGAACGGTACCAGTAGGACACATCATAGCCCCGGCGCTAGTGGGTTGGGATGGAATTGTCGCACACATGCTAGCTCGCTCAGTTACAGGGAAACGCTGGGGGCTACAAACACTTGCTGGGGGGTTTTGGGGTGAAGGAACAGCTGTTGTTGCGTTCGTGTGGGTAGTCGCTACGTTTGTGTGACAACTGGGGTGTGAATGGGCACTGGGGAAGGCATGCTGTTCACAGGCTACTCTCTCCGCTAGCCAGTTAGCATCCGCCAGGCACAGTGTAGCTACTGGGAGGTCGCTAACGTTGCTTCCCGGCGAGAAGACGGCAGAGTGGTGGTGGTTACTGATGTGTCCACTGAACGGATTAGTAACTGACAACTGTAGGGTGTTTCCAGTGTCAACGATGGGCGATGGTCCGGCGAAGGGGTTGGTACACGGAAGATGGGTAGCGCTAGTGCTAGCCGCTGGAGTGCTGGTGAGGCGGATGTTTTGATTTGATAGCTTCCGCTCTGGCACGTCATCGTTGCTGTGGGCAACAGTAAACTCAGGGGCGCGAGCTACCAGAGGCTTGTCAGAATGTTGCGGAGAACTCCAGCGGGAAACATTTTCTGTCAGGAATGGGTTCTTGCTAACATTTACAAGCTGGCTAACTTTTTCACCCTCAGGACTTCGGTTGTCCAGCTCATGTCGGAGCCTTTCTCTGACATTATCTCCAGAGAATTGTTAAGTGCTTACCAAAGACATCGCTGTGTTTTCCCCTTGACTGTCCATCCTTTGGCTACAGTAACGAGACGTAGGTCAATCCCACTTCTGACACCAATGTAGCGCCGAGCTTGTAACCTATAGCCACTTCAAAGGACAGTCGGAGGCAGCAGATCCAGTTGGGGTTTTGTCCCGTTTATTTACCTACCCTTTCACAGGCTAAGGTGGGCAATAGGAGGTGTCCCTCAAAAACAACAAATACACTAGCTAAACTCTAGCTACACTCACACACACTGAGTGCGTTCACATGGACAAGTCGAAACCACTTGGAACTGGTTTGGGATCGTACCAGCTTCATGTGAACGGAGATTGGTTTGGTCTGGAATTGGTTTTTGTAAACCAATTGCGACGCCAGGCCTGGGCTGTTTCCAAACCACTTCGACTGCCATGTGAACGGGGATCGGATTTGTTTTGGGTATTGCGCATGTATCAACGAAATAAAAAACGCAGTTTGTTCCTTCATACGGACTTTCTAACACAGCAGAATGCACAACACGTACGCGAATGCGTCAAACTCCTGGAACACCATGTTTGTATGCCGCCAGAAGGTTTGTTTATTGTCTTTATTTAGTAGGAACAGTGCAGAGCCCATAGAAGATGTGCCAGAGTATTACATTTTTGTTTAGACCACCTTATTGTTTAAGTGGGTAATAATATCAGGTGAAAGGAGGAGGCTATGTAAATACATTTGCACTGACTGACTTGTAAGATTTTCTTTAGCCACTGTTTTGCGATGTGGAATAACCGGAATGAGAGGTGAAAAGTTCAGTCTCCTCTACGTGTCGTCTGTATGCACTGTAGGCATATGTGTGCAGTGCTGTAGTCTGCTGTTGCGTATACGATAAGATACATCTTACCTACGTAGCAGCTTTGTTGTGGGCAAATGTTTACTCGTGTTATGTCCATTATTTTAGTTATGTGTCGTTAGTCGCGTTATGTCCAACATTGTAGCAGCTAGCATTGTAAATCTTATCAGCCTGGGTCTTCATGGCTGGGTCGGCACGGTTTGACCGATATCTTTGGCATTTTTTGCCCAAACAACACGAAACTTGGCACTGCACACACTGGTAACATTATGATGACGCCGTCCAAATTTGAGATCAAGCGGATGAGTGGTTCAAGAGTTATGCGTGGAAGAGACGTTCCTTGCATTAAAAGATAATAATAGAAAGATAGAAGTTGACTACAGCGCCCCCACCTAGCGTAGCGGAAAGGGCCGGGTCTCTGGCCGAATCCGCTTAGACGAACTACATGTGAACAGGGACTTGGGGACAGACCACCCGTTGGGAAGCAACACCCAAACCAATCCCACCATGTGAACGCAGTCAATGTCACACCTCTGTCCCCTATTAAGTTCTCCTCAGCTCTGATAAAAAATTAACAACATTCTAGAACCCTGATTGATTACCCCGCCCCTTATCAATACCCGTCCTATCTAATCCCTTACTTATTCCCACCCGGACACCTCCCCCCAATTAAAACCCATCCCAAAACTGATTGACAAACCCACACAATTCTAGAAGACACATAAGGGAGTGGGAAGCAACATTCACGCGCACAGACACAAACGCCCATACACACACATACAGACACATAGAGGGAATCATAAGGGGAAACCTCACACACAATTCAGTCCAGGGGGGCGCAATTAAAATGATGGAGGTGCAATAATTTCAAATGCTTTACTTTGTACAGGTTATGCAATCAATCATGCATATTGAAGCCCACATACTCTCCTGAAGAATCTGGGAACTCCATCCTAATGCAGTGCACAACACACGATGGAATAACGACACGAACACTTCGGCCAAGGAATCCCTACCACTGACAAACCAGTGATGGGCCAAGTGTCATCATTGCCTGCAAGAATAAAAAAGATTTTTTTACTGTTTTATTGTTATATTGAGTGTTTCAGAATAATACCTTGTGTTGTGTTAATAAAGTTTATTACAATTATGTATATAATTTCTCCCTTTCTGATTTGCATTGTATTTAGCTCAAACAAATGTACATTGGTCTAATTATACAATGTTATTGTGTGGGTCATCCCCAGCTTACCTTTCCCCTCCCTCTGAGTGTTCAACATCCAAAGTCTGCTTGGTAAACACTCAAAGCATTTTGCAGTGAATATATGTTCAAGCATACTGGTTCTAAACCAGCATGGTCAGTCATGCATGCTATGTTGTTGGGTACTTGGTCCATTCGACGTGTGACCTACATAAGAAAAAAGGTAATGCTAAATCTATTATACTTCCAAAGGTCATTCACATGAAGCATTGGTAAGTACAGGTGTATAGTACATCTGTATGGAACTGTGTTAAGTGTTGTCGCATGTTCTATTTCCCGGCAGCATACATTTTCTCTGTGTCCACATAAACACCTGGTAAGTGAGAAGTGGACAGTGGTCAATCTGTGCAGGTTGGTCTACAGTGACTAAACAGAATGCATTACAAGCTTTTTATTCAGTGAGAAAGTTCATTGATGCACGTTGAGCACCCCTTCGCATTGAACACAAGCCAGAACGGCACATATCCCCGGTCAGGACCCATGGCGTCAAACTTCATCAACTAAAACATGACAGTAGGTAGGCCTATCTAACTATCTCGGAGACATTGGGGGCCCTATTTTGCCGCGGCGCCTTGTGTATTCGCGACATGCGCATGCTGTCATTGCTATTCTGTGCCAGCACAGATTTTTTCAGGCAAAAAATCACATTGTCTAGATAGCAGATGACATTGCACCGTGATGGGCGGGTCAGCGTAAAGAAGAGGTGTGGTCTGGCGCAAAGCGCACCAGATGCTATTATGAGGACGTGTAACGGATATAATAATAGTGCAGTTAAATCCTGCACAAATTGGGGTTGTTTTGTGTTTATTTGATTCGTGATTACACACGCTGGCCACGTCAGTTTGTTAGAGGTGGGTCCGTTCTTCAGTCTTGTGTCCCTCCTGGCTTTCCGTCCTGTGCGTCTTGTCTTCACGTTTAAAGGTCCCTGTCTCCCTCAGCTCTTCCCTGTTAACCCTGCGTGCTGGGAAGAGGTTTGTTGTCCCCCAATCCGTAATAATAATCTGTATATATTAGGGCTGTAACGATAGTGCATCGAATCCAGACACCGCGGTGCGCAGGCCCACGATGTTGTATCGCGACAGACAAGAGAGAACCACGAAATGCCCTTCAAAGTTCTTTTTTTTTTTGGTGTATGAATAAAAACGAATTGGGTGAACTATATGGACTGCTTATATCACGGCATATTAGGTAACTAGAACTGAAGCTGAAGAACTGAAGAACTGTTTCGCCTCGCCGGAGTTCAGAGTTCAGAGGTCACGGTTCAGTAGCTAGCTTTACGCGTAGAGCCCCTGTCTGCTCCCGTGACTGCATCTCCCAAAACAATAAGTATTGCGTCAGGTTAAGAAATGTCTACATTCCTGGACCTTCGAGTTTAGGCTTACCCGACAGATACGGTAAGATAAAATAACTTCATGAATCATCCTCCCTGCTTTATTTCGTTGTGGAACGATGCAGGTGGAAAACCTGACGCGCAAGCTTTACCAGTCATTGTAGAGTCTAGCAAAACTGCTGTACAAAGTTATCATAGTAGTCCTATGTCTGTAATCATCGTATATTCACATTCACTTTAGAACTTACATCACTGAAATCCGAGACGGATAACTCTAGCTCTGACTCGGAGTTGACGCATAACGCCACTGCCTCCTCCAAAGTGAATAACCGGCGTCTTTTCGGCGCAGTCATTTTCTTGTTCTGGCTAGCTTTTCTGAGGTAAATGCAATAACAATATCTGCTACAAAATAAGATGTGGCACGAGAACGAGGGAATTGACAGTAATGTAAACAAAGTGTAAACAAACATGGTCACGGTCTTTAGCCACCTATGAATATGCGCACGAACACAGAATTTGTCTGAGCCACAGCCAAGGGGACAGCGCTTAAAACATGACAATATCTCAAAATAATTTCATATAAACATATACATTTTAATAGACAAATACGTTCTTCATACTCTCATTGACTAGTGTGATTTGTATAGCAACGTCAGTTTCCGCAGTTACAGGTGTATTTTGTTGTCGGGCGCAATGGGAGAATATACGACGGGCGTTAATGGTGGTTATTGGGTTAATAAAAAAAATAATAAAATCATGGTTTTTTAAAAATAAATCAATAAATAATAATATCGTGGGGTGTATCGAATCGTGGGTCAAATATCGTGATGCGTATCGAATCGTGAGTTTAGGTGTATCGTTACAGCCCTAGTATATATCCCTATGTTAATTTACCATCGATGTTCTATTAAATCATAATCTTCTATTTTAATCACTCCCTTAGTCATCCCTTTGTGTATCGTCGTGTGTATATGTTGTCTCGTCACGTAGTTTGTCACGTAGTTTATAGCCACGGGTATAGGATAAGCCCGTGGCTTAGCTATTGCTAGTTCAGTGTTCGTTCAGCTCAATGTTTTTAGCTTCCTGTTTTCGTCCTTTTTTTGTTTGCCAGGAAGGACAAAGGCGAACCCTCACCTAATGCCACGTATTTTATGTATCTTATGCCAGGTGTGTAATAATCAATTTCATTCATTTTGTTATCTGTTCGCTTGGGTTGCGCTAGCTAACCACCCCGCCTAGCTTAGAATGCTAGCGGGGCATGTTACTGTTGTGTGTTTCTGATGTAATTAATAATATGTGTTGTTGATGTATTGTTAATGTTGTTCATGTATCAGTCTTGAATATGTGCCCTGTTAACCCTGCGTGCTGGGAAGAGGAAGGACAAAGGCGAACCCTCACCTAATGCCACGTATTTTATGTATCTTATGCCAGCAATACCAATAAATGACGTCCCAGCAGCTTCCGTGTGAAGATCTACTGTTACACTCAACACAACGCAGAGGCATTGAATAAGACCCGTAACAGACGCATAAACCATTTGCGCCTTGATAAAAAGGTCCTTTTTTGTCAATGGCGCATTGTTGAAAAGCTATTTTAGAGGCGCGTCTTTTCGAAGGGCTGAAGGGCTTTTAATTTGACGAGTATGATAGAGGAAGTCGTCGTGCCACTAATTTACTGTTGGCATTTTCTTCACGGCATACACCATGTCTGGAAGAAGTTCTAAAATTTGGCAACATTTCGAAAAGGACAAGGATGACCCAAGGAGGGTTACATGCAAAATTTGCAAAAAAAATTTGCCTTTCATTCTTCCACGACGAACATGTTTTACCACGTCAGACATGTAAGTAGCCTGCTAGCCTAGCTACCCCTTGCAACAAGTTTGATTACAAATTGTTACAATCATCTTTCATGAACAATGTGTGTGTAGGACGTGTTTTAAATAAATATTCATCAGAATGTTAAAAGTCTGCCAGTCTTTCTGATTAATTTGTTTTGACACATCCTGAATACCAGAATCTGAAACAATTTGCCCGTGTAACAGACGGCAGACTGTGCTGTGCGCTTAGTGCACTATGTCAGCCACGGTCACAACGTTGTTTTTTTCCTTGTAACTCCGACTGGGAGAACTAGGCATTCAACTGATTTTTATGTAGGTTAGTTAGGTTATGTAAATCAACCAGGAAACATTTTGTAGGCCTACATCACATATTTCAGGCAATCAGACAACATAACCATTTTAAAATGCCTGCATGGTTGAAAATCGCATGAAGGTTACCCTCGCCGTGGTAAATGCGCAGAGAGACGGCCGCCTCGCAGTTGTGTAGCCCATCACGTTATTTCGTTTTTTTTTTTTTGGAGGGGACGGGGCGATTAATTGATTAGTCGGAGTGAATCCACAACCACTGGTCGACCAAGAAAATCCTTGGTCGAGAACAGCCCTAATAGCAATGTTCTGCAGTTTATTTAATAAACAGCGTGGCAAGTTGTAAGAAATGAAATGGACTAATAATCAAAAAGAAAACTAGTGGACTAATGGTTTGATGGACCTCCACCTTTTATTTTTGATGTTTCCTTTGAGTTTAAAGCTTTTGTTTCACGTCTTCTAACATTGTTGTACCACGTTGGGCACTGTTCGTACGTTCTCTTCTTGACAAGGGAGGACACAATTACTGAAAATATTTCCTCCCATACATCTATGACCCGCAGAGGTTTGGGGGGATTCTTTCCATCCCTGAATATTAACTGCTCACACGAGCAGATCGGTCTCCTCCACCGAAAAGCTCTTCCCATCCGGGTAAATCCGCCATCATAATAGCAACAAGCTATGGATAATGCACCCGCTGGCTCTTAAAGGGAATGAGAGTATACATTCTCATTGGTTAATTGTATGTTACGCCCAAAACACACCCATGACTAATGAAGTAACTTAAAGGGGTCCTTCCATCGTTATTTTTTTCATATTGCTGTGTCGCCACTATGGTTGAATGCATTGTGCGTCATTTCTGTGAAAAATTATGTCCTAGTTCTCTTGCTTGATGCTGTTTTCTGTAAGCTAGAACAGGTCTAGTGGTTGAACGACTGGCTTTTCCGGTGTCCCTTGTGAATATCCATGATGTGTCAATAAGGCACCTCTGATTGGGCAAATTCGCTCACCTAGCTTCTGTCCATTGTTCTTCCTCTGGGATACTGGCGTGCCATACATGGCTCTGGGCGGGGCTTACGACCTAGTGACGTAGATAGGTTTAGCATGCTCTGATCCGCTCGTTTTGGTTAGCTCGACTCTTCAATGACCAGTAAAACCATGAGGGTCGAATTTCACGTCTTGGAGTGCTGCGTGCATATACTGCTTGTTGTGACCCACCACATTGTAAATAGAGCTACTCAAAGTGGTTTTTAGCGGAAGGACCCCTTTAACCCAACCCTTTTGAACGATGCGCCTGGCGCAATGTTCGCTTTTTCCGCCGTGGAAATACCAAATTGTGTCTGGAACGCCCAAGGGGGCAGGAACAGACGCGGAAGTTGAAACACCCATGGGGCGAAAAAACCCCAGAAAGGGCCCAGTAGCCTTTAGCATTCCATAGAATTCCATTCATTTTACCGTCACTTTGACATGAAATAACTTTACATAGGAAGCACGTCATACCTTGATGTTGGCATTGTCGGACACCGGAGAAACTACTGCAAAACATATTTGCCCCGATTTTTTGTAAGAGTGGTCATTATCTAGTTATGGATCTTTATCATTCGATGCAAGTGAAAGCCAACCAAAGATGGCTAAGCTAAGCTAAACGCCAGTCTTGTATACATGTTAACTAGCTAGCTCCCTCGACATGCTAACTTGTAAGATTGCCTGGAACCAAAGTTAGTAGAGAAAGAATCAAGTTCAGAAGTACAATATTAGCCCTCCACTTAAGTTAACGTGATTGTACTTATGATGATGGTAAAAATATATTTATTAAGAAAATGATCGTATGTCGTCTGATTTGTGAACGAGCATCTACTAGTTTATTGTATTCGGGTTCGTTGGCTAACGTCAGGCTGGGTCTCGAGTTTGCGCAGTAGCCTGGTGACCAATTTGAAAAATCGAAAATCTGGCTTCATCCGGTCCCCATTGAAAACGACGCCATCCCTTAGTCCATTCCTGGTTCTTCGTCCTCCAATTCTGTGTCTTCATCCGATTTGCGCTCAAACGCGTAAGGCTGAATCTAGGAATATGCCATTATTCTAGGCTATAGTTAATAAAAAGATCAATATTGATACTGCACCGATTGAATCCTCTCCAGTTTGTGAAGTGACATTCTTTTGAGTGGCAGCAAAGGCAGCCAATCAGCGTTAAGTGTTTGCATTTCATTAGGAGCTTGCCAGGTAAGGCCGAAAGGTGTGTATTAGGTGCAAACTGTGCATTAAAAACCCCCTACCCTAAAATAGATATAATAATAAACATTTTAGGAGGCTTCTGGGGCATTACAGACCCTAACATTTTTTTGGCTACATTTATATCACAGAACAATGATAAATAGCCCTTTTAACCACTCTATGTTACCTTTAAATGACAAATGAATTTGCAACTGTTACTTGTAGGCCAGTAGAATTGTAGTCACCCTAAATGTCACCCTCATGATTCTATTCGTCATAGACTGATCCTGCAGTCCTGTAGCCTATTTTCTTTATTTAACAGATTACTCGTTTTTCTAATTTGAAGCCTTTTGACAAACAACACATAAATCAGTGAAACTACACAAATTATTGGTTATTTGCAAAAATAAACAGGGTAAAATGGGAGTTTGATACAGCTGTCAAATCGTCAAAAATCGTTGCATTTCATGACCCAAGTTGCTTCTCATACATGCGTTTTAATTGTCTTAAATCCCCTGTGGTAGGCTATTTTATTTCACTTCATAGTTGCCAGTAGCTTGTGCTAGTATTCTGCAACTGTAAATTCGCCAGTAATATGCCAGTAACATAGCCGACCCTGCCCATGGATACACCTCTGTAACACCGGTTCATTGTCTCAGGTGAAATGGTTGGCTTGTTATTTAATGAAAACTTTCCCAGATTTCTAGCTTTGAGGGGAAACACTGCCTCCTATGATGACATTTCACAAAATTTGGCTTGCATGCCAAGAACGCTGTGTAGATTTACTGGGTCAAGTCTTATGAAATGTTAGCGATTACAAGCCAAGATACGGACTGTTAAACAATTTTTAAGCAATGTCTTAAATTTTGATTGACATGCAACTTTGAAACGGTTCATCTAAAGATACATTTTTTGTCAGCGTTGTCCGCAGATGACATATGTCATCATTTTAAAATTTGATGTAAATTGTTTTTCTTGGAAGTGAGCATGGACCAGTTTAATGGACTTGAAGACAAAAAAACTGTTTTTTTTATTTTGGTGGCGAAATGGTCATGGAGTTATTCAGCAAAAACTTATGATGGTCTCCCCCTTTACGGACACTGGCACAACAGGGTAGTGGCCCACAGGGACCAAAAGGTTCTATTCGCCAAGGGCCTACTAGGGCTACATGGCTATAAAGCTTTATAACCCCCAGTGTTTCAGTGTCATGCCAATCATTGATAGAAAATTGTTGGGGGAAATAAAATAAAACAAATAAATAAATCTGACAAAACCAATACGACTGCTACGCTAGCGGCGGTCATAATGAGGGGAGAAGGTCAGCTGTATGTCATCCAAGTCCAATGACTGGAATCTTCCATTTCTGCGGTCTATCAATTTTGCATGCCAGGATACCTTCACTGCAAAATAGATAAATTAATTTGGTCAAAGTAATTTATTCTATGTATACAGTAACATGCATATCCCCTAGGCCAGTACAACTTCAAAGTAAGACATCAATGCCCTTGCAAAATTAAAACCTAGTTAAACCTGATGTACAGAAGTCAGAAGCTTTTACAGCACCTCTTTCAGCAAAAAATGTAATTTCTGAATTGCCCTCATCTCGTCACACGGGGTTGCACACACACAGCTCTGACACACTTGCCACCTTGGCAGCAAAATAACAGTATTTGTTCATGTGATTCAGGTAGTTTAGGCTTGTTGGTCATGGACACAAATTGCCAACATTTCAGTACACAGATTTTTTTTTTACTTCCTGTCTTTAGCCTTTACATACTATCAAATATTAAAAATATATATGGAACTAAACATCCCCAATATGTTCAAATATTCGTCAACCTGAAAAAATTATGAGAAAGCTGGATTTTTAGGTGTCTAGTGACAACAAAGAAGCAAAAACTAGGTTTTAAGTTTTCAATTTGAATGGGGGTCTTAACAACAGGCTAGACAACATACATCATCTTTTAAAAAACCTCATTTCATACATATGGGGTTAAATATTTTATTTTATTGTACTTCTTTGTAGTAACCAAGACTTTTTTAAAACATTGATGGATTCACACATCAACCAGGTAGGTAGTGGTGAATTCTGTGTTTGCATCACCCTGAGATGAAGGAACACAAATGCCCCTGCATCTCTCAGGAGGGGCTAAATGATTATGTGCTTGTCCATCCTCTCCACACACACACACACGCACACGCACACACACAATCATGGTATAGGAGTGCAGGGAGAGGACTCAGAACTAAAGACTCTGTAAAGAGACCTTTATTTGGGGATAATTTGAGTAAAACAACATAAAAACGTAGCTGAATTTTGTTTGACTGCTAAGGCATGATTGAGGAAGAGAGGAGGCAACAGGATGAAAAACACAAAAGTAATAAAAAAAAACAGCAAAACAGTTAAAAAAAGAGAAACAAGGAGGTACTGTATTAGCAGCAGTTTGTATTCCTTTTTTCATCATCATTATCTTCCTCTTTTTTCACCTAGTAATGGAGGAGCCTACAGGTAGGGGGGGCTCCTAGTTGGCATGGGAACAAGTGAGTCCACAAAAGTGCACGAGTTACAGAACCTCGTCGCTCTCAGCTGTATGAAGCTGTGTGTCATCTGCGTCTGTCATGCTGCTCTCTTGTGACTCCTCCATGTCGGCTGCTGAGAAGAAGGCACACAATCAGCAACTTGTGTGGTGTCAGTGTACTATACTATCCCAGTTTACACACAAAGTCCCATCTTGCATTCCCTCAACTGGGAGATACATGGTTTACTGACTGACCCAGATAAGTTAAAGTTAAAGTAACTTAAAGTAAGTGCACAGCAAGTAATAGCAAGTTAACCCTTTGAGGAATAATAAATAAAAATTGTGTGATTGGATGGACAGTTTCATCTTTAACCCATCCAGTATGAAAATGGAAGCACTCACTGGAATAGTAGGGGTAGTCCTCTGGGGTGACTGGCTCCTCATCGTCTGGGAGGTATCTCTTGTCTATGGCCTCTTTGATCTGGTTGTTGGCCCCTTTGGGGTCCAGGTCCATGGCCCAGGAAAAGTTCATGAGTGCCAGATGAGTCTGACCAAGCTTCTTATAGACCTGAAGGGGAGACTCTACATTAGTGTTATGAGTTTACGAGTCACTATACAAAAAATAAACTCTCAAAATTGGCAAACATTTGAGTTTGGAGAAGTATGAGCTATTAAGGGGCGTACATACATACATTTCTAATTAATGACCAGGACCAAAAAGTCACATGTTGGGCATTTTTTCCCAGCTTACCTTTCCTATTAAAAAGTAAACAAGAGACTCTTTGGGTACGATCTGTTTAAGCTCCTCCAGCTCCTGCAGGGCAGCCTGAGAATGCAACATGGAAGACATAAGTGCTTGATCTCTGCCACACCCATTCTCACATTTCTCTAAACCAACAGACACTTCAGGAAAGCGGAGCAGTAGGAATAGCATTGGAATAGTACGCACCTTGTACTTCTCACTCGCAAATAGAATAGATGCCCTGTGAAATTTGCATAGTGGGTTTTTGGGGTCGATACTGATGGCTCTGTTTAGGGTCTCTAAGGCGTGATCAGATTTCTTAAGTGCGTGTTGAACCTGGAATGAAGACAAAGGACTACTTATACAACAGCATTCAGACGGACCTCGCAACTGAAATTACTGAAAATTAATTTTCCAAATGAACCGAAATGCCATTAATCCACTCTGGACACAAAAGCATTGCAATTTTGTTTGTTTTTGGGGATAAAAATGAAGATAAAATCTATCTTAATTTTTACATTTTCGTTTCCATTCACAAAATGCATGATGATTTTGTTTTAGTCAGTGTTCTAGAACACTGTTACAGTCTTGCCATCCTCTCTTAGTTATGGAAAAAATGTTCATTTATCAACACATTTCGTTTAACACTTTGGAATCAACCTGTGCCTACTCAATTTGTAGCCATGGGGTATGCTTTGTCTGGAGCTTCCAGAAGCTAAAAAAGCAAGCCTCTCACCAACACTTGCAATGGTAGGGACCCCGACATGCATCAATCCAACTGGAAAAAATATATACCGTCCAAAGGCCTATCATTTGCTCCAACATATCATATTAATCACTTCGACCGAAAGATTGACTTATTCAGATTTTACAGAAACCTACACTTAAAAGCATGGTATTCCCAAAGGCCAAGCGCACATGATCATAACTCAGAGACCCAGCCCCTAACCACTACGTTTTAACCCATATCTACTTTCTTCCCACTAAGCACTAACCCGAGTCTACTCGCATTCACAAAAAAGGTTGATTATGATGTCCAAAGACTATTTGCAACCCCAAGCCCACCTACATACAAGAACAATTTAACAGTCCCAGAACAAAATGCTCTACGAGACCTGCAAAATAACAAGGACATTATAATAAAAAGAGCGGATAAAGGAGGAGCAGTTGTGGTGTGGCACTATGAGAAATATGCGAAAGAAGCTCAACATCAGTTAGAAAACAGAGAATATTACGCTAAACTTTCCAATAACCCGATGATCACAATGAAGAAACAGCTGGAGGCATTACTGATGGAAGCCAAGGATGGGAGGTGGATTACCGAAAAGGAATATGCTTTCCTACACTGCGAACACGCAAGACTATCCACATTCTATATGCTGCCAAAAGTACATAAAGGACCTAAAGACAATCCAGCAGGCAGGCCTATAGTGGCCGCCAACGGCAGCATGACTGAACCAGCATCCCAGTTCATAGATCACTTCTTGAAACCTTACATCCAGAAATTACCTTAATACATCAGAGATACGACACAGGTCTTAAATAAAATTAACAATGTTGGAGATATGACATGGGACACAAATATTGATCATGCTGATGGCTTAAGAGCAGTAAATCACTATTTATCAGAGAGAAATGAAACGACACCTCCATCAAGCTTCATTTTAGATCTGACAAAGTGGGCTTTAAATAACAATGTTTTTTTTTTTATTTCAAGATGAGATATACAGACAGTGTAAAGGCACGAGCATGGGAGCATTGTTTGCCCCGGAATATGCATGTTTATACCTAGGACTTTGGGAGTCAGAATACCCTTTTAGACGCAATATAAAGATGTTCTGTAGATTTATTGACAACCTACTGATCTTGTTTGAAGGTACTGAAACTGACCTAATACATTTTCATAATTATCTAAACAATACCAACAACAATATAAAACTATCACTAGTATATTCCAAACAGTCTATACGGGCATTGCACACTCCTGGTTTCACTCCTATTTCACTGCTTGCTCCTTTAATGCGTCATGGTAAGGACAACTGTCCTCAACCCACTGCCTCTCCACAGCGGTGTCCCAAGGGTCGGCGCTGGCCCTCCTCCTATTTACACTACCTCCATGGGCCATGTTATCCGCTCACATGGCTTCTCGTGTCACTGCTATGCTTCGAACAAGGTTGCAAATAACCTGCGTCTTATGATTGTGATTGATTCTCTGGCCACATTGCCACATAGCCTGGTCACACCACTATGCATTGTATAACATAATAGTATAGTGGTCCTGCATTGGCTCCTGGTGGCTGCTCACATTCTAGCCTACAAAGGAACTTTAGGGTCCGCCCCTGCTTATCTGAAGGCTTTAAAGAAGGCTTATGTCCCTCCCAGGGCATTGCGATCCTCAAATACAAACCACCTGGCCTTGTCCTCTCATCACACAAGGTGACCTCAGTCTAAACTGTTCTTCATTGTTGTCCTTCAATGGTGGAACAAGTTACCAGCTGCTACGAGAGGAAGGTCATCCTCTTGACCTTTAAAAAGCTTGTGAAGACTCTGCTAAGTGTAATGTAATGTAATGCAAAGTGTGCCCAAGCCTTCAAGCACAGGATGCTGGGCAGATGTTGCAGCGTTCGCTATACCAACTACCAGTTGGGTATTTGAAGCTGGCTTATAACCTGATTTAAAAAAAAATATAATAATAATAATAAAAAAATCATTAGTTGGGACAAGGTACCACTAGTTTCAAGGACAGACATACATATTGTCACTCCAAAATTTAAAATTTCCCCATGTATTGCAAGATTTCGTTTGATCTGGGTTATTTTGTGAATATTAATGAATTTAAAATGCACAAAGCACTTTACCTCAACAAACCAACCAGTTTGATATGAGATGGAGTTAGCTGGAACAGAAGCCATCTTGGCTGTGAGATGTAGAAATGTTTGTTCACTGTAGACAAAGAATAAGTGGATAAATGCTCCTTTGGATACTTACCACTCCAATGTGGCACAGCAGCACTGAACTCTGAGGGTTAATGCTGAGGGCCTTCTTGAAGTGGATCTCTGCCAGGTTAAACTTTTCCTGCTTGTAATAGATCATGCCTAAGCCATACCTGCAACACAAAACAAACACCATTCATCGAATAAACACTTGGCCTATAAGTTCTTAGACTACAGGTTCCCCAACACAAACAGACATATGCCCCTTAAAAAAACCATTAGTGAATTACAAACAGGCCTATTGTGCAACACCGTGTACTGCCAGGCAATTGAACCGTTTCTAACTCGAACATACAGAGCCAGAGCTGGAAATAAACAAGTTGACAACACTGACAGCTGACAATGCAACCATTCATTTAAAACAGGCTTTACAGGCATTGTGGTCTAAAAGGGATATGATTTTGTCTAGAAGCCATCAAAACAGACTTAATTATGCTTTGAAGGATTACATTAAAATGCTAGAGAGTAAAGAAGGTGGGTGACAGACTAAAATTGGAGGCAATAATTTATTGGTTGAAAAACAGGAAAAGGAAGACACACTATGCATCAGTCAGCCCTTGAGAATTTATCAATCCCAATGCAAGAGGGAGAAACCTTATCTTACCATAACAGATATTGTCAACAATGACAACCAGCACTGTTTGCGCACAGCAGGGTAAGAGCAAACTAATTTACTTCTGTGATGTAGAAATGCGATATATGTTATTATTAAGTTTAGCATTGCCCTTTAACAGTGTCCTGTTAATGGTTAGCATACAGGCATCGAGCCTATAAGGTATACGGTGAGTATAAACCTAGCTTAAGAGGTAAATAAATCAATCAGCCAGCCCATAACAACGGTTGTGGACAGAAAAAAGAAAGCCGGTAGCCTGCTCCTGTACTCTAAACATGTAAGCATGCATTAAACTGTTATAATATAGTATGCAATACCCCATCATAAATTTAAATTTTGCTTCCTTTAGGAAAGTGTCAGGTGTAAAGCCACCAGTATACCACCTTTTAAAGACCATGTCAAGGACAAAGATAAACTACCTAGTCAATTGCACAACTGCAAGTATCTGTGCAGGGAAAGGAATATCTTATTAACTGTGGTCGGAGCCATCAGGTAGGTTAGGGAATTTAGCACATTACTTCTCAACAATGAAATGTCATCATACAGGGAAGTGAAAGTCTAGTTTTGCAACATTGCAACAACGTAACTAACACTGCATTACGGTTCCAAAGCTTATTACTGAATGTGATATGTGGAGGGAAATAATGAATAATGATTCCGAGTATTGATAGGGTACACAGATTATATATATATATATATATATATATATATATATATACAGACACACATACACAAAACATGTAACAGTATACACAAAACATGTAACAGTATACACAAAACATATAACAGAATATATACAAAAGTACAATGTAGCCATGCGGTTGAAATATTTTTACATCAGTTTACACATTAGATGTAGAAACTTTGCATCTATTTAAGGAAACTGGATTCAGAGTTGTTTTACAGTATGTTGAGTTGGAAATAAGTCAACATGCTCACAACCATATACGATTTATGTTGGCCCAGCTGCTGTTCGGTATTCTACCTGACACAATGTTATTTATTTAATATTTGTTTTTCACTTTGGCTATTGTTCTCTCTACATGCACTCTGTAAACCTTTTTTTGTCTAATTGTTTATTTGTCTGACCAAAAGGGGGTATATTTACTTGAAGGTGATAACAATGTCTTTACCTACCATCACATCTCCCTTGATTAGATAATTGTGTTTTAGAGTCTTTTAGAAAGTTACTTTTTCTGAACAATCCTCTTTTCAGAAAGGGATCCAGTGAAAAGGGTAGACACAAACATGATTGTGCCACAGGGATTACATGCAATTAAAGACTTTGAAGTGTTGGTAGATTTACAATCAAAAAATCTTTGGCTTCGTAGCACAAGTGACCTTGGCTTCTGTATCTTATTTTCAATGCAGTTGAGTACTGCTTTAAATTTTAAAACATCTCTGTGTGCCCATGTAGGGAGTTCTCCCAACACACAAAACATGTAGTCAACCCATGAATCAAAGTCGATGGCGCAGTGGCATTCCATTCTGTACTGATCCACCCTCTTGTATGTCAGTGGGACATGAAATGGTGACAAAACATAGATGGTTAAACTGTTGATATGTGAAACCAGTGGAGTATTGAAAATAATTTGAGCTTTACAATAGTATTTCTGGCGTCAATTCATTTGGTTTGGGAATTTGAATTTCTTTAGTGTACTTTAGTGCTGAAGTTTGCTGAATGCTGGTCTAACAGCTGTAGTTCTGTTGATTGTTCCTCCTTCTGTTCCTCCTCCTCATCCACTGGATGCCCTATAGACAAGTTTATTGTTAATGTGCAATAAAAAATATAATAATGTAGGTTACTGCTTGCATTTCACATGATTCTTTTCTCTTTTTTGTAGCTTACTTTGTTAAATAAGCCATCATCCTTTTCACCTATACCCTCTACATGCACAAACATCATCCCCATACCCCTCTCTTAAAACATTTGCATTCCAAAAAGGTACACAGCAGATGGACGCTGTCTTTAATCTGGAGAAGGCCAGGAAGATTCAGCTGTGATCGGTGGCATAAAACGAGCTGCTATATCTTGGCAACACCAGAGTCCATCATATATGACTACGGGACAGTGGTTTACTAGAAATTAAGTGTCCTTTTAGAGCTAGAGACTTAATAGTTGAGGCAGCCCTAAGGTAGAGCTACAGTTACAGAACTGGCTAGTCCCTGGGTTAAGTGATGCATTTTAGGTGATACACTCAGCTACAGTTAGCAATAACTACATTGTCATGTTTGGCATAACAAGACTGCATGAGACTGCTTTTCAGAAGGCATTTCAACAGTGAGTTCAAAAGGTAAGATGCACAATTAAACTACAGTCTAACAAAAGTTAGTTAAAGAAGATGAGACAAGGAAAGGTTAGTTTACATTAGCAGAAACTTGCATGTTCTATCAAGGAAAGCTGAATAAATGCTATAGCCATTTGTTAAAGTGACTTGTATATTAAAATGAATGATTATCAAAGTAATAACATTGCTTACCTTTGAACAAATGTATGAATCCTTGTTAACCCTGCTCACGTTCGGTTGATTGTATGACCATTGTGACGGACTTGGAGCACTGTTTCTGAGTAGGTGGGGCGTACCTCTTAGTTGAATTTGAGCTGCCGGCCTGCCAGTATTCCAAGATGTCTGCTGCTTGCGAGCTTCATGCTGCAGGTCTGCCTTGCACTGTTGCTTTTGTCTTTGATTTCACTTATGCCCTTTCCTGTAATTAATTGTGGTGACTAGTAAAAACGCACAGATCTGCTTAATTTCATCTCTGTCCGGTTCATGTACGTTGCGGCCATTCGATTTGCGTTTTGAATTAAAAAACAGAAAATGACCTGCATTTCGTTTTTCGTTTTAAAATTAATGAACAGAAAACAGGAATAGTTATATTTTTTGTTGTTCTTAAAACCTAAAAAAATGAAAAGGCTCTTTACTTGACTTTAGGTGGTGTGGAAAAAAAAAATGGAATTTAGAAAAAAACATTGCTGTTCGATTCCTGAGTTTGCCTTGAGGAGCTTTTGCAATGACCTGGAAGTTGTGCTTTTCCGCAAGCGCCGCAAAACCAGAGAAGACCACCTGAATGGAGAAAACATTTGTATGTAGCCACCCGTTAGATGCAAAATCTCTTTACATCAGTACTCGGATTTTGTAAAAGACAAGAGATTAAGTGGGATGGCCTGTGGCGATATTGCTGCAGCACTGACGGGCCACTTTGGTGGCGTAGGAGGCTTTTCAGATCAGAATGTACAGTGGTGGTGCTCAGAGCAAGGACTGTGTGCAAAGGATTTCTTCCCTGACAGGTGACTGGAAAGTAAGGTGACAAAAGCTATTGAAGAAGTGTGGGGTTTGCCACAGTGTGAATAAAAATGTTTTATGTTGCATTATTCCAAAAGATTGTGTAGCGATGTATATCCTCGACATGCCCTTCTTATCGTTGCCATGGCAACAATAAACAGACTGCAGCTGGAAGCTCCCTGTACCCCTCTTTGAAAAAAAAAAACCTTAATATCAAAGATGGTTAATGTTCTACAGTATCTTTGCTTATACTATTGCTTTATCAGTAGGCTAGAATTACTTTAGTATTTTGCACAGTTTTATAGTTGACACGATTGTGCATAAGCAGAGTATCTCATCTTTTCAACACACAAGTACACAAGGAAATTTGAATCCTTCCAATCTTCGCCATGGTCATGTCCTCCTCCCTTACGGCCAGCTACTTTACGCCCTTGAACAAAACATAGCTGTTTGTGGCACCGGTCACAACTACACACCAAGTACACAGGTCTGAACCATAGACAGTAGAAAAACTGAACAAGGCCTATAAATACCTCTCTGCACATGGGGCTCGCGGAAAGCACAGCTTCCGGGTCATTAAGAAAGTCCTTTAGGCAAAATCAGGAATGGAATTTTTTTCTCAATTCCAAATGACCATTTTTTCCACAGCACCTAAAGTCAAGCAAAAAGCCATTTCTTATTTTTGTTTTCCGATTTTAAGAACAGGATACATGTCGTCTCCCGTTTTCTGTGTGTTAATTTAAAAAAAAGAAAAGAAATACAGGCCGTTTTCTGTTTTAAATTAGAACGGAAATCGGAAGGCCACGACGTACACGGACCCTGTCCTCATGGACTTTTTGTTACGAACAAGCCAATCGTAACACCACACAGACTGATCCAAAGTAAACATTTGCATTAGGATTGGAAAAGGAATAAAACACACACCATTTTCAATGGTGTGATCCTCAATATGTTTTCAATGAAGCGGTCCAAGCTAATGGCCGTGTAGCTGTCTCTGGCTGGCGCCAAACTGTCATTGGCTCATTAGTGTTTAGTGGGCGGAACTTAGCATTAGTAAAACAAAAAGGCGGCGCGGACACACACAGCGGCTGCTCTACCTCCCAACGTTACAGTGTTTTCATATGTTTTGTTGCGTAAAAAACATTGTTTTTGTTTGTCAATGTCTTTGACATATGAGCCTGATCAAAGGCGCACATACAGCCGGGAGTTCCAGCTCAACATCAGCAGGAACAACACTATAAATAACTCATACATCGAAGGACTGAGGAACAGCGACCTGCTCTGGAGCGAGAGGAAACAGAAGAGGAGGCATCCGAAACAGGCTAGCTGCAAACCCACACAAGCCCGCAATCCCCACCATCGTACTGTCCACTGTTCACCACTGCTAGACTATGATCATCAAGTGCAGACTATTCTACCTGCCGAGGGAATTCACAGCCATACTACTTGTTGCTGTTTATATCCCTCCGAGCTCCAACAACAACGACAGGAGCGAGGCACTGAACGAACTCTATCAGCACGTCAGTGAGCAGCAAATGGTCCATCCAGATGCTTTTCTCGTTCTGGCTGGCGATTTTAACCACGCAGACCCAAAGTCTGTGCTTCCAAAATTACAAAACCACATTGACTTTCCCACAAAGGAAAACAACATCCTGGACAATGTCTTCACTACCGAGAGAGGAGAATACAAAACCCTTCCCCTACCCCACCTTGGCGCCTCTGACCACATCATTGTTATGTTAATGCCAGCATACAGGCCACTTGTCAAAGTCACCAAACCGGTAGGAGGCATTACATTACATTACATTACATTGCATTTGGCAGACGCTTTTATCCAAAGCGACTTACAATCAAGGGGGACGTAAGCAATAGAGGAGGACACAGAGTAGAGACACAATAGACATATGTACTTCTGCATAGGGATAGAGAGAGAGAGAGTTTAGATTAGTGTTTGTTAGTTATATTAGTTTTGTTAGGGAGGGAAGCAGTCTCGGAAGAGAAGGGTTTTTACAAGCTTTTTAAGGTACGTTTGTGGCCAGAAGGGTCTTCAGAGGCACTGCAAGACTGCTTCTCCACCACTGATTGGGAGATGTTCAAACAGGCTGCCACCCATGACAACACCACAGACCTACAAGAATACACAGAGACCGTCACTGCCTACATCTCAAAATGCTTTGATGTCACAGACACCAGGACCATCACTGTTCGGGCCGATCAGAAGCCATGGCTCACAGGGGAGGTCTACAGGCTGCTGAGGGTAAGGAACGCTGCCTTCAGAGCCAGAAATGAGGTGGGCCTATGGACAGCAAGGGCAAACCTGTGTCGTAGCATCAGAGAGGCTAAGAGGCAGAATACCTGGAAGATAGCTCAGCACTTCAACGACAGCAGAGACACACAGAGTCTGTGGCAGGGGATAGAGACCCTAACAGATTACAAGTCAACGCCACAGACTGCCGACAGCTCCACCTCCCTGCTGAACAAGCTGAACGAGTTCTTCACTCGCTTTGAGGCACACAACTGCACCCCGGCACAGAAGACTCCACCCCCTCTTGGTGACCAGGTACTGACACTATACCCGGACAGCGTGAGGCGATCCCTCAGCAGGATCAATGCATGCAAAGCTCCAGGACCTTACAACATCCCTGGTTGAGTACTGAGAGACTGTGCTGCAGAACTCACTGATGTTCTCACAGACATCTTTAATACATCTCTGAGCCAGGCTGTCGTGCCTACATCCAAACCTCCACCAATAAGTAGTCACCATCCTGCCTCAACGACTACCATCTGGTTTCCCTCACCCCCATCCTCATGAAGTGCTTTAAACTAGTGGTCCCCAACCACCGGGCCGCGGACCAGTACCGGGCCGCAGAGCAATTGCTACCGGGCCGCGCAAGAAATAATCAATATGGAACGTTTCGTCATGAGACAAAAAAACAGACGCTACGACTCAACCCACTAAACAAAAGCTCTACCATTACCATATCAGTTGGTGGAAAACTATTCCAAATTGACGATTGAATGATGTTGTTAAAGTTATTAACAACGTCAAAGCACAAGCCCTTAACTCGCGCCTGTTTGAGCAGCTTTGTGAGGAGATGGATGCGGAGCACAGACATCTTCTCCTATACACCGAAATAAGATGGTTATCCTGAGGGAAATCGCTGGCCAGAGTGTTTGAATTACGAGAGCCGCTGCAAAGATTTCTCTCAGAAATCTCTCTCTCTCTCTATCTCTCTCTCTCCGCAGAAATCCGCTGTCAGCGCATTTCAGTGACGAGGATTGGGTCACAAAACTGGCGTACCTGTGCGACATTTTCAACCTGCTCAACGAACTCAATTTGTCACTTCAAGGAAAAATGACAACTGTCTTCAAGTTGGCAGATAAAGTAGCTGCATTTAAAGCAAAATTGGATTTGTGGGGACGGCGCGTAAACAGAGGCATATTTGACATGTTTCAAATACTGGCAGGGATTTTGGGTGAAACTGAGCCTGAGCCTTCATTCACCCAACTGGTGCACGATCACCTGTCTTTGCTGTTGAAGGAGTTTGAGCGCTACTTCCCAACCGCAAAAGACCCACGAACTGGCAAGGAATGGATCCGTGACCCATTCGTCAACAAGCCAGCTGAACTCTGCATGTCTGTGCAAGAAGAAGACCAACTGTTGGAGATCACAAATGACGGCGGCCTTAAAAGACTGTTTGAGACATCAACTCTGCCGGTGTTCTGGATTAAAGTCATGGCAGAATACCCTGAGATCGCCGCCACAGCAGTGAAAACCCTGTTGCCATTTCCGACATCCTATCTTTGTGAAGCGGGGTTTTCTGCAGTGACAGCAACAAAAACAAAACAACGGAGTAGACTAGGCATAAGCAACACACTTCGGGTGTCAATGTCTTCTATCACTCCCAGATGGGGCCGTCTCATTGCAGAGAAACAAGCGCAGGGGTCCCATTGATTTGACGTTATGTTTGAACGTCGGAATGTTGAAATATTGTTGAATGTTGAAGGAATGAAAATAAAATTTTATTTATAAATGTATCTGGCGCATCTGTATCTTATTTTGAAGGTATATTTAAAGTAAACGTTAAAATAGCGACCAGTCACGAGTCCCCCCCCCGGGCCGCAGTAAAACTGTCAAGCGCGTTCACCGGTCCGCGGTGATAAAAAGGTTGGGGACCACTAAAACGGCTAGTCATGCAACACATCAAACCATCTCTTCCCTCCACCCTGGATTAGGGGTGGGCACCATCTCGATATTTAAAATATATCGAGATATATTAAAATATATCGAGATATATTTTAAATACAAAATGGATTTTGACGCCCACAACGCCCACAACCAGCCAGGAGGCAACAGAACCCATCTCAAAAAAAGGACAACTGGCGCCATTATATGGAGATATTTCGGTTTTAAGGTGTCGGACGAACAGCAGACAGATGTCTACTGCCGCGAATGCCGAAAGTTGGTGCCAACCAAAGCTTCTAGCACCACAAACCTTTTTCAACATTTACAGACAAGGTACAAGCTTGCATACGAGGAGTGCACCAGACTAAGGATCCCGGCGACTAAACCCCTAGTGGGTTGGCAACACTCCACAGACTCCACACACTAGACAGACAATGCTCCAAAAATCTTTAAAGCGGAGTGTAGATTATAAAATAATAACCTTTAATAATAATAACCTTTACTTGTATAGCACAGTTCATACATACAAGGTGCAGCTCAAAGTGCTTCACAGTTTGGCAAGGTTACAACAAAACAGCATTAGCCATAACAACGCAATGTCCCTTTGCTGCAGGCTCTTGCGTGAGCACATGCAAAAGTCCGTAGGGGCAACAGGGGTGAGGAAAAACTCCCTGAATTGTATGTAGTTGAATCAAACCGGGAAAAAAAAAGGAAGAAACCTCAGGCAGAACCGCGTCCCCTAGGGAAGCCCTTCTGCCGGGGCTGTGGTAGACTGGGGGTGGGTGGTAGTCCTCGTGGGGGTGAAGTAGTGGTTGCTGTGGGTCTGTTTGGGTGGAGGGTGAAAGGGGGACTTTGGAGGGGGGGAGGCGTTGTGCGACTGCTGTTGGTCTGGGTGAGAAAGAGCGCGAGGTGGTGTAGCATCACAGAGTCCGTGGCATTTCATAAAGCGGTGGATATGGCACCTATTGCTGTCGTTGAACAACGTGGCTTCATACGCATGCTAAAAACACTTGATCCAAAATACAGTTTACCTAGTCGGCATTACTTTGCGAGACAAGAACTTCCACGACTGTACACTACAGAGAGAGAGCGGCTTGCTGCTGAATTGGAGAAAGTTACTTACTATGCCCTGACTACAGACATGTGGAGCAGCAGGTCATGTGAGCCTTACATGTGCATCACTATACACTACATTTTGGATTGGAAGATTCAAAGTGCATGCCTTCAGACTACTCAATAATTTAACTGTAAAAAAAGGAAGAAATAATACATATTATTTTTGTATACAGTATTTTTGCACTTCAATTAAAAAGACCTTGTGGAATTTTTTTTGGGGTTATTTTTCTTGTACAGATATCGAGTTATACAGTACGTCACAAAAGTGAACACACCCCTCACATTTTTGTACATTTTTTAATTATATCTTTCCATGTGAGAAGTCTGAAGATATAACACTTTGATACAATGTAAAGTAGGTGTAAGCTGTACACTGCCTACTTTACACTGTAAAAGTGTTTAGACTTCCATGGAAAGATATAATAAAATAGTACAAAATGTTAGGGGTGTACTCAGTTTTGTGACATACTGTATATTGTATATCGAGATATAGCAAAATATATCAAGATATATTTTTTGCTCCATATCGCCCAGCCCTACCCTGGATCCATTTCAGTTTGCATACCAGTCTAACCGCTCGACCGATGATGCAATCTCAACAGCCCTCCACTCAGCCCTTACACACGTGGACACCAGAGACTCATACGTTAGAATACTGTTCATTGACTTCAGTTCAGCATTTAACACAATTGTCCCCCAGCAATTTATACTCAAATTAGACAGGCTGGGGGATCAACACCTCAATGTGCAACTGGCTGCTGGATTTCCTGACAGTAAGACCGCAGTCAGTATGGGTCGGCAGCAACACCTCCAGCATCCAGGGTTCATACACTTTTTCACCAGTTTCTTTCCATGACTTTTCATCCATAACCAAAATTTTCATACACCGGTGTCTGTGTATGTGTGTGTGTGTGTGTGTGTGTGTGTGTGTGTGTGTGTGTGGTACCTGGTGTTCTGCTGTTGAAATGCCATGTTGATAGTGTGTGTGAGAGACCCGTGTGTGTGGTACCTGGTGTTTGGCTGTTGAATGCCATGTTGATGGTGTGTGTGTGTGTGTGAGGTTCTTCACACCTGTCTCGGACAGCGCGTTGCTAATTTTCTCAGCAAGATCCACTGCAGTGGAATTCCAAGCCGATGTATTTTGTCTTCCCCTCATAACCGTATGTGCAAATCCATTTGTTTAGACTGCAAATGGTGGTTTAAGATGGTGGTTTAAGCGAACAGCATGACGTACGTCGTTTGGCTCGACACCTCTGACAGTAGCAGCTTTTTGAAATGAGGAGCGATCCCAAATGTACACACATATGCACACTTTCTCTCTCCACAGTCGAATCTCTTCGCCATCTCGCTATCCGGGAACATTGCAGCGAAAAGCTTGCTCGTGTCTTCAGACGATTTAAACGAGTAGTGCGAATTCATTTTTTTCAGGGCCCACAATATTTCAGCTTTTAGGACTTCATTTTTTGAACCAGAACTGATTGTCGTTTGCTTTGTTGCTGATGACAACACGACGCTACTGCTAGATGGCCTCTGTGTTGAGACTGTGGTCATGAAGTCAATTATTGCTTATCTGTTTGTAGCTGAGGCTACCACCTGGTGTTTATTGCCCTTCAGGTGGCTAAAAAGTGCTGCCTTGCCCATATTAGAAATATCAAAACTTTTCATACAAAACTTGCACCGGGCACGTCCTTGGTCGCCGTCCCTTGCCAGCCACTGTTGGTAGCTTTCTTTTGAAAGCCAGGCACTATTAAAGGGCTCCTTCCGCTAAAAAACACTTTAAGTAGCTCTATTTACAATGTGGTGGGTCACAACAAGCAGTATATGCACGCAGCACTCCAAGACATGAAATTCGACCCTCATGGGTTCACTGGTAATTGAAGGTAACTGAACCTACCATAGAAATACAGACATACGAGCGGACCAGAGCAGGCCAAACCCATCTACGTCACTAGGTCGTAAGCCTCGCCCAGAGCCATGTATGGTACGCCCACAGCCTCATCCCAGAGGAAGAACAGTGGACAGAAGCTAGGTGAGCGAAAGACAGCGAATTTGCCTCATGGCAGAACAAGCACGCTCCTGTTTTGTTTGCGGCAGCAAAACGGTTCCTATGTACCACCTGCCCAAGAATGAAGATGTGAGGAAGAAATGGCTGGAATGTATCTTTGGGCCACAATCAGCGTCATATTCCAGTTTGTTAGTTGTGTGTGCCAAGCATTTTAAAGACAGTGACTTCGCTAATTTGGGAGCCTACAACAGTGGTTTTGCGACGAAGTTGTTCATAAAGCCTGGATCCTTTCCGTCAATAAGATCAACCACCACTCCACAAGCGGTAAGTGAAATCAGAATTCTTCAATCTAAAGTTTTTGTGGTAAAAAATTATACATATGTAGCTTCTGTGCTATGATAGCTTCTGTGCTATGATGCTTTAGCCTACCATTTGGATACACTCTTCGACAAACAAATCGGAATTGGTTGTTCGCCTTCATCTTCATCCTTGTCTGATTCAGGGTCGTAGACGTATGGTTGTATCTCCGAAGACATTTTATTGAATCCACAAACTTAACAGACTTTCTATCAATATATCGCTCGGGACACTCAGCTGGGTGTTTCCTTTTCTTTCCCGCCCCCCCCCCCTCCTTGTTTAATCCAATCAGAGGTGCCTTATTGACACGTCATGGATATTCACAAGGGGCACCAGAAAAGCCAGTCGTTCAACCACTAGGCCTGTTATAGCTTACAGGAAACAGCGTCAAGTAAGAGAACTAGGACATCATTTTTCACAGAAATGACGCACAATGCGTTCAACCATAGTGGCGACACAGCAATATGAATGAAATAATGATAGAAGTTGACCTTTAAAGGGGTCCTTCCGTCACAAAACACTTTTAGTAGCTCTATTTACAATGTGGTGGGTCACAACAAGCAGTATATGCGCGCAGCAATCCAAGACGTGAAATTCGACCCTCATGGTTTTACTGGTCATTGAAGGGTCGAGCTAACCAAAACGAGCAGATCAGAGCATGCTAAACCTATCTACGTCACTAGGTCGTAAGCCCCGCCCAGAGCCATGTATAGCAAGCCCACATCCCAAAGGATTGGTGGACAGAAGCTAGGTGAGCGAAAGACAGCGAATTTGCCCAATCAGCGGTGCCTTATTGACACGTCATGGATATTCACGAGGGACACCGGAAAAACCAGTCGTTCAACCACTAGACCTGTTATAGCTTACAGAAAACAGCGCCAAACAAGAGATCTAGGACATAATTTTTCACAGAAATGGCGCACAATGCATTCAACCATAGGGGCGACACAGAAATATGAATAAAAATAATGATGGAAGTTCCCCTTTAAAGCTACACTTTCCTGGCATACTGTAACATCACGCCATCCATCCGTTACAGCACCAGCACACCAAGCAGGCTCACCAGCAGCACATTACCAGCGTTACGAGGAGGGTGTAGTGAGGGCTGCCAGATGTTACTGAAGATTTCCAGCCCCCAAAATGTTCAAAATCAGCCTGGCGACACTAAAACCTGCCCAATTAGGAAACTACCCAATCTGGCAACACCGGGTGTGGCAGTCACCAGGCAGGCTACGCAGACTGCGTTTGAGACAACATTTAAGAGTCAACTCGTGGCAATTTAGTTAACATTTCATTACAGCACATTTTTTTAAATCAGATAATCGGTGAAACATTATATTAATTTCCATGACTTTTTCAAAACTTTCGGCAAAATACTTTTTTCCATAACTTTTCCAGAGCCGGGAAATTAAATTTTAAAATTCCAAAACTTTTCCAGGTTTTTCATGACCGCACGAACCCTGCATATTGAACACGAGGGCTCCCCAAGGATGTGTGCTGAGCCCCTTCCTCTTCACTCTGCTGACCCACGACTGCACACCATCACACAGCTCTAACCTCTTCATTAAGTTTGCGGATGATACAACTGTGGTGGGTCACATCAGCAACAACGATGAGACGCACTACAGGAGCAAGGTGAGCCACCTGGTCAAGTGGTGCAGTGAGAACAACCTCTCCCTCAATGTGGAGAAGACAAAGGAGATTGTAGTGGCCTTCAGGAGAGCGTAATCACAGCACGCTCCCCCTCACCATTAACAAAGCTGCTGTGGAGAGAGTAAGCAGCACCAAGTTCCTGGGCGTGCACATTTCTGAGGACCTCTCCTGGTCAAAGAACACTACATCACTGGCCAGTAAAGCCCAACAGTGACTCTACTTCCTCCACAAGCTGAGGGGAGCCAAAGCGCCATCTCCTATCATGAGCACCTTCTACAGAGGGACCATAGAGAGCATCCTCACCAGCTGCATCACTGTGTGGTATGGCACCTGTACCGTGTCCTGCCGGAAAAAGCTACACCGAGTACTGAGAGCAGTTGAGAGGATCGTGGGTGTCTCTCTCCCCTCCCTGCAGGACATATACCACACCCGCCTCATCGCAAAGCCCTCTGCTTTGTGGGTGATCTCACACACCCATCCAACAGCCTCTTCAGTCTGCCATCAGGAAGGAGACTGAGGAGCATCCGGGCCAGGACCAGCAGACTGAAAGACAGCTTTATCCACCAAGCTGTCAGAATGCTAAATTCTCTCCCTGCTCTGCCCTCCCTCCCACATCTGACCCCCCACACACACCACTTCCCTCTCCCGGTGTTCTTAGGTAAGTTTCACCAGTCTGGGACACTTACACCAAGAACACATCTCTCTACTGTGGAGGTCCTTTCCCACTGCTCCACAGAAACTTCAATGCAGACTTTTCTTTTGCATATACAACCAATGACACTACTGCTTAAATGGCACCATTTGAGCTTTATTACACTACACAGTGTGTTTTTACTAATTTGTATTATATACAAGCCTATTGTACCCGTTGCTATGTTTACATTATTATGTTTCTCATAATGTCTCCCTGTCTTGTTTATAAGATGTTGAATGTTCATTGTGGGCCTAGGGAGCATTGCAATTTCAAATTCTGTGTGTGCAACCTGTACATATGGTCTTTGACAATAAAGCTGACTTTGACTTTGCAACAGGCCAATTAATTCATTACAATTCTAAAGGGACAAAAAGTAGGTTCATTCTTATGGTTACTATAGTTTCTGTGGTTGCTACACTGGCTGCTAAGATAAACAGCATGTCATCACAGTCTGTTGACCAACTACTCTGGCAATTTCCTAACCACTTCTATCTTACACAATTTTAGGAGGTGCTGATTTTGACGCAGCCATAGAGATGGTACGTGGAATGCTTCCAGAGGTTGTCTGATTGTACAAATTCTGTGCAGTTTCCGGCTTCTTGGTGTAAGATATTGGCAATTCAAAATACCATTTTTACATTTACCCATTTCACTAGCTGGTGCTATGCTAAAAATTAGTATTTATGGGTAGGATAGATATGCCTCTGACACAGACATACCAAAAAATTCCAGACTTCTAGGGGGGGAACACCTATGACAAAATTGGCTTGCATACTAAGAACACTGTGTAGATTTAGTGGGTCAAGTTTCATGAAACGTGGGCAATTACAAGCCAAGATGTTGATTAAGGTGTACTTTTTAAATGACTCATCTTAAGATATATCCTTTGATAACTTGTTGTTGTTGACATAATTTTCCAGATGATATATACCAAATTTGGTGGGATTTGGATGAACGCCCCATCACAAGTTTGTTTACTTTCACTTTTAAAATTTGTGGGAAAATATTTTTTAAGAAAGTGGGCATGGATTGGTGTTTTCCATGCATGACATCCAATTGAGTTTAAGGAAAAAAAGTTTTTAAACCATACCATTCTCCAGATAATAGTGAAAATGCCATTTTGTAAAAGTACAGCTGATTGCACAGGACAAATTTTGTGCAGTTTCTGTCTTCTTGGTTTAAGATACTGACAATTTATATTTCATTTTTACATTCAACTATTTTACTTAAGTGGCACTACACTACAAACATGTGTTCATAGGCTGGGTTGACATAGCCTGGGTGTGCCCATACTTCCTGTGATGCCACATTTGCATTTTGCCAGCAAGTAGGTCTGGCCAAGCTGCCTGTCTACACCATTTCTACCTTTGCACAAAAACGGGGACCAATGACAATCTAGCATTTCAAAAAGGCAATGACACGGTAGTGGAGCAATGGCAAGATTTCAATGCAGCTGTAGCTGCTGTTTTGGATGAATTCAAAGGGAAGCTCTCTCTGAAAATAGAGCAAAGGACAGCCCTTGAAACATTTATTGCAGGAAAGAGCGTTTTTGCAATGCTACTGACCGGATTCGGTGAAAGTTTGATTTATCAGTTAGCCCCGCTGGTAGCCAAGTCAATGGGGCTTTGCGAGAACCCTGTTGTTGTAGTCAAAAGACAGAGGGGTGTGATTGGTTGAAGCTTCCTCCAGTAGCAAACAGGCATTTGAAAGAAGTGGGTTAAGCTCGCCCTCTGAGAAATGAGTTTACAACACAGCTTGGACAGACCAATGCACCCAGAGCATTAACAAGTCGCCATAGCCAGGCTAGGGTTGACACATCTCACCAGCATAATTTATAAAAAAATTTAAAAAAGTCTTGGGCACGTTATTTAGAAAAAACTGAGAAATACTTATACATTGTACATTGCTTTGAAGAAAAGTGCCTACCAAATACTCCAACCATAACTGTAACATCAATTCCTCTTTGCAGGTAGACAGTGCTATGAGACTATGGTCCTACCAGGCATTGTAGTGGCGTGTGTTGAGGCGGATGGCGTTTCGGAAGCATCCAAGGGCCTTCTCTAGCTCTTCTGTCAGCACAAGTTCGTGGCCGAGGAGTGTGTACGCATAGGCAAAGCTGGGGTCTACCTGGATTGCACGCGTGAAGAACTTAATGGCGATGTCGTGTTCCCGCTGAAGACTGAAACAGTTACCGGCTACACACCAAGGCTGGGTATAAGGGAGGGGTAAGAAAGCGAGAGAGAGACAGTGACAGACAGTGAGAGAGAGAGGGAGGGAGAGAGAGAGAGAGAAAGAGAGCGCAAGAGATTAGTATTTTTTCAGAAAAAAATGACATAACGAAAGACGAAACAATTAAAGTGAAACAATCAATTAAAGTGAAACAATCAAAATGAAAACAAAATAAAAACATACAACAGTGTATACCATATCAAATAAATCTCCGGTATCTACTTGTTAACAAAATCACATTTCATGACTTTTGTAAAACTTTCAACTTTCCCAGGCCTGTAAAGTAGGCTGTTACGATTTTAAGCCATTCCCAGGTTTTCCATGACCTTGGGAACAGTGAAAAGTGGAAGCTGGCCAACAGCAGCTACCTCAGGTGAGTTCTTGTCCATGTCTGTAAGATCTTTGGAAAGGGCAGAGAGTGCCACATCCTTTTGCAGGTGCCACAAGGTGGTAGAGTAGATCTCCATGCCCTCCACACGGTAGCTCTCAATCCGCCGTACCTCTGAAAAGATCCTCTCTGCCTGGAACACACCAGACATACACAGATTAAAAGGTCTACGATTTGTTTTTTTGACCTTATGCTGTCAAAAACACTAGCCTTTGTGCTCTGTGCCAAACTTGCAGACTGTGCAACTCGTCTTTTCATGCTTTCCATGTTTTCACTTTGATAGTATTATTTGAACTGATCAAAAAGGTTCAAGTGCCAGCATATCTTACACACTGGCTTTATTCTCTGCACATGGCTAATACCAAATCAGCGCCAATTGTTTTTGTATCAACAATGATATTAGCTGCAGGGAGCAACTCCAATGTCCAACAATCACTTTTGCTGCCCATATCATTCTGCTTTATTTACAGACACCTTACAAGGTGCAGGGAAGGGTAGACTCTGATTGGCAGTTGTTGCACACACTTCTGGCACATTTGATTGAGTAAACATACCCAAAGCTGATAGAGATGAGCCAGCTAATTTAGTGTGTTTTTCAGGTTTTCTTTGAACCCACATGGGCCACTAGGTTGCTAGCAAACGGACCGATCACAGCACACTGGACTTTGACTGGCCAGCTTTATCAAGGGGCAATACTACACAAATGAAACTTGGATATGTTTTTGAGTACTTAGTAAAAAACTTGTAAAGCAGTATAGATTTTCTGCCCTCTGAAAATAACTTAACACAATCATTTTTGTAAACATAGGAGGCCACAAAAGTGAGTACACCCCAAAGTGAACATGTCCAAATTGTGTCAAAATCATTAAGATTTTGTGTGAGCACCATTGTTATCTAGCACTGCCTTAATATGAAATTCACCAGAGCTGCACAGGTTGTTTTTGTAATCCTTTTCCATTCCTCCATAATGGCATTACGGATTTGGCAGATGTTAGACACTGGTACTCTTCCACCTCCTGCTTAAGGATGGCCATTCCATTATCTTCACTTTCAACTTCTTCAGGAAGGCAGTGGACATCTTGGAGATGTGTTAGGAGCTGTTATCATAATGAAAAATGAAGAATGTCCCACTTTCCAAAGGGGGGGGGTGTCATGTTCTGCTTCAGAATGTCACATCAGACGTCAGAATCCATGATTCTTTCAATGAACTGCAGTTCCTTATTTCTGGCAGCATTAAAACAGCCTCAAACCATGATGCTACCACCACTGGGCTCGATTCTAGGCTAGGCACACGTATAATTGTACAGTTTAACAGGTTGCTGCCACACATGCCTGACACCATCTAAGCCAAACATTTTTTTTCTTATTCTAGTCAGACCACAGGACATGGCTTTTTCATGGCAGTTTTCAGGCTTTTTTGTGATTAAGCTTTACAAGAGGCTTTTCTCTCAGAGGATGATCATGCAGACTGGGTTGTTGCACTGTGCAGCATCTTATTTGAGCTCTGACAAGCTGACCTCCCACTTCTGCAACCTCTGCAGTAATGCTGGCTGCAGCCATGTACTTATTTTTTACAGCCAACTTCTTCAACATTTGACACTGACTGTGTGTACCTTAGTTCTCTGATTGATCCCGTCAATGCCTGTTCGAAGTGGAACCTGTTTTGGAAAACCACTTGAATCTGGCCAAGATGATGTAGCTCAGTTTCATGGTGTTGCTGATCTTTTATAGATAGGCCATCATTGTGTAAAACAAATAATTCCATTTCTGAAATTGGAAAGTTTTTTTTGCTATGAGGAGCCATGTTGAACATCCAATGGCTAGCATGAGAGAATTATAGCCAAAACATTAAAATGAATACCTTTAATACATGACATACATATTTGTATGTACTCCTCATACTCAAGCGAGTAGGACGCTTTTTTTGCTTGCTCCTGCTTCACCTTCTCTTTTTTCACTATTCTCACTGTTTTTATTTGATTTCCCTTCACAACTTACACTAATAACTGAAACTTTCTGACCTTTGTTATACTGGCTAAATTTGTGAAAGTTCAAAGTTTAAGTTTAAAAGTCAGACAACACAGCAGTTCGCCTTGACTGGGATTATAACAAAATGCAGAGCCCCAGAAACTTCTGTGGAAAATGCTTTGAGCTTGAACAGAGGATTTCCATCCTGGAATCAAAAATTGATTGCTGTTCATCAAAGACGGGCGAAATACGCAGGACATCTAACGAAGGTAGTCCGGCAACTGATTCCACATTTGGGAATGCAGAGAATGCACCACAGCTGGCTGATACCATCAACTTCACGAAGCAAAATGTGAGTACACACCGCTGGCATAAAGAAGGTGCTAGACCAAAAAAGAAAAGAGTATTTACCTCAACACCAGTGCGTTCTGCTGTCACTACATCCATACACTCTGGGCATCAGTCCAGACGCAGTGCTAGTGCCGAAAACCACAATATTTCTGGGCCTATGCAAATCCAACAGCCCATAACACTTCAAAACAGATTTGAGTGCCTCAGACATCTGGAACCAGAAGTTCCTATAGAGACAACTCACCATAGACAGAGACTGAGCTGTGAAAAGAGCAGTGGAAAAAAAGGAAAAACAGCCACCAACCCTTGTTCTAGGTGACTCCACGGTAAGAAATTTAAAAGGAGAATGGATGACTGTATGCTACCTTCCTAATGCATCCATTTCTGACACTAAAAACAGTATTTCAAAGATAGTGTCAAGTCATAAAGCTATTGAGCGCATCATTGTGTGAGCTTGAAATACAAACGTTTATCAGTGGCCCACTTCCAGCCCAGGGAAGCTTTGCATTCTCTCGGCTATTCAGTCTCAACACTTGGCTAACAAAGACATGCTTTACACTTGGGATGAATTTTATAGACAATTTTAACCTTTTTGGAATCAGAGCATTCTTCAGACCAAATAGCACAGAACTTAGCTGGACTGGGGCCAAAGTCCTGGCTGACCACTATCGCCTCTCTCTCTACCATGCAATATTTTCTTCACCAACCTTGGGTCAACCTGCTGATAAGTGCTCTGTAACAGTGCAGACAGAACCAATCATGGTTGACAAAGACTATGTTGGGGTACAAACTGAAACAGTCATGTACATCAACAAACATTCTTGTGAGCCAACTATCTGCGTCAGGCTGCCCCAGACCTCGGCCATCAAATGCAGACTATGAGCATGCAGCACCAGATGACACAGGAACATCTTCACCACCTGGCATGACTGACAAAACGCTAACCACAACTACTTCACCAGAAACCCCTGATTTTTTACCATCTCCATCACCACCCTGTCTGCAGTTCCCTGCAAGTATGCAGAGACTGCTGACAATTGCTAGACTAAGTTTTTCCAGCCGCAACACTCAAAACAAGCAGAAAACATCTATGGACAGGCCTTCATGAGCCAACAACCATCAACTGTATACCCATTAGTGTTGTCACCATACCAACATTTTGGTACCGGTACCAACATGTATTTCGATACTAACTGGGAGTCTGATGCGCTTCCAACCTCGATAGGTGCTCACGGTCCAGGACACAATATACAGTATGTAAAAAGGAGCAAGACCGGAGCACTCCGTAGACAAAGGTTTTAATGGTGCAGAAACAACTAACGTTTCGACGCGACTGCGTCTTCTTCAGAGTCAAACAGTCAACTGTGAATGATGTACAGATTTTAAAGGGTCATGCCCGATGGGATTGGTTCCTGGCCTAAATGGGCGTGTTACATCAATTAACAGGTCTCTGTTCGCACTCAGGTGTGCTGTACAAACCAAGAAGAAAAGACAAGACAAAAGGAACAAGAAAGAAAGCCTACAAACACCCATATATATATCAACTGCATGACATAAATGCAGTATATATAAACCCACCCTATACATAAAGGCCTATATACATATATACATCCTCGCTTATATGTTATATATGTATTTCGATACTTTTCGGTACTTTTCGATACTTTTTCAAATAAAGGTGTTTTTTTTTTTTCAAATAAATAAGGTGATACATTTGTCATACAACCTAAGGCCTTATTTACATTGAGATACATAACCTAAAAAATATTTTCACATACAGCCTGTCTTAAGTAGCACCAGTGTCTTTAAATAGTATGTTACCAGTATTTCTAACATATTAAATGGCTAAATGTGTATGTAAAAGTTTGTTACTTTATAAAGATAATGCATGTATTGTAACAACCTCTGCCCTTTGAATATGTCAGTTTATTTGAGTTTGTTTTTTGCATTTTCTGTCTAATAACTTTCCTGTCAAAGCCCTCTCTGTCTTACCTTATTATTAGGTGTAATACCAAGTGTGGCCATTTGGCAGTATGGTGCTATTTCATTAATTGGCCTCTCCTTTTTTGTTTTTATCCGAACGTGGATGCTACATGCTAGTAACATGGCAGAGTCAAGTATCCAGTTGAATGTCTCTGGAGAGCTTTATCGTGCGCGTGTTGTTTTCTCTCACGAGTTGACACTACCATCGTCGTTTTGTGCTGAATTATGTGCAATAGATCAACAAACTCATACGGATAACTCTGCTGTCTAATTGCTGACTATTAACTCGTTTTTGAACCTTTGCCTGCTAGGGTGTTGGGTTTTGTTGGTGTATTGCAAGACTGCTATTATGAACTGAAACAAACTTTTTCAGTTTGCAAATATATTGCGAAACGTGAAGTGTGGTGGTTTCTGTTTGATGAGAACTCTATCATGTGTTGCACCTAAAACTATTGAACTATTACATTTGAAAAGGGTACATGTCATGAGTAAATAAATTACCTGTCGTTCCCTGAACTCAGTGTGCAGGTCTGGGTGGCTAAGTTGGAGGTGTTCCGCCTTTAGTCATGCATGTTTTAAAACACTGTTTACACAATGGTGTATCAGAGTCAATTGCCTCGTCTTGCTCATTTGTTTTTAAGCCAAAGTACTGCCATATGGAACTTAGCGCCCGTGGTTTGTCCACAAATTGCAGCGTGGTGGCAGCCGCCATTCTCCCCCCCGTGGGTAATGTCATCGTCCCAATGTATGGGTGGGATACATACCTCTCACTATTCTTCAAGAGGCTCCCATCCATCAACGCACTCCATCACATTGAGTGCAAAGTGGATGGGAGTGTGATGTGTAAGACCTTAGCACAGTCAGAGCCAGTTACACACAAGCTGCTCAAGTGTAGTGTTAATGATGTGCCTGTTGAGAAGCCTGTTACTCTGCAGCCTGAAGGCCTTAGTGAGGACCGTAAAAGTTATTTAATCAAGGAGATTCATGAGTTTGTAGCTGAACAGCACAGGGACTTAGTGTGTCCATATCCAGGAGAGCGTCTCACTGATGTAAATAACACACAGCCTTTAACATGTGGTGGGGGGAGACCAAAGAAAAACAACAAACAAATTAAATTGGCTTAGATTGTTGGTATGGTGTATGGTATATGGTGTTGAGTGCTGCCAGCATTGCTGCAGAGGTTGAAGGGGTAGGGGGCCTGTCAGTGCACAGACCATACGCTGCACACTACATCAAAATGGTCTGCATGGCTCCGCCCAGAAGGAAGCCTCTTCTGAAGATGATGCACAAGACAGCCCACAAACAGTTTGCTGAAGACAAACAGACTAAGGGCATGGATTACTGGAACCATGTCCTGTGGTCTGATGAGACCAAAATAAATGTATATGGTTCAGATGGTGTCAGGTGAGTGTGGCGGCAACCAGGTCAGGATTACAAAGACAAACGTTGCCTGCTAACAGTCAAGCATGGTGGAGGAAGTGTCATGGTTTGGAGCTGTATGAGTGCTGCCGACACTGGGGACCTACACTTCATTAAGGGAACCATGAATGCCAATAAGTACTGTAACATACTGAAGCAGAGCATGATGCCCCCCCTTTGAAACTGGGCCGCAGGGCGGTATTTCAACATGGTAACGACCCCAAGCACACCTCCAAGATGACCACGCCTTGGGTGAGGGTGAAGATGATGGACTGGGCTTAGCATGTCCCCAGACCTAAACCCAATTCAGCATCTGTGGGGCATCCTCAAATGGAAGGTGGAGGAGCTCAAGGTCAGCTCCGTGATGTCGTCATGTAGGAATGGAAGAGGATTCCAGTGACAACTTGTGACGCTCTAGTAAACTTCATGCCCAAGAGAAGTTAATGGTTGTGTGTTGAGTTATTTTGAGGGAACAGCAAATTTGCACTGTTATATAAGCTGTACACTGCCTACTTTACGTTGTAGAAAAGTATTATATCTTTAGACTTCTCCCATGGAAAGATATAATAAAAAAAGTACAAAAATGTTAGGGGTGTAATCACTTTTGTGACATACTGTATATGCAAACATTTTATACATTTTTCACATTTTAGAAGATTTTAACTATTTAATAACTTTTTAATGAATTTAATTTGAAGATTCTATCAAACTGTTATTGTTTCTTATTGTTTTATCATGCACTTACTCCAAATGTTGCTTAATTTATTTGAAGTGACATGATTTGGGGTGTTTAACTGCTTACATTATCAACCTTATCTGGTACCACTCACCCATTAATTTCAATGTAATTGGTATGCTTTTTTCGCCATGCACATCATATTAAATAGATCCATTTTCCTAAAGTATGGACATTTCTCCATACATGCCATTCTAAGATGATCTTAGAATCATAAGATGCATCAGTGTTGAGAACATTCGTTTTTTAAATTGGAATTTCAACAAAAAAAAAAAAAAAAAAAAAAAAATCAGAGTATGTATGCAGCATAATCTTTGATATGGCCTTACTCTGTTAAAATTAAAGATATCAACATAAAATCTTCAGAATATATTCTTTACATTATGTAGAAGTTGTCTATGCATAAAGTAGAGATTCACAAAAATGTCTTTAGCTGGGTTATTACAGGCAGAGTCACAAATGAATGCTGCTACACAAGCTGTACACTGCCTATTCAAAAACATATCAAAGTTTCATTTCTCTAGCATTGTCCCTTGAAAAGATATACCACATCTTTTGTTAAAATGTGAATGGTGTACTCATTTTTGAGAGATACTGTATATTGATTCCATGAAAAAGATGAAAGCTTCTAAATAATGCAACCACTCCAGGTGAGACCATATGCCCCTACTTTCTCTCAATCTCACTCAGACTATATTGAGCCAGTCAGACATATGTGCAGATGATGCCATGATGGCAGATACAAAATGTTGCAGGGGAAGCCAATAACTCCATAAATAACCTCAGTCCAGCCTTAGAGGTTAATGTATACATCTATAGCTCTCATCACGCCGCACACCTAGCCTTACCTGCGTGTACTCAGCCAGCTCGAAGTGGGCGCGTCCGATCTGGTTTAGGACCCAGCCGGTGTTGTAGTGGTGAGTAGGGAGCTGGCTCAGGATGTTGATGGCCTCTTTGCAGTTATAGGAGCAGAGGGCCACATAGCCCCTGCCGATGTCCCGCATCAGGCTCATCAGCCCATCTGAGAGGAGAACAGAGGAGAGAGGAAGTGACTCACAGGATCTTACAGTGCCTAAAAGCTCCTGACAAAGGGTTCTGTAAAGTGTTCCTTAGAATATCTAGTCTTTGCATCCATTTTGTGTAAGGCATAAAAAAACAAGAGAGTGTCTGGAATCATCTACCCATGTTTAACTACAGTATGCATACAATTAAGACAAAAGCTTCTTGCCAAGTGCAGGCTCAGCAATATTATCAGTGGACATAAACACACTCTTATGTCCCTGATGTACTTTCAGTCCCAATTTCTCTTCACATTATTTTAAGCATGCGCTTTCCCTACTGTTACTAATGGTTCTCAGCAATTTTAATAAACATTTTATGGCTTTCCTTGACTTTTCAAGGACCTTGCAATCTCCAATTCACAACATACAGTTTAACATTTACTACAAAAAATGCCAATTTTATTTGCCACCCCTCTGGACTGATTAAGGAAATCCAGTGCCACAGTGTGAAAGTGTGAAAATGAGGTGATCTCACTGAATGGCCTACCTGCAGCCGCCTTTTGCAGTGTGAAAGCCTGCAGCTGGGAAGAACCGAGGCTGCCCTTGCCTTCAGATATAGAAGAGTCAAGTTTAAGCAGCTCAATGCTTTCATTTAGGTTGGAGGGAGTGATGCCCCCCTTACCCGTCTTGGTCTTGGTCTTACGGTTGGGGATCTTTGTTGGGAACTTCATTTTCAGCTTCTTGCTGTTCTCCTGTTAAGGGAATGCCCATATAGTTAGACAAACAATAGCAATGCACAACTGCAAATGTCTACCAACTGTGCACCAAAACCAACCAACACCAAAAAATGTCTTTCCATCATTCAAGTATAAAAGATTACCAAAACCTGCAATAAACCCTGCACACAGATCTGGAGCTAGTGTTCTGCAGTGTACTTATAGAGTAAATGATTCCCATTTGTCATCGTAATTACACAGCACACTATGTTTTTTGAAACGAGTTCCAGAGTAGGGCTGGGCGATACAGAGCAAAAAATATATGTCGATATATTTTGCTATATCTCGATATACGATATATATCTGTACAAGAAAAATAACCACAAAAAACTACTGCAAAAACAAATGTGCCAAATTCCCAAAGGTCGTTTTTATTGAAGTGCAAAAATACTTTATACAGAAATAATAATTTAACTGTAAAATAAAGGAAGAAATAATACATATTAAGTAGTTTGAAGGCATGCACTTTGAATCTTCCAGTCCAAAATGTAGTGTATAGTGATGCACATGTAAGGCTCCCATGACCTGCTGCTCCACATGTCTGTAGTCAGGGCATAGTAAGTAACTTTCTCCAACTCAGCAGCAAGCCACTCTCTCTCTGTAGTGTACAGTCATGGAAGTTCTTGTCTCACAAAGTAATGCCGACTAGGTAAACTGTATCTTGGATCAAGTGTTTTTAGCATGCGTATGAAGCCACGTTGCTCAACGACGGCAATAGGTGCCATATCCACTGCTTTATGAAACGCCACAGACTCTGTGATGCTACACCACAACGCGCTCCGTCTTTCATAATCTACACTCCGCATTAAAGATTTTTGGAGCTTTGTCTGTCTACTGTGTGGAGTCTGTGGAGTGTTGCCAGAGCTAGTGAGTTTAGTCGCCGGGATCCTTAGTCTGGTGCGGTCCTCGTATGCAAGCTTGTGCCTTGTCTGTAAATGGTGGAAAAGGTTCGTGGTGCTAGAAGCTTTGATTGGCACCAACTTTCGGCATTCACGGCAGTAGACATCTGTCTGCTGTTCGTCCGACACCTTAAAACCGAAATATCTCCATATAATGAGACGAATTCTGTTGCCTCCTGGCTGGTTGTGGGCGCCACCATGTTGAATAAAGGCACTGACATCAAAGACACTGCCCAGCTACTTATATTTATCCTAGGAATTACTGACACATTTGAAATAGTAGAAGACATTCTTCCGATGGAATCAATGAAGGGGGCGATAAGGGGTTTAGACCTCTATGATACTGCGCCAGGATGCATGCAGAGATTGAACCTACAATGGGCGAAGTTGGTGAACATGACCACTGACGGCTCTCAAAACCTCACCAGGAAGAACTCTGCATTTAACCCTTCCCACACAGACACTGAATTTTGTCCTGCTAACAGTCAAGCATGGTGGAGGAAGTGTCATGGTTTGGGGCTGTATGAGTGCTGCCGGCACTGGGGACCTACACTTCATTAAGGGAACCATGAATGCCAATATGTACTGTGACATACTGAAGCAGAGCATGATGCCCCCCCTTTAAAACTGGGCCACAGGGCGGTATTTCAATATGGTAACAACCCCAAGCACACCTCCAAGATGACCACGCCTTGGGTGAGGATGAAGGTGATGGACTGGCCTAGCATGTGCCCAGACCTAGACCCAATTCAGCATCTGTGGGGCATCCTCAAATGGAAGGTGGAGGAGCTCAAGGTCTCAAGCTCAATCTTGGACTGAAAAGGTGGGAACTGCACAAAATATGCCATGCACAATCAGCACAAAGACTTCTAAAAGCACAGCACATGCCATAAAATTTGGTCATTTAGATTTAGATAATTTCAAGCCTTATTTCAAGTCTGCATGTTAACAAAACTGTAAATATGTGTGCATCAAGTTATCTATTTGTAAGGGCTACAGTTGTTATGAATGACAGTTGAACAAGATGCAGGATAATGAGTGAATGAATCCTTCAAGTGAATGAATCGAGTGAATGAATCTGTAGTGAATGAATCCTTCAAATCCAGTGATTTAACCCTTAGAGTAGCCACTGTCAGATAAGCATAGCAAAAATAAATATAAAGCCATAAAATACTCTGGCAAGGTAAAGGCAGGCGTCAAGTAGCCCAATACATAATTTGCATGAAATTAATTTGTACCATTTAATCGTGTAACTATGTTTAAATGCAGTCATCCAATGTGTGGCCCTCCGCTTACTTTGCCAAAGTAACTGTGACCCTCAGACTAAAACTGTTGGCCACCCCTGATCCATCTGCCTTGAGATCTCATCCCAGGAAGTTTAACTGCTCCATCAGAGCAGTTCTCATTCTCTGGGTTCTCTGACCACACACAATCCCAATCCAATTCACACTTAACGGGTGATTCATGTGATCCTTTTGTTACATTATGAGGTGTGTGGTCTACAGCTCCACCTCCAGTGGTCCAGAGCTATAGCTCCTGGTTCCCCATCATCAGACCAGAACTAAAGGAGCCTTTTGGATGAAAGACGAAACGTCTTCAAGCTCCAAAGAGAAGTCCAGTTGCTTACAACTTTGCTTCTTTGACTCCGCAAAAGTACGTTTTGGTCTCACCGGCTTTTTGGGGGTCCAGTGCAAAGTGGTAGCACTGGTCCCCCAAAACAGCTTATTTCCTGTCACCCAGATGAGGATACATCTCCACTAGGTTTCGTGTTCCTTGGTCTTTGTGTCCCAGGAATCCTCAACACAAAATAAGTGGGAGAAAAAAACTCTGACAAAACTTATATGGTTGCAAAAACAGTAGCGGTGGTCATAATATCTTCTGTCCAGCTACTTTTGCTTAAATTGTCATTCTAGCCATCTCCATGCCTAGTCACAGGTACACCCCCACCCATCACCTTGATGCCACCGTGAGGCCAAAGTAGACCCTACTGACAGAAGATTGACAGGACAGAAATCGCCTTTAACACAGCCTTCCTCCTGTACCAATCAGCACCCTGGCAAGAAACTGGGCACACACGGATTACGACAGGCCCATGTTAGACCAGTTTCGGTGCGCAAATGAGATCACTGGTATAGAGTATTTTATTGTGAGGTCACACAACTAGGCCATGAGTTTGGCCAGTATATTGTCGGGCAACTCTCGTGGAAGTCACATGTAAACACATACATTCAAAATCAAAAGTCGTTTCAGTATTTTCAAGTTAACCTGTCTGAATCATGCCAAAATCGTGCTACGCTGTTGAGTGTCCAGGGGCCTCATTTATCATCAGTTTGTAGAATTCCTCCTAAAATCTGTCGTACGAATGAAATTTAGAATGTTCGTAAGCACGTAAATTTCGGCATTTATCAACCGTTCGTACGCACACCGGTAGGTAACCTGCAATGATAAATACACACCTTCCAGATCACCTTGCGCGGGCACGATCAGACTAATTTACATCCCGCAACGCCCCCAATTACCCATATATGGCATCAACAATCCCTTTAAAAGCCACCGGAATTCCTAATTGAGCCTTGGTGGAATGGAGAGGCGCTCGAAAAAACGCAATTTCTCCAACACGGAGATCACAGAGGTCCAACAGAATGAAAAAAATCATATTTGGCACGTTGGAGGTAGGGGTTACAAACAAAAGAAAAAATATGGCGTGGGAAAAAATGACAAGCAGCGTAAATGCCGTAGAATCGGAACCACGGACTGTGGCCGAGATAAAAAAAGAAGTGGTTTGATGTTAAATTAAATGCAAAAAAACGTGTGGCCGCTTACAGCCTTGGAAGAACGAATAGCAGCTATTATTGGAGACTCTGCATGCTCCGGTTTAAGTGGCACAGTTGGGGATACGGACCTCATGACACCAAATGACATTACATTACATTGCATTTGGCAGACGCTTTTATCTAAAGCGACTTACAAAAATGGGGGACATAAGCAAACAGGTATGTAAAGGGACACAGAGTAAGCAGACAACCTTTAAACATACAGGGAGGTGCATGTGTCTGAATCAGTTTCCCAGAGTGGATAGGACTTGCACATCGACAGGTATGGCTTTCGTGCGCTTCGTTTCACGCTGGAGAAATGGCCCCAATTCAAAGCATAAATCAAGCAATGTATGCCTTGGAAAGCGGAACCTTCTCACAAGCCACTCACTGCTTTCCGCCAACAAATCTCTCCGCTCCCTAAATACGCGCTCCCTGTGTAACGGGTGGTTTTCCAGATCCTCGAGCAATGCCAAATGGGCCATGTTGCGTTCTTAAAGGAATATCTTAGCTAAGCTACACTAATTATTTTCAAGTTAGGACTATGGAACAATTATATTTTACACTTTTGGTGGAATGAAACAAAAGCTAGGCTGTGATGTTACTTGCGCCACAGTAGGCCTACTTCTGAATTAGATACAAGGACCCAAATACCGTCCAACACACTGTCATACAAAAATAAGCAACATTGTAGGTCCAATATATGCTCCTGTGCAGCGAACGAAGCTCTAGAATCAATACTATTCGCAGTTTCGTTATTCTACCACTAGGTTCCTGTGCGTACGACTGGTCAGCGTTGTGCGTATATTTAGGCACATTCCTACGTTCAAGTACGAGTTCATAAATCCCACACTTTGCGCTGGAATGATCGCACGCACCCTTTACGCACATTTCTGTTCGTAAGAACGCTTGATAAATGAGGCCCCAGGTGTGGACAAAAGGAATGTCTTCTACAGAATACCAGTACAGAAAGATCACAGGGATAAGTGTATTTCAGCAATCAAAAGAGAGGACTTGGAATCCTATAAAATACTCACTTTGATTCATTGGGCTATTTAGCCAGCACATATGGGCTTGGGCTGATAACACATTTGCCCTAGTCAAAAAAGCCCAGCGGGGCCTCCATTTTCTGAGGGTCCTAAGATGAAACAGGCTGCAGACGGACCTCCTGGTCTGCTATCGGGCGTTGATTGAGAGTGTGCTAGTGCATAAAAGACCACCTTCATCCCAGCCACCACCTGTTCAACATTTCACCCTCTGAAAGAATGTAGGTCCATCAAGTGCAAAACTAACAGACTTGGGAACAGCTTCTTTCCATGGGCAGTCAGAACTCAAAACACACTGGAACAGTGATACTGCATTCCGTAAAGACACTCCACATTGGTCACTCCACTGCTGCTATTCGTGTGTGTGTGTATGTAATTTGGGTTTGTTACCCCACTGCTGCTGCTGTCTATGTACTGTGCAATAGCCACAGCATAATTTGCAATAGGGCTTGAGAACATGACGTCACAAACTGCTTCTGCGGTGGTTGATGGAACAGCATCACAATTTTTGAGGCCAGTTATGGGAAGTACTTGTGTTGTCAGTGTAAACTAAGGATGTGCATTTCTGCCCAAAAAGCTATTCGACTATCGCAGAGAAATAGTTGACAATATTCTTGTTAAGAAAAATGTGCATATCGTCATTCTCAGGGAGGAGATGGGAGCGCAATCTACTGATGATTAGTCCAGCTGCGGAGAACACCCACTCTGATGGCACAGACGACGTAGGCACACTGAAGTATGAGGATGCTAATTTTGGCAGGCAGGATATTTCTTTTTAAATTGACTGAAGTAATTAAAAGTAGGTAGGCTACTGCAAGAGACTGGCTAACATGTTGGTGCGTTGGTATGGCGGAAATATTTTTAAATACAGCGAACTATAGAACATGCTAGTTAATATTGAAGGAAAGAGTCAATGAAATATTTACTTTCTGACTTATTCTTAGACTTTATGCCAGCAGTTTTACATGAAATCAGATTTTTATTTTTATTTTCCGCACTATAAGGTGCACCTAAAAGCTTTCAATTTTCTCAAAAGACGACAGTGTGCCTTATAATCCGGTGCGCCTTATATATGCATCAATACTGAGCCGCAACAGGTAAAGACCCCAAAATGGCTCCTTTGAAGAGACACGCTTACGACGCAGAGTTTAAACTCAAGGCTATCAGTCACGCAGTAGAACATGGGAACAGAGCAGCAGCAGGAGAATTCAACATTAACGAATCAATGGTGCGGAAGTGGAGGAAGCAACAAGATGAACTGCACCAAGTAAAGAAGACTAAACAGAGTTTCTTCGGACATCCTGAAGTTTTCAATCCACTGCGCGTTCGTGAAACAATTACATCCCACCATTCGGAGGTTCGGTCCATATTTTAGTACTTCGCATCGATCTACAACTGTGTAACAAATGAATATACCTGACATACTGAAAAGCTACCAACTCAATCGTTAGCTTCTTTGAAGCAGAAGACGAGCGGCTAAGACCTGCAAAGTCCTGTATGGTTCTTTTGCCTCGCCTCTTCTATACGTTTCTTGCTCTGTTTTTTTCTTCTCCAAAATGGTTTTTTGGCGTTTTCAGTGACAAGTCACAGCGCAGTGTCGAGGCAACTCCACCCACTTCAACTAGTCCCAACTACTAACTGCTGGCAGTGGAAAAGGAACAGGACCGGTTCGACAAGTATGTAGAGTAGTGCCGAGCTAAAGCGTGTAGTGCCATGCCGTACCGGTTTTGCAGTGGAAAAGCACCATTAGAGGACAAACTTGAACAGCGGGGTTGTTGAACAGAGAGCAGCTAGTAGAAGTGCCTCTACAGTCACTGTTCGAATGAAGGCAACAGTGCTAGCACGTGGACATGGATGTGAATATGGACCTCAATGTTTGAACATTGAGTTATTTTTTATTGCTTTGCACCATTTCGATAGTTACTATATTGTGATTGCACCAACGTTTGATTTACCGTAACGTATCAGACTGTTTCTTTTATGTGTTTACTGAATCGAGGAAAAGTTCCCCTCCACTACACGATAAAAACGTTGCACTTCCTATACCATGCTGTTGTTAAAAGATAAACTGTCGCGAAATATTAAGTCACTGACATTACCTCAGGAAAAATAATAAAACAGCTGTTTATTCTTTTTAGAAGTAAACTGAGTTGTCAGAATACTGGTTTGTATTCCATGAAAGTTTGACTGACTTATCTGACAGTATTGTTAACATTTCCTTTAGCGCAGCCTCATTCAGTGGATGCATAACCCAACCCCAGCCACTACTTTAGCGTCTATTCTATGTGCCTTATAATGCGATGCGCTTTATAGTGCGGAAAATACAGTAAATGTTTCTGATAGTCTTGATCCCACGTTTAGTCAGTAACAGGCACACAGAGGCACACAGACACACCATCTTTTACCTTGTATATGTGCATGCGTGAGTCGAAAAGGTTTGAAAACAGCTTCATTTTTTTTTTTTCACCAAAGCAAGTTGAGTCAAATCAAGTCAAGATTATTTGTATAGCACATTTCATACACAAAGGCAGTTCAATGTGCTTAACAAAAATAAAAGCATAACGGATAGAAGATAAAATAAGTGTGAAATATATAGAAAACCAGAAAAGCAATAGGTAAACAAATATAAAAGAGTTTTGTTTTTATTGTTTGTGTGTCTGAAATGTGTCTGAGCACGCAGACACACCAACACTAAAAGCTGTCAAAAGGTAGCTTATAGGAAATGTCAATATTTGGCCATATATATTTAAATCTATTAGCAAATGGCTTAGCATAACTTATCCGAAAACAACAATCAATCATCAATAAACCTCTCATGGACATCTGTAGCCATGCCCAATTCAAAACTAAAATTTCAACATTTTGGACGCAGTCTGAAGCATTTTGGTTTTTCTATGTGTGCCTATGAAAAAATGTTTCCAAATGATCCAACACGGGCGTGCCAGGGCCAGAGCATTTACACTGTCATACCCAGATGTTAGTTAGTGCCAAAGGTGGGCAGTTTTTTTAGGGCTATTTCTGGCCCCACAAAAACCTTCAGCCAAGAGGGGCTACTTGGGCAGGAGCGGTGTCAAGGTGAAGGGCGGAGTGTACCTGTGACTATGCTGTTTAAGCAAAGGTAGCTGGGCAAAAGTTATTTGTGATGGACTGATTGCTCCTGTTTGTCTGTTGACGGGACGTGAAATCGCCCATTAAAAGCAACCAACACATGGCTTGTCTCCGAAGAGGTGCTGTTTATTGAACATAACATGATGTATAAACAAGCGTTCGTCTTACCGCTCCATTATTGTCATTTTGTTTCTATAAGAATGTCTGCCGGGAACTCTGGGTATAAAATGATGCTATGGCTTCCAAGGTAACCAGTAGTGAACTCACAATTTGTTTTTAATTTAAAGTTATGCATTTAGACTTTTGACTCAGCCTTTATTATTTAAACACAAACACCACAAAATGTGGAGTATCATTCCTTGCACATTCGCATGATGAAGCCACCAGTCCAATACAGCATTTAGAGCACATTTTGAGAGACAATCTATCTATATTCTTTTAAACCTCTCACTCTGCTGTTTAAATTGGGATGGTATGACTTGGACAGTTTCGCAGATCAGGACAGGTGTAAGCGTAATCAAGGGGACAGCAGCCCGACAGTCTGGACCCACCAGTAGAGGCTAGTGGCCCCAGGCCATTGGCACCAGCTAGCCTGGAAATGGCCTTGGCCTGGCCCGATAGTGTCACAGCGGCTACTGATTGTGGTTTTCAGTAAGCTATGTTAACCTTTTTTCTCTGTACATTATGAAGAAAAAGCTTGCTGTAAACTACGTCAGTAATTCAGATTTCGGATTTGATGTTTGGAAAGGTGACAGTAGGTATGACTAGACCATCACCAAGAAGTTTGGTGATGATTGATCATTGTTTTCATTAAGCTATGTTAAGCTTATGGGTGTAGGAAAGGTTTCTTTTTTATATTTTGCGCCGTGGCCTCACAATATTAGCCTGGGCACGCCCATACTTCCTGTGGCGCTGCATTTGAATTTCGCTTGCAAATTCAGTCTGGCCAAGCTCCCATTCAACACCGTTTCTAGATTAACAGAGAAACTGGGACCAATGAAAATCTAGCATTTCAAAAAGGCAATGACGCGGTAGTTTAGCGACCGGAAATCTACCTCAGTCACTGTCAACATGGCGAACGTGGAGCAACGGCAAGATTTCAATGCAGCTGTAGCTGCTGTTTTGGAAGATGGATGAACATGTTAGCCAACAAAGTCTACAAAGAAAATCTCCTTGGGATTGTTGTCGACGAGGTTCATCTGACTTATAAATGGTAAGTGTTGCCAAGTCAACCCAGTTTACAGTATGTAAATAGCAGAACAACACAGTAATATCTTGAAACGTTGTGGAGCTATTTCATTGACAAAATAGCGGCACGTTACATTGTCAGCGATAGCATATGGAATTTCGAGCTTTTGTGCAGTTACGTTTTTGTTTACTCATATGCACGTTACTATTCTCTGTCTTATACATGGACACTAATGTGATTGGTCCAAGCTTCGTCCAGTAGCAAACACAGGCATTTCACACACGTGGGTTAAGCCCGCCGTCTGAGAAATGGGTTTACAACACAGCTTGGCCAGACCAATGTTCGCAGAGCATTGATAAGTCGCGTTAGCCAGGCTATCACAATATGGCAACACGCACTGTTTGTGTCCCAGAATGCACTACAAAGCAGACTTCCGTTCTCATGCCCTATACTTACCTGACAGTGCAATACTACTACTACTAGTCTGTGCAAAGCTTCACCACTTATTATCCATCATTTGTATTACTTGTATTATTATTTATCTATTATACTCCCTTCTTTCTTGCTATTTTTTGGATATTTTGATACTTTTATGTTGCACCTTTGTGACCTTGCTGTTTAGTTTTGTTGTACAGGCAACTGTTCAATGATAATAAAGGCCTTAAAGTCTTGAAATGTAATACTGAGAAATCATGGTGGACTTAAACAATGTCTGCAGAGTTGGAATGTGTGCATGTGCTGCTTGGAAAGTGCGACATGAGGCATCCCCAACCTATTTCTCCTGTCTTCCTAGTCTGCATGGCACGAGAAAACTACTCAGTATTCAGCACGGAGGCTTTGAATAACAATGCTTTACAGCTGGCCAGCTATCTACTGTGTGTTCCCTTATGATTTGTTGATCACATAGGAAGAGTTCTGTTCTGTCTGTCAAGTAGCCTAGATTTGTATCTCTAGCTAGCCAACAAGGCGGTATCGGTATCCTTGTTGAATTTCACAATACCTGTTAGTTATTAAAAACAATCACTGCTGCACTTTGCAGTACACTTTATTTAAGTTTAGATGTGTGTCAAACGTGCTTTAACACCGTGTATAACACCGTGACCCAGGTCATCAGGACCTTGGCCTGTCGAAATACAGCTTGTGTGTGTGTGTGTGTGTGTGTGTGTGTGTGTGTGTGTATGTGTGTGTATGTGTGTGTATGTGTGTGTATGTGTGTGTATGTGTGTGTGTGTATGTGTGTGTATGTGGAGAGAGAGAAATGGAAAGAGAGATTTTTTCCTTACCTTGGCAGTAGAACTGGCACTGGTGAAGAGTCTGGAGCTTCTCCTTGGTTGCACATTAGGAGGAGCAGCAATGGTTGGGCTCAGCACTTGAGGTGTGGTACTGCAGGACAAAGAGTTTGTTTTTGTTTTTGCACATTCCTTAACTTCTACAGACACCGGCATACTCTCCAACTCCAATGCTACTAAATAAAGGTGACAGTCTATGATGATTCATTTACAGTATGTCACAGAAGTGAGTACACCCCTGACATTTTTTTCCTTTTTTTATTATATCTTTCCATGGGAGAAGTCTAAAGATATAATATTTTTCTACAACGTAAAGTAGGCAGTGTACAGCTAATATAACAGTGCAAATTTGCTGTTCCCTCAAAATAACTCAACACACAACCATTAATGTCTAAACCACTGGCAACAAAAGTGAGTACACCCCTAAGTGAAAATGTCCAAATTGTGCCCAAAGTGTCAATATTTTGTGTGGCAACACAAAACTTAACTCTCTTGGGCATGGAGTTCACTAGAGCGTCACAAGTTGTCACTGGAATCCTCTTCCACTCCTACATGACGACATCACAGAGCTGACCTTGAGCTTGAGACCTTGAGCTCCTCCACCTTCCATTTGAGGATGCCCCACAGATGCTGAATAGGGTTTAGGTCTGGGGACATGCTAGGCCAGTCCATCACCTTCATCCTCACCCAAGGCGTGGTCATCTTGGAGGTGTGCTTGAGGTCGTTACCATGTTGAAATACCGCCCTGCGGCCCAATTTCAAAGGGGGGGCATCATGCTCTGCTTCAGTATGTCACAGTACATATTGGCATTGATGGTTCCCTTAATGAAGTGTAGGTCCCCAGTGCCGGCAGCACTCATACAGCCCCAAACCATGACACTTCCTCCACCATGCTTGACTGTTAGCAGGACACAGTTGTCTTTGTAATCCTCACCTGGTTGCCGCCACACACACCTGACACCATCTGAACCAAATAAGTTTATTTTGGTCTCATCAGACCATAAGACATGGTTCCAGTAATCCATGCCCTTAGTCTGCTTGTCTTCAGCAAACTGTTTGCAAGCTGTCTTGTGCATCATCTTCAGAAGAGGCTTTCTTCAGGGACGACAGCCATGCAGACCACTTTACAGATTACAAAGACAACTGTGACCTGTTAACAGTCAAGAATGGTGGAGGAAGTGTCATGGTTTGGGGCTGTATGAGTGCTGCCGGCACTGAGGACCTACACTTCATTAAGGGAACCATGAATGTCAATATGTACTGTGACATACTGAAGCAGAGCATGATGTCCCCCCTTTGAAACTGGGCCGCAGGGCGGTATTTCAACATGGTAACGACCACAAGCACACCTCCAAGATGACCACGCCTTGGGTGAGGATGAAGGTGATGGACTGGCCTAGCATGTCCCCAGACCTAAACCCTATTCAGCATCTGTGGGGCATCCTCAATAGGAAGGTGGAGAAGCTCAAGGTCTCAAGCTCAATGTCAGCTCCGTGATGTCGTCATGTAGGAGTGGAAGAGGATTCCAGTGACAACTTGTGACGCTCTAGTGAACTCCATGCCCAAGAGAGTTAAGGCAGTGCTGGAAAATAATGGTGGCCACACAAAATATTGACACTTTGGGCACAATTTGGACATTTTCACTTAGGGGTGTACTCACTTTTGTTGCCAGTGGTTTAGACATTAATGGTTGTGTGTTGAGTTATTTTGAGGGAACAGCAAATTTGCACTGTTATATAAGCTGTACACTGCCTACTTTACATTGTAGAAAAATATTATATCTTTAGACTTCTCCCATGGAAAGATTTAATAAAAAAAGGAAAAAAATGTCAGGGGTGTACTCACTTCTGTGACATACTGTACATAAGGACTATGGTGCCTAGAGTTGCGATAAGGCATGTTTATAGCTTCTGGTTTCTTCTCATAGTTACCTCCTTTGGCATGTATTTTGGGTTTTGTCATGTGACATACAATTAACAAGAAACACAAATACTACAAACCACAATTAAAAAATATGAAAACATTATGCTACACAATGTCTTATGATCATCTTTTCATATAATTACAACAGCCCATGGTGTGTCATGGTGTGTTAAGGAACACTTACACCAAATGCCAAGCTGTTGTACAATTAATTTGACAACAGAGAGCAATTCACTGGGATTTGGAGGGGCTAACATAGCTGAATATTGTATCATTTTAAAGAATGTCAAAGAAATAATCTGTAATCAATGAGGTTTGTGTCTGAAGGAAACACAATACAATACTATCTTCAATTTCCATTACCTTGTTTGTCAACAAGAGTAGACACATGTTGGTAGTTGCACTAACCCATTGAGCTAACTCATCTCCGACTCACATATCCCTAGTGGGCACGCACCTGGTTTGTGGGGCAGTGGTCTGGGTTGGGTTGAAGGGGATTGGGATGACCTCTCTGCTGTTCCCACTCTGTGCAAACACTGACTTTGTGCCTACTTGGTTGATTCGAGCAACAGACTGAAAAAAGAAGAGAACTGCAGGATTACATGGATATTTACTCCATAAATATGAAGAATAACATTACTGTGCATTTGTTGCACCATACATGTTGCTGCTTTTTCATGGCAACATGGCAACAGAGAGAGGGCAGTAGCGTTCAGTAAGTGTAACGGAGGTGGTAACTGTTCAGCTACTGGTTGTTCAATCCAGGCAGGTAAAGGGACATATAAAAAGATTCTTTACAGGCAGGTAAAGGCACATATACAATGTTCACACACCTTCTTTGGTGGACCTGCAGCAGGTGGCGGTTCCATCCCTGAGCCACTGTGACCGTAGTTCTGCAGGTACGTGGGGTCTCCTGGGCTGGGCTCCAGGGGCAGGATACCAAAACTATACATTCAATAAACATTCAATAGACATTTATTTTTTATTTTTGATGCGTCATATTACTGTAAACAAACTGAGAGGCCTTTGATAATACATTTTGAGCAACATTTTGAGCCAGGCAACTAAACACTGTCTCAATGTACTCGATGTCAATGTACTACATGAAATGCTGAGGGCAGTGGCATCATTATTTGCCATCTGAACAAACCAAGCAGCAAAGGATAACGATTAAATGATGGCACAAAAAGTGAGCATTATCAGAGTAATAACAAGCTAGGGCTTGACTTTCTAAAGTTTGGGAATATTCTAAAGAAACTACAGTCTGAAACATGGAATGTACAGTCTGCAGAGCAGGGTTGGCGCAGCCTCCCACGGCAGCATGACAGTAATGTATAAGTACCCTAAATGAACCCCAGAGTAATCTGAAATTAGGATAGGTAAGTTTGCTGTATGGACTTGTTTACTTTTTGAAAAATGTGTCCTCCAGGATGACATGAATCATTTTAGGTCATTACATAAGGGGTAACATGTTAAAGCAAGACTAAGTAGTTTTTTCAACTTTAAAATAATGTTTGAAAAATCGTTTCAGTGGTTCATCAACTTGTCACAGGGTGAATGGCACTTCTGAATTCGATTTGCTGCCCGTCTTAGGCTAAAACTGCACTAAGCAAGTTTGGAGGAGTGGAGCATTTTCCCCTGTAGTTTGAATGTAAGAAATAAGAAACTACAACTGACTTGCTTTATGCCCACGTTATCCAATAAAAGTAGATCACAGGGGAGGTCTGTCATGACGAAATCAGTTCTGGTGGGTTTCGCATTTTACATGTCCCTGTCTTCATACCTTACAGAGCCACACACATGAAAAATGAAGCGTGGAGGAAAGTGGCCGAAATTGTCGGTGTCCTTGGTGGGTTTAACCTGTGTGAACTGTGCAAATGTACAAAATACGTGAACAGTTTGAAAACGATACAGGCACTTGTAATGGCTAGTTAGATACGTTGTTTGCCCCTTGATAGCTTCATGAATGAAGTGTAGATATGTAATGTACAATAAAGCAGCAACAATGGATGAAAGTTAAGATTTTTTGACAACTCATTTACCTTCCCCGACAAGACTATATACACCAGAGGCAATTGCTCTAAGACAACAAGGGAGGCTCAGCCTCCCCAAACACTCACGGAGAAAATAGTTTACAACTACTATATTGTAGGCTACTATACTGTATTTATATTTACGTGTTCAACTTAGAAATGTTCAACTTCAAAATCGTTATTTATATTTACGTGTTCTACTTAGAAATGGTCAACTTCAAAATCGTTTAGCAATACGTTGTCGCAGTTGGCAGTGTTTTTTTTTTTTCATAGTGACCGCGCGATCCAGTCCAGCCTCACTGGACTTCAATGGTACTTGTTGAGAATACGCTTTCACTGTCAAAAAGCTAGATATTTATTGGTCCAGAGCTGAAAAATCATCACTTCCAGGGAGGCTCAGCCTCACTGGGAGTCAATGGAGAGGTGGGCTGAACCGTTTCCGAGAGGAGGCTGAGGCTCTTTGTGGTGATTGGAGGAACTGTTGATGCGGCCGGATTGACAGCTTTTTAAAAAAATATATAAACAGGTAGCAGTGGATTTAATGCTCAGTCCCATGCGGATTTGTGATTAGGGAAGTTGTGAGAAATCTCAATTCTTGTTGCCTCTTGTTTCTTTGTATAGAATTTTCTGAATAAAGTGTAAATATAGTGTTATTACGTTTGCTACCTGTTTTCATTTCAGTTCGAAAAGTTTGTAGAGGGGGGAACTAGCCAGCTAGCAAGAAAGCTGTGCATTCTGGCGGATAGCATTGTTGATTTGATTTTGGCAAAGCCATTTGTTAGTCTTCTTCACCAGGAAAAAATCTAAATTGAAGAACAGAGCAGACCAACGCCCAACATTGATTAAGTGAAAAAGGTAGGGGAAAATGCTCGTTTTTTTCAGCTCTAGTAGCCTACGACAATGTTAATTCAATTGCCTAAGTGCAAGTACAGCCGTAACGCAATGGGCCAAAGCCAACTTAGCAACCTTGCTCTGCTTGCCATCTAGAGTCTCTAGAAAAGACTTCCAGCTTGTATGACAGGTTAACACAAATTTCGAGAAAAGAAGAGGGCAGAATTGTCTTGTAAACAGCTATGGTGGTGGTTCTGCATAAAGCAACAAATGCCTTATTATTAACAGTTTATAATACAAAAACAATACATAAATACGTAAAAACACAAATACTGCAAACAGAAGTAGACTAAATAATTTTGCAGTAAGATGTCAAAGTATATTGGCCAGTGCCAGGCCAAAAGAACCAATAAGAGCCAGTTTGTGGGCTTGCTGGGCCAGTCCTGGCCCAATAAAACCAGTAAGTCATTTCACAATAAGTGGGGCGGGGACCCAGGTGACACTCAGATGGCAGTCATATCAGATGCACAGCGTGTGGGCCAGATTTAAGTTAAAACAACCAATAAGAGTCATTGTACAGTGTGTGGGGGCATTCTGGCCCAGCGACCCAGCCAAGAGTGGGTCGACTCAAAGGCAAGGTTGTGGGCCACACTTGATCCTACTGACCAGCCTCCCCTGTTTGAAAGACTACCAGCCGCCACTGATATACACTTCCGAGAACGGCCACCTGTAGTAGCGATCCGGCAACACAAGGGGAGGCGGCGTGGCAAGTAGACAGTGGACAGACACAGTAAGCATGCATGCGACAGTAGAGCTGCAGTAGGCTAAAATATTCACGACATCGGTAATGGACAACTGCACTTCCAACCTGTAGAGCCACTGAAGAGAACAAAAACTACTTGGTGTTGCTTTAAAGACAACAGAACATATACCAAAGTGCCCATCTTCCTGATGTGTTTCATATTGTGTTTGACACTGACTGGCGACAGTTACAGGAAGGCACAGGTCAAAAATAGCATGCTAAGCATCAATGATCGGTAGATTTTCCTTGGCAAGTAAATTTTAGATTGCTACTTATCTTTAAATGGTGTCATTGTCTGCCATAAATCTGATTCTGTGGTAATGGCCTTTTATGCATCTAGGCTACACAGCACAAAAAAAGAACCACAGATAGCTTTTTTTTCCCAACCATGGTGGAATTCATTCTTTTTTCCTATGCGTTGCATGTTGATGTTCTTGAACCTCATAACTTACACATGACTGTGCAGGAAGTAAATTATTTTATTTTTGTGTTGTACTCTTAATTGTGAAGTAATGTCATGCAACTGACATTGTGAAATAATATACGGTCTGTGGATACATCAATGCTATACTGTTATTTTGGCTGTGATGCCATTGACATTTCCGTGATAATTTTGAGCAAACTTAGCTACGATCTGACTGACTGCTGCCGGAGGAGTTGTAATATGGCTTATTGCAAGCCTACTCATTAGATGTGCATCGATAATCCAACTTGTTTAGATGACAGTAAAGATAACACTCATGTAAGAAAATGTTAAAATAAAAAGCCTAAGAGTAAAATTAAGCAACCTTTTGTGATTAACTTTCTGCCTCTCTTTGGTATCTTTGCCCAACCGTCACCAGCATGTTGTTTACAGCTAGCACCACGGTTTCTCACATAGTTGGTCACATATGTGGTAATCAGATCAGTTAACCCTAATCAGTTAACCCAGATCAATTAGCCCTAAAGCCATACAATGTTCAGTTGCAAAGACACATTTTAACCATCACATTATTGTACTTCTACGTGGGATATGATCAGTATATTACCTTACTCATGGAAATGGAAAATCATAGCAAACTAGTGTTATGAGACACTTACGTGTCATTCTAGGGATGAGGTGATCTTTTTTTTTTTACATAATCAATGTAATGAAATGTCTTGGCTTTAAAAAAAAACTAAAAAAAAAACTTAGTCAGCCAATTTCTAGAATACATTGGCGGAGGTGGAGCCACGTTAAGTTAGTTTGATGGATGCAGCATTTTGAAAATGTGAATCCATGACAGGTTTAGCGTACATCTAACATTTATCTAACACGGTCTGGGTGGCATGTCATTTCAGCTTTAGCACTGTGTTCCTCCATGCTGCACGCATGGTTCATATCCTGACCATAATTTGTTTAGTTTCAGTCCTAAGCATTTGTATGACCCAACATTAGGTGCAAATGCAATCAAAAGCAATATACAAAAATGCATGAATGGGTTTGTTTTGATGAATATGTCTTCAATGGTGGGAAGTGCTGTAATTCCAATGTGATATTAGACAGTCCCTCCAGGATTTCGCGGGACAATTTTAAGATGGTTGCAGCCTGATTTTACGACTTGTTTTCTAAAAAGTTGCAATAAGAGTTTGGGAGTTTTAGATGTTTTGTTGCAAAAAAATGTTGTGGGTATAAGTCAAAGTAACAAAAAGGTGTGATTTTTTTTCCACATTTGTAAATTATATTTTAACAATAAATTGGCTTAAACACAAAAGGAAATCGGCCTTAACCCCTAAGCCTTAACCTTACCAAAGAGAGAAAAGAAAAAGATTTTAAGGATTACACAAAATATAACGAAAAATGCTTTATTGGTAGGCTGCATTGCACGAGAACCTCACTAAGGACTTTGAAGACATTAGCCATCACATCTATAGTCTTAGTGAAATTGATGACGGCTAGACTACCTGATGTCAGCAAGTTACACAAAATATTTGGAGCGCATTTGTTGTGCGCTATAGCCTACTAATTAACATTTCCCATGGCAGGCTAAACAGTTGTAAATGGCCTACATGTTAACCCATTTAGACCGGGAGCGCATTACCGCTGTTCTACCACTAAGACCGGGAGTGCTGTTGCGCATTTCTACCTTTAAGACCGGGAAAGCGGATAAGTCATTTTTTCCCTCTGCGGCCAATCATCATCGGTTTCCAAATAAAATCTACCCGAAAATGCACATGACATTGATATGCGGACTCGTGTCATTGTTTTGAAATATGGATGACTTCAATTTCAGTGCAGGGAGTTCAGAAGTTAGTGACCTAAGCGATATAGATTATAATAACAATGATAACTCTGAACATGTGGATCCTGTGAATGTAACTGTCCCTGAAATGAAAACATTCGTTGGGCTATGCATTAGCATGGGGCTACTTGTTCTGCCTGCAAGGAGAGATTATTGGAGACGCACTAAACATCTCTTCAAGACTCAGTTCTATGACGCCATGGCACGGGACCGATTCTATGCTATAGACTGTAAATTACATTGTTGTCTTATGTTACAGCAAGTTCAATGCATAATACCAAAACCTCATTATGCTAAAGATGTAAACATGAAATGCTACATAAATAGAAGAAAAGTCATTTGCACTGATAACATTAATAATCACTGCTTGTTATTCTATAACTATCAATCAGTATTTTAGTTCTTACCTTCATGGATTCGCCTATATGGAGGTAAGAACTAAAATACTGATTGATAGTTATAGAATAACAAGCAGTGATTATTAATGTTATCAGTGCAAATGACTTTTCTTCTATTTAAAACTTGGAAAATGTTGTGCACTGTACATGTTGTGACTGTTGTTGTTTTATTCTTTCCATATTATTGTGTTTCTGGATTATTTTAGATTTTCTTCTGAAGGTGTAGAAAAATAAATCACACTTGTCATGAAACATACTTTTGGAATTTTGTCTGTATGTGCTTCAGAGGCTGAGAAATCACTTATTTAATAGGTGTTGACATTATTGTTGAAATTCCAGAAAAACCTCAGGATCTGGGAGGTTGTTTTAAAATCACCCTTAGGATTTTTAGGCCTTTTTTCCAGGCGTTTTAAGTCTTAATGGGTTAAGGTGAGTTTAACATCGTCATATGTTTTGTTCATGAGTCTAGCCTATAGTTGTGAAGAGATACCTTTCTGAGATGATTTTTTGCAGGTTGCAATTTCTTTTTAAATATATAATTTCCGAGGAGGCAAAGTGTTTGTTAGTAGTAGGACTTGCCTATGCAGTACAACAGTATTACATGCAGTGCAATATTTTTCTTCCACGTTCACGTAATATGCAAGGGATACCATCTGTCGCGGATATTGGAGGTTATTTTAGCAAGAGTGAGCTTCTGTTAATCACAAATGTTTCCTGCATCTTCTACACAGACCAAGGAGACTCACTGTTTAGCAAGACATGACGATGATGGGCTAAAAGTTGCAAACAAGCTGCGGTGTTTGGTGAAAGTTGCTATGAATTTGCGGGGATTGGCTGATTTTGCGTTGAAAGTTGTGATAATTACTTATGGATGACAAAACCTTTTGACCTCCATATTCCCAACATAACACTAGTTCACACAACCTAACCCTACATGTATATGCCTGAGTTCACCTGCTTTAGCACTTTTATATCTTCTTGCATATTTTGCACAGGTGTTAAACAAAAAATAAATAGATAAAATTGATTGAAAATCTATCTTCCAAATGCTCCACGTAGTTCGACGCCTTTGCCGTGTTATCCATTATGCCCTAAGCTCATACTTGTATTTTTGTTTACACAATTCCAACAGTAATTTAAACCAACAAAAGTGTGTATATAAAACTGACTGGACTGCACCATTTGTTTTGCATTGAGCTAAAAATACAATGCATACACATAAACAATGGATGTGCACTGATAATAAAAGCCTGGAGAGTGTGCACTGGTCTTCTAAAATTGATTTAATTATGTTAACAAGGGGTTAAGATATGGCATGCTAAACTGCAAATGAGTATATATGCACACAATCAACCATAGAAGTATAAACCTCCACAGTGGTGGCTGTTGAATCAGTCAATAAGGACGCCTTTTGCCGTGTCCATTTAATATTGCATTCCATATTACCAATATTTCATTTAGCCAAGTCCATTTCCACTTTTTTTGTGCCATTTTGTCAATGTCCGACAAATCTGTGCGTTCCTTTTGGTGCATGTAAAATCGAAAGCAAAATGACATGCTCGCCTGGAAATCAAAAGGCCTTAAGCCTAGTTTAAGCCTACTTTATGGTCATCGAACTTCAACAGAGAGCCACTTGTATTGTTGCAAACCCCACACAAAAGGCCCTTGCGTCCTTGCATGCACCTCAATTTTTTAACCACCTGACGCCGACTGTCAGATTGACTGTTGGCTTATGGGTAACACAACTTCAAACCTTTGCAAACGGAATATGGGATAAATTGTGGTATAGGCTAATTCACCTGTATTAAAGGCTAGTATTCCATTTGCCACTAGCCTACAGGTGTTGTTTTCTATATCACTATGGGGTAGGCTTTAACATAGATTTCTTGTAGGCCAGCATCAGACCTGCCAACCCTGATAGAATTTTACAAATTAGTACAAATTCCCCCGAAGAGGTCAAAATGGGTGCCTGCTGTGCAAAATTCGTACATGTTGCCAGGACTGTATCATTATGCTAATTTAATAAAAGAGCAACTGCTGCTTGTTCCAAATCCCTTAAATAACAAAACACAACTTGTTGTGTTGAATTAACATAACATGTTTAAAGCAAGTCATTGCACAGTTGGCTTAGAGGTTTACTACGTCTACGTTTACTACGCTGGAGCCAGTTGATGGGCCAGGTCTCACTGCAGTTGGACGAATCTACGGACGTGAGTGACGCAGCACAGGTGTGCATTTACATTCGTATGGTGTTCAGTGATATGACTGCAAAGGAGGAGCTATTGACAGTGATTCCCTTGAAAGAACATGCGCGAGGAGAGGACATTTTTCAGTCGTTTAAAAACTTTAGCGACAAAACTCAGCTCCCACTGTACAAGTTAGTGTCCATCACCACGGATGGAGCGCCCGCAATGGTTGGTCGCGTGAATGGGTTCATTGCCAGGTGCAGACAGGACGATGCTTTTCCAGACTTCGTGAATTACCACTGCATTATACACCAACAAGCATTATGCGCGAAGATGCTGAACATGAAAGAGATGGACGTGGCAACAAAGATCGCCTGCTCAATTAGAGCTAGAGCACTTCAAAGACGGCTATTCCGCGCACATCTGGAGAAGGCCGACAGCGACCACTCTGAGTTGTTGCTACACACTGACGTGAGGTGGCTCGCGGCAAATTCTTGCAACGATTCCGAGAGCTCTGTCCAGAAATCAAGGAGTTTTTCCGTGAAAGTGGACATGCAGAATACAAACAGCTGAATGACGAGCAGTGGCTGCTGGATTTGGCTTTTTTAACCGATCTGACAAACATGCTGAATGAACTTAATCAAGAGCTGCAAGGAAAAGACAAAACGGTGATCGACATGATCAGCTCAGTCAATGCCTTCAAACGAAAAATGAAACATCTGTCCTCAAAGCTTCAGCGCCATGACTTGGCAAATTTCCCGAACCTGCAGTCAGAGTTGGAGACGCAAGGGAAGGCCTGTGCACAACTAAGCAGCGCACGCTACACGGAGCAGATTGACAACGGTCTGTCAGAGTTTGACAAACGTTTTCAAGACTTTTCGTTACTCGAGCCAGTGGCTACATTCATGTGCTATCCGTTTCAGGAAGATGCCGACATTGATTTACTTGCGTCAAAAATCGCAACACTGTTTCACCTGAATTCTTCTGTAGTGGAAGATGAGATTTTAACTCTACAAGCCGACATTGAGCTGAAGGCTGGAGCTCATGGACAGTTCTGGAACTTACTCACAGAGAAAAAGTACCCCAACATGAGGAAATGTGCTACTTCCTTGACTGCATTATTCGGCTCCACTTATCTTTGCGAATCAGCCTTTTCCCACATGAAGATCATCAAGTCCCAGTATCGTTCCACCATGACTGATGAACATTTGAACATGTGTCAGCAGCTACTGTCCGGACTATGTCAATGCAGTGCAAGTCATCAAATTAAACTCTGAACTAATTATTAATACTATTATTATTATACATTGTCACTAGGGCTGTAACGATATTGCATCGAATCGAGACACCGCGGTGCGCAGGCCCACGATGTTGTATCGCGAAAGACAAGACAGAACCACGAAATGCCCTTCAAGGTTCTTTTTTTTTGTATGAATAAAAACGAATTGGGTGAACTATATGGACTGCTTATATCACGGCATATTAGGTAACTAGAAAGAAGCAACGAAGAAGAAGAACTGAAGCTGAAGAACTGAAGCACTGTTTCTCCTCGAAGGAGTTCAGAGTTCAGAGTTCACGGTTCAGTAGCTAGCTTTACGCGTAGAGCCCCTGTCTGCTCCCGTGACTGCATCTCCCAAAACAATAAGGATTGCGTCAGGTTAAGAAATGTCTACATTCCTGGACCTTCGAGTTTAGGCTTACCCGACAGATACACGGTAAGATAAAATAACTTCATAAATCATCCTCCCTGCTTTATTTCGTTGTGGAACGATGCAGGTGGAAAAACCTGACGCGCAAGCTTTACCAGTCATTGTAGAGCCTAGCAAAACTGCTGTACAAAGTTATCATAGTAGTCCTATGTCTGTAATTATCGTGTATTCACATTCACTTTAGAACTTACATCACTGAAATCTGAGACGGATAACTCTAGCTCTGACTCGGAGTTGACGCATAACGCCACTGCCTCCTCCAAAGTGAATAACCGGCGTCTTTTCGGCGCAGTCATTTTCTTGTTCTGGCTAGCTTTTCTGAGGTAAATGCAATAACAATATCTGCTACAAAATAAGATGTGGCACGAGAACGAGGGAATTGACAGTAATGTAAACAAACAAAGTGTAAACAAACATGGTCAATTGCCTACTTTAGCCAGCTATGAATATGCGCACGAACACAGAATTAGTCTGAGCCGCAGCCAAGGGGACAGCGCTTAAAACATGACAATATCTCAAAATAATTTCATATAAACATATACATTTTAATACACAAATACGTTCTTTATACTCTCATTGACTAGTGTGATTTGTATTTATAGTTCAGCAACGTCAGTTTTCGCAGTTACAGGTGTATTTTGTTGTCGGGCGCAATGGGAGAATATACGACTGGCGTTAAAGGGCGCTATGGTGGTTATTGGGTTAATAAAATAAAAAATAAAATCATGTTTTTTAAAAAAAATAATAATAATAATATCGTGGGGTGTATCGAATCGTGGGTCAAATATCGTGATGCGTATCGAATCGTGAGTTAGGTGTATCGTTACAGCCCTAATTGTCACTGTATTATTATTATTATTATTATTATTATATGGTAATTATAAAAACATGTTCAGAGCTTATTTTGTTGCAATATTGGCTTGGAATTTTCAATAAATTTAAAAATAACATACGCTTTTATGGGTCAGTAGATCTTTGTGACTTGGTCATTTTAAAAGTAGCTCGCACACTGAAAAAGTGTGAGCACCCCTGCCCTAGAGTGTGGGTGTAGGTTTCCACCAGCACACTAGGGGTCACTGCTCCATTATGGTCTGTGTTCTCTCACTTAGGTTCTGCTGCTGGATTGGATGCTCCTGGCCTGCTGGGGAGGAGCTGATCTTTAAGAAGATTTCTCTCTCTCTCTCGCTGCTCCTCGCCGGTGAAGGCTGACTGGGTGGCTGGTGCTGCAGCAGGCCCATTGTCTAGCTGAGGCGGTTCGTCTGTTCTTCTCTGTCTGCTCTGTCCTGCTCTTCTCTGTCTTCTCTGTCCTGCTCTTCTCTGTCCTGCTCTTCTCTGTCCTGCTCTGTCCTGCTCTTCTCTGTCCTGCTCTTCTCTGTTTGCTCTGTCCTGCGAGTGGGTTATTGGGAATTTGGCACGTTATAAAATAAAATACCTGTACAACAGTTACCCTTGTTATCTGTCCCCATTCTTTGTGTCATGGTCTTTGACCCGGATTGTGACAGTATATATTGTTTAGTTAAATTATATATTTTTTACTTGGGAATCCTAACAGGCTGTTTATAATTGTTCCTTATAACTGAATATAACTGAATTCATGTTTTGTGTGTGTGTGTTTCTGGTTAAGTGTACAGTTTTGCAAGTTCCAAAATAAAGCAGAATTTTTGTTTTTCTGCTTGTATCATGTATTTAATGTAAGTAGTAAGGACATGTTTAAAAGGCATTAACTTAATGAATGCATTATTTAATACATTAATTGATTAAATAATGTTGGTTAGTTGATTCTTAGTTGTTGATTCATAATCATGCTGAATTATTAAACAATAATTAACAGTTATTAATAATAGCATCTGGTTGTTATGAATTATAACAATTATATCAATATATAATAACAATATATTCTAACATTTATAACATTCTTAGGTACTTCGACCAAGGGGGGTTATGTTTTTGCCAGGGTTTGTCAATACTTTTATATGCCATCAATGGTTACAACACCACCAACAAAAACCAGACAGACAAACAAAATAAACAGAAACTTCATTACCCAGAGGGGGTGACTGAACTGACCAGATGGATATCTAAGCTCAAAGTGCATTTTGAGTTGTTATAATGTATTGCTTAACATTAATTGACATATTAGTTATTCCATTACTCAGAAGTCAATTATTTTCTTCTGATTAGAGTAAATTGAAATGTCAAAAAATAGAAACTTGCTGTCTATAGCCAAATTTGAAAAAATGGAGAAAATCGCAGTTTTCATTTATGAACAGTATTTATTTCCCAGTCACAATGAGTACTTAGAATTTGATGGTTGTGGTAAGTGTTCATGTAAAAGGTCACATGTGTTAATGGGCAGCATGAATTCTGGACATAAACTACTAAAAATATTACACAGTGCACCTTATTATTACGTTAAGACATTACGTTATGAGGTTTTATTACATAAGGAGTTGCTATATAGTGGAGCTCATAACGTAATAGGTTATTACATTATTGCGTTATGCGCAAAGACGTTATTACGTTATGCGCTCATGATTTTATTACATTAAGAGTCGATTATTACATTTCAGTTATTACGTTAAGAGCCATTATTACGTTAAGAGCCGTTATTACATTATGAGTTGCTACAGAAGTAACAACTAACAGAGCAAGCTGGAAGATATATTTTTTTCTCGAACGCCATGGGGAGTAGGGCCACGACGTGTCTTCCACAAATGAAACTCCTCAAACATTCTTCTTGCTCCGACTTTAGTTCCTTGATATTCCAAAGCGTTGCCACAACACTTTGTTGTCCGCTGCCATTGCCGATCTACATCCACAGATAGACTACAAGTGAAATATAGCGCACATAACAACCTCATCACTCATGAACACTCCCTCTGTTCACTGATTGGCGCAGTAAGGATTCTACCAGAGAAAGAGCTTCTCAATAGAGCAGTGCCAGATCTTATGTACAGAAAGTGAAGTGTCGGACCCGTTTCAAAAGAATTGACCTTCTGTAATATGGCTCCTGGCCCAAACTTTTTGGGCTGGTAAAACAATAACAAAAACAGAAATAACCGCCACTAATCGAAAAAAAAAAATTGTTAGATGAAAATAGTCAGTTGCAGCCCAGTACACAGCAAAACATTTCATGTAGTTTGAGGATCTCAGTTAATTGTCATCTGAATTAAATTCAAATTGTCAAACGATTCTACTTATACTTGCACTATTATGCCTGTTCAATAATTAAACTGACTTTAAATAACCATATTATTAACCACCATATTAACAAGCAGAGATAAGGCTGGATGCACACAGGTCACAGAGTAGACAAGACCGCAGTCTGTAAACATACAGCTAAAAGTCACGAAGGCAACGCATGCTGGCTTTTGCATTATGACTTATTCTCTCAAAAATCCATAACAAGGTATTATACAGGGGATTAAAACTGGTCAATCATGTTTTTTACATCATTGCTTGTTTATTTGAACAACCTTGACTTTCAACTTTTTGATCTAAGACTGTCTAAATATTGCCAGTGTTAAGAGTTAGTAAACTACATATAGGCGAGTGAACTAGTGAAGATGTCTTTGATTTATTAGACATTTTCAGACAAGAGTGTAAGCCCCTTTCCTTATTACACCTTGCTGTGGTTTGGTCTGCATGTCTCTACCAGTGTATGCATGCATGTGCGCGCTACCTGGGTGTGAGCGGGCTGAGGGCGGCTGGGCCTCCTAGCAGACTGCGGCCACTCTTAGGCTTGTTCTGCGGCTGCTTGCTGAGCACCGGACCACCCGTGCCCAGAGGCACCGAGTCAGGCGAGATCACAGATGAGTCTATGTAAGACATAGACGAGTCTGTGCCCAGGGTGGAGTACTTAGTGTTGGATGACTCCAGGTTGAGGCGGTTTAACTCCTGTGATTGGCAAAACACAGGAGGGGAGAAATCATTATTTTTAAAAAAAAATAAGGCCTTACACTAAGACCCAAGACAATACGAACACAAAAGGCACATACAGCTTTAAGAAAAGAATGGTTTCAATCAAGAGGAAGAAAAGACCCTCCTAAACCATCATGCGCCATCATTTAGTCAATAGGCTTGTCAAACGTGTCCTTGCCAAGCTGTTAACAATACTTCAGTTATATCATCGGGACATTGCAAAACTCATCTCTGCTACTGACTCAAAAAATGGCTGGTATTTCTGACCGCTCTTACTAAAGTTAGTAATACCGTTGGTTTAAAACAAGACTTTTGTTCCTTGATAAAAAAAATGGCAATTTATTGCATAGTAATGTTCACAAAGCCTTTGCCGATCTAATAGTATTAATCGGTTTCTGTCATTGTTATGTCTTACAGTGACTGATGGCAGCACTGTGAATGGAAATATCGATTAGATGCATTCCATAACATGCATCTGACGTTCCATGTCCGGTGGGTGCCTGCCTTGTTCCTTTAAAACATAGCCAAAGCACGGTGTATTTTTCCTTTAATATAGGCCTAGATTTCAGGCTTATTCTCAGAAGTTAGGGGGACGGGATTATTTGATGGAAGAGATTTCATTTGTCGGACATTTCCTTTTTTTCACAATCAATATCCAGCAATTACTGTAAAACAGGAATTCTGCTGTAGATGTCTTGTACGAATGGGCTGATGCCATGTTTTTTTTTGCCAACAGCCAGAACCTTAAGTGGCATGTCGACTTTGATTTGTTTCGTCAAGCAACACTTGTCTCCTGGAGTATAAACTGGCTTTTAATTCACTATACCTTTGATACTACTATTACAGCCATCTTGAATCACCTTTATCAATGCCTAGCATGTTTCAATGTTAAGCTAAATACTTCACATGGCAACAAGATCAACCTGGGCCATGTCAAATAAGTGCACCTCGCTTTCACTGCTTAGTAAAACCGCTATGCACAAACCAGTGCGAAAAAAAAAAACAATCAGTCTGTGTCAAAACAAACAAGATGTTCAAAGGTTTTCTCCAAACTGTCAGTTTCAGCAGTCTTTTTTTATCAGTGGTCAATGGTTGAAAATATCAGGCAAAATACAACACTGATAAATTCCCTAGTGGAGAAATGAAAAATGCTCAAGCCAACCAGGATTTAGCATTTAGCAGGATTAACTAGTTTTTGCAAGTTAAAGTCAAAGCAGAGTAATACCCCTTTTATATCAGGTTCAAATGAGGTACCATGTCAGGTTGATGGCACACATAGGATGGGAAGAAGACAAGAGAGACGTACTAAGGTGTCCTGGGGCGTCTCCATGAGAACGCTGTCCACCTGCCGGTGGGAGGGATTATGACTGGGTGTATGGGCAGGGCTGATTGGTGGCTGGTTGACTCCACTCCCACTGCTGAAGTTCTGCAGGGAAGTCAGTTTGAAGATCTGCTCCGGGTCCGGCCGCTCGCCTGCACAATACACATGAATGAGTTTTTAAAGCCACTTTCTGGTAGTCTGTCATGCAGGAGAAAAATAGGAAATCCAATAAGGGATGTTAAAAAATGTTTTGAAAGCAATTAGTGCCATTTTTTTACATACATACTACTGAACAATGCATCACTGTCAATGGACCCAACTTGGCAATCGCAATGACTCCAAGGACAACATAATAAATAAACCAATTACTTAATCAGAAACTTACCAATTTGACAGAGCGACTCAAAAGGAGACCAAAGAAATGGATTCAAACTTAGACTCTTCTGATAGCACTCTGAACCCTTTGCAAGTCTGTCTGTTTTGCTGCAGGACAACAAAAAACATGGACAATCAAAAATAATAATTCAATTGTAAAGGTGCAGTCACCTACTCAACATCAATCTTCCCAATAGTATGAACACACTAGGTCTTTATCCATTTAACCCCCTCATACATGCCCCCCACTAGTTTTTGTTAGGAATTACACAGTACCTCTTCAAAAGTCTCCTGTTCACACATACTTTGACCTACCATCAAATGCTTAGATCCTTGTAAAGCTCAGATGTTGGAGATTTCATTGATGCTAAAAAAAAACTAACTGTGTTATGCCAAAGAACCACAGACAGGAGAACAGATTTTTTAAAGCAACATTCTAGATGGATGGAAACGACCATATTCTAGGCCTTCCATAACTTCTAGTGGCTTGGAAGGCTGGGGACCAAAAGGCATGACTGCAAAACAAAATATTGCCATAAAACACTGTTTTTGCACATTATTTAACCCTGCAAAAGAGAAGTTACTCAGCAGGAGATCTTTTTTACATGCTGCAGTGTCATTTGTCGAGCATTTCAATGGGCCATAAATAAATACAAGTGGTTTAGAGGCAACAGTTGTAATACATCCACAGCAACTTTATAAATCATGAAAAAGTGCACGAAAAAGTCCATATTTGTATACTTCAGAACCAACCAACTGCTCAAATGCATATTTAAAAAACGCGCTGCATCCGATGTGTGCAGTGGATTCATGCTGCGAGAGCGTCAAAAGCCACAAGACTAAAACTTTGGGAAAAAAAGAAAACAAAAGTTGAAGACAGCTGAGCTTTATGCAAATTAGTTATGGCGCATGTCAGCTGTAAATCACCAGCAACCAATCAGAATATAGATGTTTTTTGCTTTTGTGGATCCCAGTGAACATGCTCTGAAACTTGTGTACATCTGGAACCAGTAGCTCCCAGAGAGAAAAGTCACCATAGAGACTGAACCACAAGAAAAAAGTGGTCAAAGATGAAAAGTGATCATCAATACCTGCTCACAACTCTTGCTTTAGGTGGCTCCACTGAAACAAATTTAAAATGAAAATGGCTGAACATATGTTGCCTTCTTAATGCATCCATCTCTGACACTAAACAGTATTGCAAATAGAGTTTTATGATGACACTATGAAACCCAATTATCATTGTGCATGCTCGAGCAAATGACATTTTAAGAGAATAGCTCAGTGTCTTCAAGACTTCAAAGAACTTTTCTCTGCCCTAAAAGAGCTTGGGATATAATCCTTTATCAGTGGCCCACTTCCAGCACAGGGAAGCTTTGCACTCTCTCAACTATTCAGTCTAAACATTTAGCTAGATAAGACATTTTTCCCTTAGGATGAATTCTATAGACAATTTCTTTGCTTTCTGGAATCGCAGGGCATTCTTCAGACCAAATAGCACAGAACTCAGCTGGACCACCACCAGAACGTGTTTTAACATTAATATGAGTTCCCCTAACCTCCTCTTCCACTTTTGGAAAAAAAAAAAGAAAACTTAGACATGTTGATTTTGAATCTTCCCCATATCGTCAGGGGAAAAGGTTTCCACCACCTTTCTCTGGTTTGCCCACTCAGAGAATTTGGCACGCCCCATGAGAATGAGCTACAGTATGATTTTTTTGTTCTGTCTATGGCTATGACCCACTGTACTAGAACTATCATATTGGGTTTTCCTCAAGAGAGATCATGGCTTTCAAATGAGCGAAGCATTGCATTTGTTCTGTGTTTGAATGTAATAATGAAAAAAAAAAAATTTTTTTTAGTTCCTTTATCAGGCCTCGTAGTGGTTTAATTTCATTATTGGTGGTAATTCACCCACACAAGTTTCTAAAACGTTGTATGTCTTTGTCAAACATTTCATCAACTTGGGCCAATACAGGGTAGGATACCAATTGATTTACACATTTCGGTCTTGTGGATCACATGAATTAAGCCTGGATCAGTGCCAACGCTCACTGCATCGCAGATAACGCAGCAACGCAGATAACCGTTGGTTGGATAACCGTTCTGCATACTCATGGTTTCCCCCTCACACCTGATTCAAATCAATAATCTGTTAGCAGGTGTCTGCAGAGGTTGTTGTAACAACAAAAGTATTGTATCCAGACGTATTTTAAACTAACCATTCGGAGACGTCCTGCTGCAGCCGAGTTTTAGCTTTAGGTGCTTGTGCATTGGGATCAGATTCTGGGTCGAATTGAAAAGCTTGAACAACTGCATGTGTACTAGCCATTGCAAAAGATCCACTTTAAACATGACCACGTGCTAATATTGACTGCATTTGGTGTGAAGCTGGTAAAGTCCACACCTCCACCTTTCTACATTGACCCACATCTGTCCTCCTCATTAGCATTTAAAGCTATAGGCTCAGAACACAGAACAGAGCACATTTAGAGAAAAACTCTCGTGGAACTGGATTGAAGAGACTGTAATTATGCAACAAGGCTTCATTTTAGGAGAAAGGCTTCAGATACAGTATTAGGGGTCCACTAAGGCCTATAAGTAACATAAGCAGAACTAAAAGTGACACACAACAGAATTGTAAGAAAGGCAGAAAGATGAACAAAGTCCATGTAATTAAGTGTTAAAAAACCCTTTTGATGCAACCAGTCATGTATAGTATTTAAACTACACTTTTATGTGTTACACTTGCATATCTGTGACTATGTTGACAATGGGCAGCAGGGTCAAAGGAGCAGGTCCAAAACCATACATCCAGGGAACTGATTACCTACAGCTTTTGTTTCTGACGTCACTTACAACAGACCCCTTTGGTAGTTCATGGTCAATACACACATTGTCAGGATGGAAAGGAAAAGAATAGAACCAACCTGCAATCTACAGAATGTATGCGAAAGACGCTATGCATTTTAGCTTTTGAATTGACGGCACAGAATTTTGCAGCTGGTTCAGATTTATTAGAGAAGAAACAGAATGCCACAGAAGCATGTAGGAGGCTTTGTATAAACATGTACTGTCTACAGTTATGTGAGCAGCAAAAGTCATTGTACCGTGTTGTTTTGTTATGGTTAAGCCAAATAGTATGTGTGGCTTCAGCTGGCTACAAACATATCGCCTCTGGGTGCATACAGGGAGAGAGGAAAGTCACACCACTGATTGTGTGCATACGTTCACTGGCAGAAGAGAAAAGGATTAAGCAGCACCTCTAATTTCAGCTCAGGAATCCATGAATGGCAAAGCAGGGGCACTCTCTCTGTGTGATCACATTTATATTGCTTTCCCAACAGCAGTTTGCCACCAGTGTTACTGACTGTCCAAAAGTAACTTCTGCTTAAGCGAGGTCTGGTACAATACATTAGAGCTTAATTCAAACATCAGGACCTGACACACAGGCATAAAGATTTCAATTTAGGACTATTTAACCCTATGCCTGGGTGGTAACCAAAAACTCACTTTTGGAGACAAAAACCGTTTGAAGTTCTCTGGACCATCTGACAACAATCACAAGCTTGCGTAATACGACAGTTAAAAAAATCGCAAAGCTGTACGCAACCACGCAGGGTGCTCTCCGACAGGGGCTTGCAACAATGCAAAGGGCTCTCCGTGTCAGTCAGATTACCATAAAGTGACTATAAACTAGGCTTAAGTGCAGAGCAGAGGACATGAGAACTGAAGATATATCAAATGCTCTTTACCAGTAGATATGACCAAGCAGAGCCAGTGTGAAGCAGGCAGTCTCTCCAAATTCTGTAACAATGTCATCCTGACTCTTCTGCTTATTTAGAACTCCTCCAGTCAGAATCTGCTCTCCCTCCGCAAGCCTGAAGTGAAACGCACACACACAAACACATGAATGCACACCACACAGACACAAATAGTCACAACATAGAACACCACACACAACTAAATATCCAAAGATAAATCAAAGACACGAACACATTTTGTGTCAGATGCAGCAGCTTTTCATTAGCCAAGTTTGAAAATGGCCATCATCTTTTACACGGACATGTCTGTTTAGTTTAGTTACTCTGTGATCTGAAAATAGGGAACCCCTATTTAGTAATTAATGGGAAAAAGATGCAAAATGAATGCATGCAGTGAAATTTAAATATATATAAATGGTTTATCATTACAACCTACTCTCAGTCCAGTTCTTGTCCAGTTCTACTTACATAAACCAATACATCAGACAACTGCCCCCGCCGCGCCAAAATCTACCCAACAGCCACAAGTGTCCGATCCAAACCATGACAAAACAAACTGGAATGAATGTCAAAAGCACACTGCACATACTTGCTAAGCTCTACACAGCACTTGGCCAAGAGGTATTTGCATTGTGGCGTGGTACAGCTGTGACCCTTCAGGAGATGGTAGGCCTTGTAGGGCTTTCCGGAGCGGTAGTAGCATGTGGCTAACAGGAAGAGAGCCTCCTCTGAATGCACTGTTGAAGAAAAAAGCAGGTTGGTGGAAATTAAACAATCGGAAGAGCCAAACTGATATACTGTTGTTACAATCAGTCTGGCTCTTCTGCTTCATCGGACTCGCCAGTGGATCTACTTGTGGCATTGTTTTATATCCAGGTTCACTTTCTGTACAGGTCTTCCCCGGAGACATGTACAACGCTTATGACGGATTTAGTATCGATGAATGATTCTTTATTGAAGCGTTCATGTTTTTACTTCAAGGGGAAAGGCAGAGCCATGGGAGAACATTTAATCTAATGATTTAACGTATAAACTATAGAGCTTTCTTTTAAAGTCTAATGCCAAAAATCTTAGGAGTGAGCTATGACACTGCAAAGTGATTTCTTTGGAACACCAGTTCAGGCTCTTTTTGCACTGACAGCAGAAACGCTTTGTGAAGTTTACTTCAATCCGACTCCAGTAGCAAATTAGTGCAATCTTTTTATGATTTAGTCACTGTCTAGTGATCCACCTGATCCTTGTTTGCATTGAAGAATCAGTGTTTTCTGTAAGATTTCATTTAAGGGGCCTCATGATCTTAACATATCGGGAACTGACATTTTAACTTGGTTTATGTGCGGCTTTGGTTACTGCAGATGTGGACTCATTTGATCATCTTTTCCAAGATGACACTTTAAATAAATATTTATAAAACAACTAGAGAAGAATCTTTACTTGATTTCACAAAAGATGCGTCTTGCAAGGTGCACTTTGTGTTCTGATTCTGCTGACCAACGTTAGGCTGCTATGCAATGTGACAAGCAGACTTAATACAAGCTGGTTGGTAAGTGCGCCAACAACAGCCATCCAAGTGTACATCATCTACTTGCTGGCTAGCGATGCTAACATTGTTGAGATGTTGGTATTTCTGGTCAAAGAGTAGCAAAATACAGAATCACAAAAATTACACTTGTACATTAAATATTTTGTGTTTTTTTTATTAGATTCACAAGTCATATTTGTATAAGTGACTAGATGTAGAACAGACACAAATAAGACGCATCTAAAATATGCTGATGTTTATTTTATAAACATGGCAGTTGTCTGATGTGCTGTAAAAAAGTATTTGCCCCCTTACCAATTTCATACTTTTTTCGCACCTTTGTCACTCTTAGCCATTTCAGATCAAGCAAACTTAAATATTAGACAAAGATAACTCACAAGTAAACACAAAATGCAGTTTTAGGTGCTGATTTTATTTATTAAGGGAAAAAAGCCATCTGAACCTACATGGCCCATGTAAAACCTAATAACTGGTTGAACGACCCTTAGCAGCAACAACTGCAGTCAAGCTTTTGTGAAAACTGGCAATGAGTCTTTCACAATGAGTCTTTCACATCGCTGTGGAGGAATTCTGGTCCACTCTTCTTAGCAAAATTATTTTAAATCAGCCACTATGGAGGGTTTCCGAGCATGCACCACATTTTTAAGGTTATGCCACAGCATCTCAATTGGGTTCAGGTCTGGCCACTCAAACTCTCATTTAGTTTTTTTTTTTTTCAAGCCATTCGTGGACTTGCTGGTGTGGGCTTCAGTTTGAGGTCACAAACTGATGGCCAGAAATTCTCCTTCAGGATTTGTTAGTAGATAGCAGAGTTCATGGTTCCTTCAATCACAGCAAGTCTTCCAGGTCCCGAACCAGCGCCACACCATGACACTACCACCACATTTTACTGTTGGCATGATGTTCTTTTTATAAAATGTTGTGTTCAGTTTGCGCTAGATGTAACGGGATGCACTTTTTCCATAAAGTTCAGCTTTTGTTTCATCATTCCACAGAATGTTTTCCCAAAAGCTTTGGCGAATATCAAGTTGTTTTTTTTTTTTTTATAAAAGTAAGACAAGCCTTTATGTTCTTTTTTGGTCAGTAGTGGCTTTCACCTTGGAACTCTCATATGGAGACATGAACACTGACCTTTACTGAGGCAAGTGAGGCCTTCAGTTGTTTAGATGTTGTTCTGGGTTCCTTTGTGACCTCTTGTATCAGTTGTCGCTGTGCTCTTGGGTAATTTCTGTAGGCCAGCCAGTTCTAGGAAGGTTCACCACCGTACCATGCTTTCTCCATTTGTTGATAACACTGGTCAACAACAAATTTATTGTCTATGATGTTTTAGCTGATTTATAACAATTTTGATGTGCTGAATCCAAATATCACATTGGTTTTTCTCAATCAGGTCAACTTTTTACTTATGGCCACATGTTTTTTTTTTTACGTTTTTCTTCATATGTTATTGCATGTTATTGCATATGTTATAGCTTTCTAGAGGTTCGCATAAACGGAAATTCATGCCCTGAATTTCGAACAATAATGACATATTATTCAATTTACATGTAATTACTTTTTGATTGTATACTGTTCAATTTACAGTAGGAGTTTGTAACGAAATGTTGTGACGAGTAAAATGTAGGGATGCACGATATATCGGCATCAACATCGGTATCGGCCGATTTTGGACATTTTTTAACAAATCGGCATTGGCCGATGTGCAAAATCTGGCCGATATTAACGACCGATATTACTTTAGTCCACTTGCTCTTTGTGCAGTGTCGGTGTTCTGTCTCTCTAGCCCGGTAATGCATTCTGTCGCTTTAAGAGCGTTATGTTTACTGTTGACGTCAGAATCTTAGCAACAGCATTAGGAAGTCAAATCAGAGAAAGAAGTTCACGTAAGAAAATAATCTGCTGACACATCAAACTTAATCTTTCACATTCCTTGTGTTTGTATGCACTGTCGGTAGGTTATGTTGTTAAAAGAATTTTATGTTGCATTTTTTATGAATATTTGATCAATTAGCGTAGATGAGATGTCATATTTTTATGAGCTCATTTTACATGTGTTACACTGATTCTTAATGTATGCCGCTGGATGAGGTAATCCGTTGTCGTGTGTTAAAAATACTTTCATGTTGATAAAGAATATATGTATTTCTGTTAAGAAGAAACATGAGTTAATGAACTTTAAAAACTGTTGTAGGATTTCATATGCATTTTATTACGGATGAATACAAGCCATGTTTTGTATCTTTGTAGTTTTACCCAACTTCACTCATCATTAAACGAAGTTAAAGAAATCTTCAGCGTGGTGATTGGAGGAGGAGTTATCTGTCTGCTAGCTAGCTTATGCAGGGCGTGTAACGGTGGCAGAACAGTCGAGAAAGGTGGGGTTGGTTGCCCTTAACAAGGTCAAACCTTTTGGGTTAATCTTGTATCTGTCCATTTTTAGATTTTAATGCTGAGTCCTAAGTTTATTGTGATTTGACAAAATGTGATTGAGTTCCCTTTCTTGGTAATACACAAAGTGGCCCCCAAACTTAAAATATATTTTGTGAATAAAATAAGTCTAGCTTTAGTTTTCACAGCAGGGACTTGAATACAAGAAACAAGATGTTACAAAAATTAACCCTAGGAGAGAGTTAAATAACTATTTGCTACAAGTTGTAAACTCTGTTGGTTGCTTTTGCTTTATGGAGTCAAAACAGGTTTGAAAATAAAATAAGACATTCAATTCAATTTGTTTGTTTTTCTCCATTTTTGTTTTAAATATTGATATCGGTAAATATCGGTTATCGGCCACAACAGCACTATTAATATCGGATATCGGTATCGGCCAACATTTTTACATCGGTGCATCCCTCTCTTTTTTGCTTTAAAACTGAGGGTTAGAAAAGGATTTGTTGCTTTGTTGCTTACCCCGAATAAGAAATATTAATAAAAATCAGCTGATAATGTAGCAAAAATGTAATAGATATAGTAATAGTAAGAAAATAATGTAATAGATATAGTAATAGTAAGATTTTTTAAAAATTATCTTAGCACAGAAACCTGACCTGATCAAGAGAAATCAATGTCATTTTCAGATTTAGCGGTGCAAAATTGTCCTAAATCAGTTAAAAAAACCCAGTGTAATGGGAGTCCCAAAGATTAAGAAATGGCTTTGTAAACTTTTCCAGACTAAGACATGTCAATTGCTTTTCTTCTCATCTGCTCCTAAATTTCTTTGGATCACGGCATGATGTTTAGGGTTCAATATGACCTACTTCACCTTGTCAGGCAGGTTCTATTGAAGTGCTCTCTTGATTTGAAAGGTGTGGCAGCAATCAGGCCTGGGTGTGGCTATGAAATTGAACTCAGCTTTCCACAATAATATAATTAGGGCCCGAGCACCGGAGGTGCAGGCTGTGGCCTCCACCAGAGCCCTATTGTTTCAGTAAGGATTATTACCTCCGCCAAGGAGGTCATGTTTTCGACGGTGTTGGTTTGTTTGTCTGTTTGTGAACAACATAACTCGAAAAGTTATGGATGGATTTTGATGAAATTTTCAGGATAGGTCAGAAGTGGGCTAACTTAGAACTGATTTGTTTTTGGTGGTGATCCGGATAACCATCTGGATCCAGGATTTTTTTATTCAGTGAAGTTACCAGTGTAGCATGGAATCTACAGAGACTTTTATTTTGAAAGGCTGAATATAGGTTGGTATAGAAATGAGGCTCCTGTTGCGGGTCAAGGAGTTGTTGAGTTTTTGGTTAGAGGGTTCAGTGAAAGACAGAGGAGAGTTAGAGTGGTAGTGGTGAGCAGCCCAGTAGTTCATGTTGGCAGTGGAAATTAGATAAAGTACTTTCCTGCACCGAAGAGCCAACCAAGTTCGTGTGAGCATGAGTGAACGAACCCACTCGTTAACTATTACACCAGTAATAAAATGTTTTAACATGATTAATGTCTTTTAATGTCTTAAGGTGAGAATGACAATAAGGTGGAGACTTAGGTTGCTTTAGTGCTTTTCTAGTTATTATTACGACTATTATTATTGTTGTTCTTTTCCCGCTGCGCCGTTTGCCCTTTATTAAGGCGGTTTCCATATACAAAAAATCACACACATCAGAAATTCCCCCCGCTAATCAGAGAAATACCCAGCCCCTGATGTGGCCCACTGCAGCGCCCCTGTTGTACGGCCTGCTGTTGAGGCTTGTGGTTGTCATACACTTTCAGCTATATGCACGAAATTTGGTAGGTGGGTGTAACTTACTAAGACAAACCAAAAATGTTGATACAATGTCGTGGCCACGCCCAACAGAAAGGGAGTGTGGAAGACCGTTGCGGCTAACCCACTATTTGTGATGTGGGCTTGGGGATGAGAATGAACAAATACACAGGAGACGAGGTTGCATTGGCAAAACAGACAGAATATTTATTGTCTAGTCTGATAAAAAAATGGTCTCTTTAACCATGCACTCTCAACAATGCACGCAAAGAACGACACAGTACACAGAGAGAGAGGAGAGCCATCCTCCCCTCTGAAAAGTCCCCATAGAACTGAGCTGGTTTCTTTAAATACACCCTCCTATTACCTCCAATTGCTAATGATTGAATAGAGCTATTTACCCAAAAGAGGGAACTTGCATTACGAACATAAATATAATGTCAAAACCCAAGCAACCACATGTAGGAAAAAATATACAAAATAATATAATGGCAAAATATGATTCAAACGATTAATCAATAAAGCCAACTTTTAACAAAAAAATACACAATAGCATAACGACAAAATGGTTAGACCAAATTGCAGCATGCCGTCCTAAAATGGAAAATTACAAAAGCACTTTCCCAGCACTTCCGCTATGGAACAGCTACCATGAGGACAGAGCACCAAGAAGTGTGAGTAAAAGTTACCTGTCTATGGACAAAATAACACATGTAGAAATGCAAATATGGTAGCTATGACAGTGGGTACCACACTATATATTAACAGTGCAAAACAGCAGAGGTCCGTGTTAACAGAGTTAATAAAGAGTTTATCAAAACGAAACCGCGACTGACCAAACAATTGGTCAGGTATGCGCATAAACGGCAAAACTGGCGGTCAACTACTGTTGCCAGCATTAAACAAATTTATTTTCACACTAAATACCCAACACAATGCACTCGGGGTGCACTAAAATCTCGATAAGGCTATATCTTGTATTATTTACTATAGCGATTGATTCTCAATGCGCTCGACAAGTATCGATCTTTCATGTTAGTATTATGGCTGCATTCATCATCTCTTGGTGAGATGCATCTTTGACAGTAGATAGGGGGCGCGCTTTGGGAGACTGGCTGTAGACCTGCGGAAGAAAAAGTAGTACACCCAGACCCGAAAACGGCGGAGCAAAGTGAAGAGAGTTGCGGGGGCAACAAGTTAATGGACGTGCCAACAACATTTAAATTCAAAGTATGTGCTCACTTTGGATTTTACAGCAGTGTGAATGCAATATGCAAGAACTGTTTTTCCATAAGTTCGGTACATGGGAGACACGACCAACATGCGCAGCCACATATTGCGGCATCATCTAGAGCTGCAAGGGCAAAGGCAATTACAAATGGTATTGCTGATTTCATGTTTAAAGGACTCCGTCCATAGAGCAAGGTGGAAAAAGAGGGCTTCTGCTTTTTGATGAAAATCTTAGAGCCACGATATACAATATTTCATGTCGGAAATACTTCGCTGAAAAAATAATTCCTGCCCTTTATGCCCAAACCAGAGCTAAGGTTGAGTCGGCACTCCAATCGGCAGAAAGAGTGGGCATAACATTTGACAGGGGAACATCAAGGGCCACAGAGTCTTACGTGACATTTACTGCACATTTTATAAACGAGGAGTGGGAGATTAAATTATGCAAACCCAAGCAATGCACAAATCACACTGGAAAACACATAGCAAATGTAATGAAAGATTATGGATGATGCACTTTATCTTAGGCACATTTAGATTTATTTTACCTGATATATTTATTTTTTATTTGATGGTTTATGTTTCTAAAAAAAGTGATGTGCATGGTGCAGCTTGATTCTATTTTAGTTCCAGCTTCTTTGTTGTTTACTGCGATTTTGCACCATATTTTGCACTAAAAGTGCCATTTTTTCTTATTCTTTCCTTTCACTATAAAATTGTTTACACATACCCTGTCTCTGATATATTTTAAGCAGTAGCTCAGTGGTAGCTAGCACAGTGGTTGTGTTTTATGTTAGCTAAACTCAGATAAACTGAGATGCCTGGCTGCAACTTACCATAGCCAATCTTGGAGATATTTTTGTTGTTTACAACAATCTTGCACCAAATGGTGTGAGTTTTGTCCATGTTCATGAAGGACAATCCTAGAATTGTTTACACTCAGTTTCACAGTCGTATTGAACACAATGCTGTCACTGTTGGGACTGTAGCTTTGCATTCAGTATCTATGACTGTTAATTGATGCAACTAACTAGATGTACCGCATAGCGGTACATGGTATGACCGCCGCAGTGTATTGAAGTGTGGGAATCATAGGTATGGTGAGTTTGTGGTAGGTCAGTGTTGTGAGGTGAGTTTGTGTGGAAATGATTTGCTGGAAGTGGGCATGGATGTGGGTTTGAAGGAATGACATTCTGTGTGTTTGTGTATATTTTGTGTAGTTCCCACCTCCTTGGTCCAAGATATTGGCAATGGAAAATGTCTATTTTTGCATTTAACTATATCACTAGGTGGCGCTATTTCTTCAAGTGAGTGTTTATAGCAGGGGTGCTCAATACGTCGATCGCGATCTACCAGTCGATCGCGAGGCCAATAGTGGTAGATCGCATGTACAACTTAAAAAAAAAAAAAAAAGTTCCCTGTTCGTCCTGCACATGCTAGTTAGCTGATGGCCCATCACGCATCCACTGGCAGACAGCGATCACCCAGCCATTAGCGGGCTATCTCCCGCTATCCTAAACATTTGGACCCATCAACCTTTGCGCTGGAGCCAGTTCTCACTGCAGTTGGACGAATCTTCCGACGTGAGTGACACAGCACAGGTCTGCATTTACATTCGTATGGTGTTCAGTGATATGACTGCAAAGGAAGAGCTATTGACAGTGATTCTCTCCAAAGAACACGCGCGAGGAGAAGACATTTTTCAGTCGTTTAAAAACTTTAGCGACAAAACTCAGCTCCCACTGTACAAGTTAGTGTCCATCACCACGGATGGAGCGCCCGCAATGGTTGGTCGCGTGAATGGGTTCATTGTCAGGTGCAGACAGGACGATGCTTTTCCAGGCTTCGTGAATTACCACTGCATTATCCACCAACAAGCATTATGCGCGAAGATGCTGAACATGAAAGAGATCATGGACGTGGCAACGAAGATCGCCTGCTCAATTACAGCTAGAGCACTTCAAAGCACGGCTATTCCGCACACATCTGGAGAAGGCTGACAGCGACCACTCTGAGTTGTTGCTACACACTGACGTGAGGTGGCTTAGTCGCAGGAAATTCTTGCAACGATTCCGAGAGTTTTTCCGTGAAAGTGGGCATGCAGAATACAAACAGCTGAATGACGAGCAGTGGCTGCTGGATTTGGCTTTCTTAACCGATCTGACAAACATGCTGAATGACCTTAATCAGGGGCGATTTTAGCATCTGGTCTTTAGGGGTGCCCGGCCCCCAGTGCTTATCACACAACACTATTATTATATATAATATATTATTCATTTTGCACTGAGCCAGGGGGTGCCGAGCAGTTTCACGGGGGTGCCTTGGCACCCCTAAAAATGGTCTAGATTCGCCCCTGACCTCAATCAAGAGCTGCAAGAAAAAGACAAAACGGTGATCGACATGATCAGCTCAGTCAATGCCTTCAAACGTAAAATGAAACATCTGTCCTGAAAGCTTCAGCGCCATGACGGCAAATTTCCCGAACCTGTAGTCAGAGTTGGAGACACAAGGGAAGGCCTGTGCGCACTTAAGCAGCGCACGCTACACGGAGCAGATGGACAACTGTCTGTCAGAATTTAACAAACGTTTCCAAAACTTTTCGTTACTTGAGCCAGTGGCTACATTCATGTGCTATCCGTTTCAGGAAGATGCCGACATTGATTTACTGGCGTCAAAAATCGCAACACTGTTTCACCTGAATTCTTCTGGAGTGGAAGATGACATTTTAACTCTACAAGCCGACATTGAGCTGAAGGCCAGAGCTCATGGACAGTTCTGGAACTTACTCACAGAGAACAAGTACCCCAACATGAGGAAATGTGCTACTTCCTTGACTGCATTATTCGGCTCCACTTATCTTTGCGAATCAGCCTTTTCCCACATGAAGATCATCAAGTCCCAGTATCGTTCCACCATGACTGATGAACATTTGAACATGTGCCTGAGGCTGGCTGTCAGCAGCTACTGTCCGGACTACTCATCCTTGGCTGAGTCAATGCAGTGCAAGTCATCAGATTAAACTCTGAACTAATTATTAATACTATTATTATTATACATTGTCACTGTATTATTATTATTATTATTATTATTATTATTGTTATTATTATATGGTAATTACAAAAACATGTTCAGAGCTTATTTTGTTGCAATATTGGTTTGGAATTTTCAATAAATTTTAGATCTTTGTGACTTGGTCATTTTAAAAGTAGCTCGCACACTGAAAAAGTGTGAGCACCCCTGGTTTATAGGATGGGTTGATACGGCTCTTTAACACTGGCTTACTAACACAAAATCATTGTCTTGGGCAAAATTTTTGATAAGTTATTTAACAAAAACTGTTTTTGTACACCTAGCTTTGACCGGAAACATTGCACCATGTGATGAAATGTCACAAAATTTGGTGCACATGAAAAGAAAGCCGTTCAGAGTTGTCATGTCAACTTTGACCAAATCTGAGCAATTAGAAGCCGACATATGGACTTTGGAGAATTTTAAGCTATGTTTTGAATTTTGATTTACATGTAACTTTGAAACAGATTCCAAATTGTATGGCATGTGCTGTGCTTTTAGAGGTCCTTGTGCTGATTGTACATGATATATTTTGTGCAGTTCCCACCTTCCCAGTCCAAGACATTGGCAATACAAAATCCCAATTTTTGCATTTACCCCTATCACTAGGTGGCGCCATGCTTCAAGTGACAGTTTATGGGCTGGGTCAATGCGTCTTTGTAACCCCGACATACTACCACAAAATCACTGTCTTGGGAAAAAATGTTGATGAGTTTTAAAAAAAAAACTGTTTTTGGACCCCTAGCTTCGACAAAAAACATCGTCCCCTTTGACAAAATATCACAAAATTTGATGCACATGAACAGAAAGCTGTTTAGAGGTGGCATGTCAATTTTCACAACATTGGAGAAATTAGAAGCCAAGATATGGACTTTGGAAGAATTTTAAGCTATGTTTCAAATTTTCATTGACATATAACTTTTAAACGGTTTCTCAAGACAAATCCTTTGATAACGTTTTGTCATCATTGTCTGTAGATGACATGTACCAAATTTGGTGAGATTCACATGAACGGCCCCAGACAAGAGTTTGTTTGGTTTCACTTTCACAATGTTAAAATTTCACGGAAATTCTTTTTGTTGGAAGTGGGCGTCGACCAGTGTTTTCAATGCGGGAGGTTCAATAGATTTCACGACAAAAAAGAACTGCTTGTAAACATTACTCTTCTCTAGATAATAGACAAAACGACATTTTGTACAATTACAGCGCCCCCTATGGGCCAAATTTGATGGCATGTGCTGTGCTTTTAGAGGTCTTTGTGCTGATCGTGCATGACATATTTTGTGCAGTTCCCACCTTCTCAGTCCAAGATATTGCCAATATAAAATCCCATTTTTCGCATTTACCCATATTACTAGGTGTCGCTACACTTTAAGTGAGTGTTTATGGGCTGGGTCGATATGCCCCTGTAACACCGACATATCACAAAAAATTCATGTTGTTCGGTGAAACATTCACTGAGTTATTCAGCAAAAACTTTTCGGCGTCTCCCCCTCTTTGAAGGACACTGGCACAGCGGGGGGGTGGCCCTTGGGGGCCAAAAGCTCCTATTCGCTCAAAAACTTCTAGGGCTACATGCCTACAAAGATTCATCTCCCCCAGAGTTACAGTGTCCTGGCAATCGTTGACGAAAAATCGGTGAAAAAAATAAAAATAAAAAAATAAAAAGGGAAAAAAGTCTTGGCAACACTATAATGACCGCTTTCGCTAGCTTCGCTAGCGGCGGTCATAATAAGACACACATTTATTGTTGTGTTGCATCCATAAAGTAAATGAGGACAAATTTTCCTTAAAACAGCGATATCGTGAGTTATTGTAGTCAATATATCGATTATCACAGCATCGCCATATCGCAATGCTATCGGTATCGTGAGCCATGTATCGCGTATCGTATTGTATCATGAAGTACCCAGTGATTCCCAGCCCTACCATGCACCCTGCAAATGTTCATGAATAAAGATTGGAAGGAGAGGCGCTCCTTTCCAAATCTGCGTGTGTGGATGAGTGCGTGTGCGATTTAGCGTGTATGCCCGCGGGAATCAATGGAGTCTCTCTCCCTCTCTGCAATCACAGCAGAGCAGCCAAAAGTCAGTTAAGTCTGTGACGGGGAGAAGGGGAATATTTCACCTTCTCACGGGCCGTTTTGCTCTCATTGACTTTGAATGGAGACGAAATTTCGCCTTCGAGGGCAAAGCCAGGCGAATTCGCCAAAGGGGCGAAATGCAGTTGGCGAAACCTGAACTTTATTTAAACGAGAATGATGTGATGTGTGACCAAAAGTGATGGTGCCGTCACGGATTGTTGTTTAAATGCAACACAAACTGACTTAAGACAAGCAGAGTACTCCAGATTACCATTTAATCGCTGGCTAACATATACGGTCAAAAGCTTGTACTAGTACACTTCTTGTATCTGTAGAACGATATTACAACACTTAAATATCAGTGTTTCCCACACATAGACCAATTTGTGGCGGGCTGCCACACATTGAAATCCCCCCGCCACACATTGATTCCGGTATTTATTTATTTTTCCAGACGCGATTTTTATATAAAACGTTCCGTTAATTTAAACCTCGGAT